>VDFB02193867.1:423733475-423757813 GCA_007258455.2 Sequoia sempervirens
GTGAGTTTAAAACTTTGCCAATTTGGCCGATGTTGGCCGGTTTGTATGAGGGCCTGGCCAATGGGGAAGGACATCACGAAAAAGGCAAAGGACATTTTGATGAGGTCTAACTACAAGAAGGACACATCTTGAAGAGGACCAAAGAGTGACGAGATTGACATTGTTTTGAGTAATATGTTTTGGCAAGTTGACTGATGTTGACTGTATGATTGATTGGCTTATGTTGTCTAATTTTGACCAATTTTGACATTGACGTTTCAAATGACTATCTTGTGTTCGAGTTTGACTATGTCTGACTTATTTGACCGATGTGACAATTGTGACAAATGTCATGATTTTATTTTGACCAACCTAAAAGGACTGACCTAATGTCTCGGGGACTCATCGACTGATGGCCTTGCCTACGTAGCAAATGCACAGAGACAACGTAGTTCGACAATGACATGGACTGACTGACATGACTGACTTTGACTCCATTTTTAGTATTTTGACATTTTTGGATTTTTTTTTGGATTTTTGACATGTTATGATTTTTTTTTGGGAATTTTTTGAAATTTTATGATTTTTTGTTTTTTTTAGATTTTTGACATTTTTGAGGTGTCAATGGATGAAAATTTGGGTAGCCTTTGTGCTAGATACCAATGACAAGGGGAAAACCAAGTCTAGGTGCAAGGGTGGGTGATAGGATAAGGGATAAAAGGCACATGATAAATGGATGGATGGAAAGGATGTATGCATCATAAGAGAGCAAGGATGTGATCTCCAAAGACTATGTCGCATAGGAATGACATGCCTCATTCTAGGTACAAGACTTAGGATTTTTCATGACAAAGCTGATGACAATAAGATAATGATATGATTGGTTTAGATAGGATGAGGTATGTCAAGAGATTCCCAAAATGAAAGTGATAGGTTGGATAGATGAGACATTATGCCCCCAAGTGTAAGTGACATAGAAGATCAACCTATACATGACGCCTATTTTCTAGGTTTTCATCATGGTACTTATCTAGGGTGTCGTTTACCAGGTTTTCACTGTTGGACAAAGGGATTTCTCTTTACTTTTGTCTTTTTTTTTTGACTTTTTGATTTTTGGATAGGAAGGACTCAAGTGTCTAGTTGCATGAAAGGTGATAGTCTCACTAGAGATGGATGTCATCCCATGGACCATGTCAAATGTCATTATGCACATAGATGTTGGTAAGGGATGACATGAAAGGGAGATGGAGTAGGTAGATGATGGACAGGATGTGGATTATGATGCAGACATGTAGGAAACAGGACTTATATGGGAATTATGCAAAAGATGAATGGGGAGGCTTAGCCAAAAGCATGGACCATAGGAAGGTGGTGGGGAAGATATGTAGGATAGTGGATGGGGGTGACAAGATGGAGGTATAAGGGCTTGTTGTGAAATGGAAGGGAACCATGACCAGTGGTTGCACACATTGTGATAAACGTTGAAGCTTTTGATGTGGACGAGGTGTAGAAAGCAATGGAGATGTTTGCTTAGGAGATGGGTGATGAAGTGCTTTAGGTACCCACATAGACTTAGTATTTTTATGGCTTTTATTTGTCTTGTGCGATTTTTGTAATTTTTGAATGGAATGTGTATTTTGGATGGAAGTGGATGGTTGTGATTTTTGTGACGTAGATGCCTCATTTGACTTGATTTCTTTTTGCTTAGGTACCCAAACCATTTTGTTTTTAGACTTTTCTTTTGGAGGCATGGGCTTATATAACTTTTTGGATGCACTTGGCTTTGAATTTTTGCAATTGTATGCTAAGGCATTACGAGCATTAGAATTTTTGACTTTATAAATAGAGGCATCTAAATTTTTATTTTTGAATCCCATGGGGTGGATGGATTGAGTGGAAGCTTTATGTTTACACAATGTGTGCATTTGTTGGTCATGACTAGGATATTTAGGGTATTTATGAATGATTGGAATATTAGGTGTTGGAAGTAATGGTGGCAAAGCAGATGGAGGGAGATTAGGAGTTGGAAGTAATGGTGGTAAATTGGATGGAGGAAGGTGTATGGTCACATGATTTTGACACTTGTAGGATGACAGTGGTGGAATGGCAACATATAATTTAGGCATATGATAGGTTTTATGATGGAAAGTGGACTTAGAATGCATGGAGGAAATACCAACATCTTGAGACTGGTTTCCTTGGGGTATGCAATGGACAATGGGACTAGGTGTAGGTGGAACACTAGACACGAGTTCCTTATTGGAAAGACCAAGTGGATATGATGGAGGACTTGCAATGGGGTCGATAGTGGATGATGGAGGATTATTAGGATCTTGATTAGCATTGTGTTCATTTAGATCCAAGGTATTTGTTTGATCTTCTATACTAGCTTGGGAGGCAAGTGTCTCATCAAGGGAAGTGGATGTTTGAAGGTCATGGATGGTGCTAGGTGGAGGCGAATTTGGAATATCTTGCTCATGGATAGGCTCTTCATCATTATGGATATCATCTTGATCATAGAAAATATATAGATTATGGACAGGTTGGATGACAATGATTTGATCTTGATTAGGACTAGGGCTTGATGTTTCCACATGCTTAGGATTAGGCTCTTGACATACATCTTGGGTTGCTTGAATGGAAGTAGAAGGGGATGACTCTTGGAGAGACTTGACATGTTCTAGATGGTCAACAACATAGGAGCATGATGGAGGTTGACTTGGACTTATGAGGGGAGACTCTTGACTTGGCTCAAGGGGTTGTGGATGACATGGTTGACTTGAAGGACTTGGCATGACGTTTGAGGACTCTTTTGTATGTTCAAGTATATGTGTTGAATGACATGGTGGCAATTGATTCCTTTCTTGTAGCCTTTGGGTCACATCCTTTGTAGGTGGATTGGTGGATTTAGATAATGCCATCAATTTATGTTTTAAATATCTAAATGTAAGGGATTGATTTGATGGAGGATTAGATGATGGTGGGGGTAATGAAGAGTTTGATGGGTGAGAAGGTGGAGAGGCCAATGGATTAGGACTAGGACATGGTGGATTAGGGATAAGCATTTGATTGGATGGTGGTAAGGGTGTATGGACTAGATTGGTGTTCCCCTTGTCAAAGGTGGCATTAAGACTTAAAGGCTCTTGATGTTGTTGCCAAGGTGGACTTGGGAAGCTACGTTGTTGTTGTGATATGGGTGGACATGTCGATGTGGCATTGACATGGAAGGTAAATGGGTTTTGTGGGCATGATGATGAAGGTGACACATAGGATTGTGGTTGAATGTCTTGCGGTTGGAATGGTGTTTGGACTTGTGATATGATTTGTTGTTGTGATGATGATGGAGGGGTTGAATAGGACAATGACTGTTGAAAGGTTGATTGATGTGGATAAGAGTTGAAATTAGAAGAGTTGTGATAGGTTGACGAAGGGGTAACATGATATGTGGATGGATGAGGTTGATATGATGATGTAAGTGACACATAGGGTTGATGTGAAATGTGTTGATGTGGTGATTGGACTTGATAATGTGCTTGTTGGACTTGACAGTTGGCCATGAGGTATTGGATTTGTGCTATGAGTTGTTGCATTTGTGGTGATTGGTTGGTTTGAAGTTTTTGGATAATGTTATGGGTGCTTTGAATGATTTGTTGGTCTAAAGGTGTTTGATTTGTTTGAGCTTTATGAAGCATGTGAATAAGCCCTAGTGCTATGTCTTCAAATGTTGTCATGGTGTAAAATGATGTTGATTAGATGAAAGAGATGATGATGTGGAATGACGAGATTGGATGACTTGGATGATGTGGAAAATTTTTATTGGAAGTTTGACTTGGGCAATATCAAACACAAGATTTTACATGTAAATGCATAAACACACACACCAAGCACAATGATAAGTTTGTCTTCCAAGATTAAATGCTATGATTAATCAAGCACTTGAATACACAACAAGCCCTATGACTAGTCAAGTGGGGTATGGCCAATTAGGTCTCTAGCTAGATTGCACAAGGTTGACTAAGGAAGAATTTGAAAGAAAAATCCTGCCACACAGCCGAGAGAAAAGGGTAACCCACCCTTCACTTTCACTTCCCAAAGGTATAAAGTTCTTTGGGGCTTAGCCAAGAGTGACAAGATTTTAACTTCCAAACAAGCGTGTCTTTCGATTCACACTTCGATTGAGGTCGTCCCTAGGGGTGATGAAATCCCCTAGCAGGCCTCCTATGAAGGGTTTGACAAAAGCAAATCAAGTGAGGTGTTTGTGATCACACACACACTTGATTCACACTCACAACGATTAATTTCCCTTAGAAATGAAATGTTTGTATGCAAACAATAGAAGCACATGTTCTTTTTAACCCCAATTCAAATGTGTAGGAAGACAATGGTTAATTTTAGACCCAATTTTGATATGTGATTGAAGACAAAATTCATTTTTAAGAGCCCAAATCCAAATGTGTTTGCAAACAAGGATTAATTTTATGCCCCAAATTGAAATGTATGACAAACAAGATTAAGAAATGGAAGATGGGATATGTGCACCTGATTATTCACTTTCCAATTTGTTGTGTATGAATGATATTTCTGCCACTAAAACTCCTTATGATCACCCTAAGTCTCCACCTTCCATGGTTGACTTTTGTTACACCTCCTAGCTTGCTGTAAATAGAGATGCCCTCAGATTTGTATGAGCAACTATGACAAATGACAAGACCAAAGCAAGTTTTGAAGGATTTATTAAAAGAAATGACTTGACAATAGACTAAAATGACAATGACCGCAAATGACAATGATCATAACCTAAATTGACAGAATGAGCATGAGATGGAGAGAGAGAGAGAGAGAGACCAAGAGAGAGAGCCAGAGAGGTCAAGAGGCCAAATAAGAACAAAATTGCCATTTTATAAAAACTGCAATTTTGAATGTGCGGCCAGGATGAGAAGATGACAAATACCCTAGAATCAATGATCAAGATTGAATGTTGCAATAAGAATTAGGGTTAGGTCAAAATTAGGGAAAATGATAAGGATGAAGGGCCAAGATTGAATTATAAGATAATTCAATCAAGGGTCAAAATTAAATGAGATGTCAAAAGATAAGAATAAATTTGGAAGATAAGACTGGCACGGACAAAGAGGTTGCTGGAGAAATTAAATAATAAAATTTATTTACTCAGTGACCCGATAAATAATTAAATAATAAAGATATTATTTAATTATGGAGGAATGTGACAAAAGGAATCATTTTGAATTAAATGATTTAATTCAAAATTCAAGAAAAGTGGACAAATTAAATAAATAAAATTTATTTAATTTATGAGAGAAAAGAAGGCTAATGAATAATTAAATAATTAAAATAATTTGTTTAGTATAATGAACGATGGATAAAAATTAAATAAATAAGAATTTATTTAATTTTAGAAAGAAGACCTAATTAGTGGCGTAATTAAATAAATAAAATTTATTTAATTAATCAAAGAGGAGAATAAAGATAAAAATGAATTAATTAAATAATTAAAATTATTTAATTAATAGAAGAATTATGACTTTAGAAAATAATTAAATAATTAAAAGTTATTTAATTATTAAGAATGAAAGGGGCAATGTTGAATAATCAAGAGTTGCAAGCCTAGGACAATTTTATGTGTCTACAGAAACAAAAGAAGAAAAAGAACAAGCCACATAAAGAATCAGAATCCTCATCCTCAAAAGGAGAAACATCAAAGAAGGAGAGACCTTTTTGTGCATATTGAAAGAAGTATGGACATGAATAACACTATTGTTATAAAAAGGATATTGATGAGTTGAAAAATCTTGTCAAAAAGAATCACATTGATTTTCCTTCTAGAATGTCTGAATCATCTTCTTCTCCTTCTACTTCAAAAAAATCTAAAAAGGAAAAATGTAAATCATCAAAATATAAAGGACAAGCTCTTTGTGCTCTTTCAGGTCCAGGATTAGGGAGATGACTTCTAGATTTAGGAGAATCACATCATATGGCATCTTCATAGACTATTTTCTCTTCATTTCAGCCTTGTTCTATGTCTCCTGTCTTTATGGGAAACAATACATACATGAGTGTAATAGGGAAGGGATATATTAGCATTGGGGACAACACTTGTTAGGATGTCTTGTGTGTTCCTCATTTGATGAACAATCTTCTTTCCATTTATTAGATTACACATGGTGGAGATGGGAGAACTATGGAGTTCACACCTAATTTTGTTATCATTTGAGAATTGGAGACTCGAGAGATCATTGCTACTGGGGTGGTTGATCATTCATCTCGGTTGTACACTTTTGCAAAGTTTACTTCTAATGATGACAATGTTCCTTTGGCTGTTGATCACATACACCATGATTTAGAGGAGACATATGGCTTCTTGAACTTGGTAATTCTCACATCAGATCAAGTACTTGAGCCATTCATTTCATCTCCTCCATCTACTATTGTACTTGATGATGCTTGTGTTGCTATAGTTTTGGCTCCTAGTGATTCAATGCAACAAGATCCTGATTGTCTTCCAGATATGGCTACCTTGGATGACTTCCTGATAGGTATTTCAAACTTTTTTATGGAGTCTCATCTTTCATATTTGGAGGAAACCATTGATAGCATTCATCTTCTCTTTGATGAAGATGCACCTACTTCAGTTGTTGTGAGGGAACAATTTGACCCTCTTGTTCATTTTCTAAATGATCATTCTTCACAGATTGGTGTGAGTGTAGATTCTTTTGGACAACATTTGGAGGAGGCTTCTTTGTCTTCAAAGGGGATACCTTTGTATTTAGATCATGTTCTACATTCTTCTCTGCTAGATGTTGGATTGTCCTCTTTAGCAGTGTGGCCTAGAATGCCTGTTTGGAGTGTGTCAGCTCTTGGCATCGACATGGAGAAACTTAAGCATGCTTCAGAGACATCTTCATACATCATTCATATTCTTGACATCCTACATACATCCATGGTTTTTTTTCTTCCTAAAGGGAGGAACGTTGCTTGGTGAGATTGGATCATCTTCAACATTCAATGTTGAGCTTCTACCATCATTGCAGGAGACTCAACATTGAGGGGGGGATACCTTATCTCTCTTCTTCTTCTCTCTTATTGGGGGTCTTTTTCCTCACATGGGGTTTTTACCTATGCATTCTTCATTGAGATAATTTCTTTTTTGTATTTCATCTCTCTTTTGGGGAGGAGTTTTGTCCCACTGGGTTTTCTCCTTTTCTTTGTTTGTGAGAGATTGTATTGCATTTGTACATGGGTACCTAACATGGCCTAGTAGTCAGGACCCATCTTTGCATCTTTGTGTCATTTACATAATAATTTTCCACTCCCTAAGTTTCACTTAAGGGGGGGTGTTGGTGTAATTAAAAGTGTTGTACCTTGTCCTAGGTCATGATTACACCTTAGTTAAGTTTACTTAGGGACCACATAGGAGGTTGTTGGAGATTTTCCACTTTTGGTGGACTTGACATGCCATTACTTTATCACTTCCACCTTTTGTGGACACATCATGTGATTATCTCTCTACCTTAGGTGGAGTGATAGCTTTTCATAGTTGTCTCATGTCATAAGATTACAACACTTGTCATAATCTTATGCCCTTCTATGTTCTCACCTTGGCTATATAACCAAGGCGTCTCTCTCATTGTAAACAACAATCATCTCATATCATTGACATTGAATACAATCTATTCTTGTCATATTCATCTCTCTCTTTTCTTGTACTTTCCATTTGGTCTCAAGATCTTGGCAGCCATAGCCAATTCTAATAACTTTAATGGATACACTTTAGAGATTTAATCAAATAAAATGAATTATTTAATTAAAGATGGACATAGGATTAATTAGATCAGATAAATTGATTTAATTAACAAGAAATAATGACTTAATTAGATAAGATGATTTATTTAATTAAGGGAGGCAAATTGATGAATTTAATCAAATGAAGACATTCGATTAAATGGTTAGACCAAGGGATGAGTTTGGATGAACTGGTGTTAGTAATCGGGATCAAGTATGCAATGCCAATTAGTAGATTTTCCATGTCTACACATTTGAATCAAATAATTTGCATTGATCATATCATATTTATCATATTACATGTCATAAGATTGCATTAAAAAATCTCAAAAAAATATATCTATAGTTTCATATCATACATCCATTTGTCATATCACATATCATAAATCCATTCAACATATCAAAAATCATGCATCATTTTCATCTATTTATTACATCATATATTTCCTTTTACACAAGAATAAAACACACACATCCCATTTACATCACATATCATAAATCATTTGAATCATTACATTCACATCCATGTATATAGGTAAATTATCATATAAATTACACATCATCATACATATACATCATGAATCCATACATAGATGCATCATACATCTATACATCATCATTATGCAAATAGAACATCATATATCATAGCATATCATTATGATTGTAAATTTCATCCATAACATAGGATCATCACATTGCATGTACAACATAGAAAGTAAATGCATCCATCCTAGAATCATATACAAAACATGATAGATTGATAAAATCCATTGCATATCATATAGATCTCAAAATCATAAATGTCAAGTATACAATGATGTTTGAAATGAAAAGAGATATATCATAAAAATGGCTATAATCGGAGTGTACATCACATCTCAAAATATAATAGAGGGTGCAATCATGAAACTAGGTGCTGCTGGCTCTAGATGATGCAAGAATCTCAAGATCAGTCCCTCCACCACCACTGAATGTACTAGGATCTCTAGGGTCTCTCCAAAGAGGTTGTGTCACACTTGCACTAATAGTCCTAGTATGAGTCTTGCTAGATCAGGACTGCTTGTAGCTCACTCTCTGCTCTAAAGGGAAAACATTATAGAATTTACCTCTATAATACTCTACCTCCCCACCAACATAGAAAAACTCACATATAATCTACTACAATGGTACCATCCACCAATCTCTGCAATCTCTCGACTATAGCCTGAGCCCCCTCTATAATAAATATGGCAGCATCGCTCTCAACTGTCAATGATGCAATCTAAGCCTAAGCTGCCCCTACAGTCTGTCTAGCAACATCCCTCTTGATTATCAAGGTTGAAATCTATACTTGAGCTGCATCCAACTAAGCCTGCACTATGCTAGAGCTTGTGCATGGGCCTAAGCCTGAGCCTGCATCTGTTTCTAAGTCTGTACCAACAAACCCTGGGCTTGAGTCAACTGTCCCTATAATGTCTAAACCTGTACCTATAGACTCACTATCTGGGTCTACTACTACTATGCACGCTACTCTGAAGAGTCTAAAACTTCTCACCTCTTGTGAGGCATCACGTAATCCTCTAAACCAAGACCTGACCCACCAACACTTGATACACCTACACTTGATCCACTTGGACTATCTCTACTACTATCACCATCACTACCCTCTTCATCTATGCTACTTCTATCCTCCTCATCCCCACTACCCTCCTCATCACTACTACTCTCAACCTCCTCCACCACCTCCTCACTACCAATCTTCTCTCACCTCCATCAGCAATGATGTGCAAAAACAATCTCCTCCCTAGTAGCTAATGGTGTATGCTCATCAGGAATAGTGATCCATGGAAATGGATGTAATACCAGATACTCTGCATAATCTCCTATGACTAGTGGCTCAAAAATATTTGGTCAGATCTCCCACACAAGAGGATGTAAATCCTAGAACTCCTACACTACCACATCACATGACAACCCAAGCCCCCAATCTATAGAATCCAACTATCATTGAGCATAGTGGGAAACACCTTGGGGAATTCCCTGAACAAAACCATATTGACAAAGCACTCATCTTAGAAGAAATCTATCCAAAACACAATGTGTATGCCTGATCAAAATAAAAGACTAACAAAAAAATGGCAACTGCACATCATCATCATCCCAATTCTCATAGTCTAAATAGGGACACTAGGTAACAATCTCCATATCATCTAATAATCTGCGCCAATGATCTAACTTACCCAGTCTAGGCTAAGTAATTTGACCTAAATCTACGTGCACATAAAGCCACCTAGCTAGATGCTACCTCACCATCACTAGTCATGTGACAACAATATGTTCCCACACCCACACCACAAGTAAAGTGACTTTGACTGATAAACTTTGACTACCAAGGTAAACCGTTGAATGCAAATCATGATAAATATGGGAAAGAATGCACTTTCCCCGAGCATATATCATCCCATGCACAATCATACTCTCAAATACACATCCCCAACCAACAAAGAATACCTTTGATCTGTGATCAAGACAAAGGAATCCTTCGATGAATTGAGCAAGAATTGTTGGTAAAGTGACATATGCATCCACCATCTCCTGCCATGGGATCCAACATCCAACAATCTTAGCATCTTGAAAGGCCCTTTGAAGAGCATTGGTCCCACCCTACTCTGATGAATCATAGACAACAATATCCCTGATAACTAGTACCCACAAGATCCTCTAGACATCCTTAGGGGTGATTGTGATCTTGCCAGTAGCTAGGTGAAAGGTATATCCTCACTATGCCACCTCTCTGCTAAAGCTGTTAGGAGACCCTGATTAATCCTAATCTGGGGCATGTTTATTAAGGAAGACAATCCATAATGTGTAATGATAGTTGTCGCAGGCTGGGCTAGTTGATGTATCAAATCAAATGTCTGAGAAATCACTCTTTAATCTAGAGGTTTGTCAAAGTCTCCTATCATCATGAAATATTCAAAGTCAATACTCTTTTGTCAAATCATCAAAACATCAAATATCTGATCAAACCTAATCAGCTCTTGGTGAGAATTTTGATTAAATCTCATGAGAAAACATCATTGAACCTCACCTATCATGAGGTCAATCATTAAACATCATTGAACCTTGCCTATCATGAGGTCAATACATCAAATCAACCTCACCTATCATGAGATTTATCAATCAAACTATAATTATTCCTCACCTATAATGAGGATAATAATCATTAATCAAACATTAGACCTCACCTATCATGAGGTTGAACATCATCTAATTGATTAGGATCATCAATCATATCAAACCAATGGCTGACATGATTAAAAATCAACAAAATCAAAGACAAATTTGACAAACTTTATCAATCTAACTTAGAAGCACTAAAACAGGCCCTTAATGCATCAGAATATCAAAAGTGTCATTTCATCATCAATATGCACCATTACAAAAAGTGAAAGTGCCACTTCATCAGAAGTGCTATTATATTGGGGTAAAGCACTAAAATATAGGGTAAATGCACTAAAATGTTAAAAGCACTAAAATAGTATCTATAAGTGCTAAAGTTCCTATCCTATGTGCTAAAACATTGAAAGCACTAAAACATTCTACCTAAGTGCTATAAAATTTGATCTAAGTGCTAAAATACTATAAGCACTAAAATAGATGGCTGAAGTGCTAAGTCAACATGCTAAAACACTAAAAGAAGCAAAAATTTAAAAAATCAAAAAACACATGAAAAACAAGAAATGCACATATAATGAGGGGGTTAACAGGTATGTACTAGAGGTGCATAGATGGCGGGGTGGTTGTGTCCTCACACACACTCAAAACTAATGATTATGGTAAGGGATCAACATCTTGCTCCAAATTGCACAAATAACTCTCTCACAAATTAACAAAACTCAATTGCATAAATGAGTTGAAAATCATCCCGTTTAACCTTTTATAGGTTATTTTTCATGTTATTTTTATGGGATTACTTTTTTCTTTTTAAGAGAGATTAATTCAAATTCATCTAGGGGAACTTTCTACATTCTTAATCAGGAGATAAACTATTTCACCATCAAATCTTCATCGAATCATCATCAAATTATTGACAAATCATAAAAATTTCAAAAATTTCAAAAAATTCCAAAAAATAAAAAATTCATCAATTTATCTCCTGAGGGGGTATATATCCATCATCACCTAAAAATCAACATCTAGGGTATTCTAAAAAAAATTCATTGATACTAGCAGCAGCAACAAAATTTTCTTTGAAGCAATGTGTAAACAAATCACTTCAAAGAGGGGAAAAATGTATACACGTAAAAATGGTCTGGATAATTTAAATTAATTAAATACTATTTATTGAATTAATTACATTAATTTCCTCTACTATTAAATAAACGAAAATATTTATTTATAGTTCATTCTCCATTTCTTCAATTTTAATTAAATATACAACTTCAATAGTTTGTGTTATATAATTATCACATCATTCAATCTTAAATTAATTAAACAAGGTTAAATACTTTATTGTTTAATTATCATATCCCTTCTATATTTATTTAATAAACAAATTCTATAGTTTGTTTTATTAAATTATTTATTCTCTTTTGCTAATTTGAATAAATCAAAATATTCAAATAAAGGCATAAAGGAAATTTTTCCTCTATTCACTCACCTACCAAATTAGACATCAAATATCCAATTTAATTCAACTGGCATTTCATGGGAAAGCTTTGGAGACAAATTGGAGAGAAATTAGAATCAATCTCTCAATTTCCTTCCTCAAATTCTTCTTATCAATTGGCTTGATATTTTCATGGGGAGAAACCATTCCCTTCGTCAGCTCAAGCTTCTTCATCTCTCACCATTCAATTCTTCAGATTAAATCCAGGCTTTTGTTGTGCTGCCCCTTCACAAAATTTCTATTGTGAATCTATATATATAGCCTCATTCTATAGGAAAAAGGATCCTAAATCTAAACTTTGTCAATCCTACTCTGTAGAAATAGAAATCAAGCATCCAAGAATATGAGAAATTAGCATTTATCAATAGCAATCATAGCATTAGTAGAATTATAATCATGGTTGCATCATAGTTTACTATAGCTTATTTTATCATATTTATGTCAGTTTAGATTATAGTAGCTTCACCATATCATCTAGACATCATCATATAGGACTACATCATTTCATTTAGCAACATCTCATTCTCTAGATTGGCATTTTAATAGTCACAATGCTTACCAAATCTGAGAGCTCCATGAGTTGATAAATCTTTAGAGATAGGGAACAATATGACAATTTTAGTAGATTTTTGCTTTAAACTAGTTTAATTGTTGAATATTTGATATAATGTCTTATTAAGAAGTGTTATTTTACTCATTAATTATTCCACACTTATAGTATGCATGATTCATCTCCTCAATATTAGATTTTAGCTTTAATATTCTAGGTTTCAAAGTTGCTTTTAGTTGTTGGTGTTCATGTTGTGCTTTAATGGTGAAGGATGTTATGGTGTTGATGCCTTTCCTATTCATACTTTTTGTTGTTTATTGATGATGAACAGTAGTGCAAAGTTAGTCTAAACATTAATTTATTGTTGCACTTAAAATTTATCTATTATTCATACTTCATGGTGAATGGATAGCTAAAAATATGCAAACCTTAGAAGATTACATTAGTTTCATGAGACTGTAGGTTGGTTTGGTTAAGTGGAACTTAGTTCTAGGAAGGTTGTCCACTATAGTATCCTCCATTGTTATTGTTCAACATTAGTTACAAGTCTAGGAAACTTTATATCCCTTTTATCTTTTGAATTTTCTTTGAAAATAGGAATTAAAATAGAGTTCCAACATCATAATCAAGTCAAATTTGATGGTAAATAAGGAGTTTTAGACTATTATTTTGAACTTACAACAACTGCACTTCATTTCCAGACTTCCATAAACTCCATGTATAGACCTAATTTTCTCTATGCTTACTAAACCATAAATTCCCTTTGTGGTTACCATTACATCACATAAATCAATTGAGTTTTTTTTGCAAGTCATGACTTGACACCAGAGAGATCTTGGGGTGATTGTTTGAAACTTAGTTGTAGAATTTCACTTTTCAAGAGAGGCATTGCACTTGTGTATTGTCTATGTTGAGAAGTGAAAAATCACCCATCAATAGAATTGGCACTAGAAGGAGGTCATCTTTGGTAAGTTGGACTGAATTGGTTCTTTCTCCCCTCAAAGGTTTTGAAGAGTGTTAAGATCCACACTAGAAAAAGGGGAATTTCAAGAGCTACCACCTCCTACTAAGGATAAGAGAGTCAAGAGAGGAGAAGCATCTTCTTCAGCCCCATCCACTTGACCTCCCTCCCTTCCATCTCCTTCCATCCATCCATACCATTCCTCCCCCTTGCTCTTGGTAGCACGTCCATGCTTCCATTTTCCCCAAGCAACATTCTCACACTCCATCTCCTACAACCAAGGTGCTACCCCAACCCCTACATTGCTATTCCAAGGCATTGCCCTGGCTAGTGCTCCATTATAGCTACAGGTTATTGTAGCATAGCTAGCTTAGGCCCTTCCTCCCATAATGGCTTGGCTAGGTAACAACCCATTTCCTTTGTCCTTCAACTATTATCATGACATGACAAAGAATTTGGAGGGCTTCTACACCAAGTTTAACCCTCATGATTGATAGAGGACAATGAAAAAGAACATCAAGATCTTCCAAATAGCTTTGAAGGATATGCAAATTGAGCATGAAGACGTGGCTTGAAGGATTTTTCTCTATTCCTTGGGAGACGAGGCCCTCTATTGGTACATCCACCTATTGGCATCATCCATCACCACTTGGGACCAATTAAAGAACATGTTCCTATAGAAGTTCAAGATCTCAGTCAGCCTCTTCAAGTTATACCAATAGTTAATGTCTGTTAGAAGGGAGGTTAATGACCCCATTAGTTCCTTCAATGACCACTTCCACTTATCTTTCATGAAGCTACAACCACCTTATGTGGTCGATGATCCATCTGCTCCATTGGTGTATTATGCTACTCTAGACAACCTCACATATGCTTTGGTAAAAAGGATACACTTGCCACCTACTAGGTTGGTGGATGCATATGAAGAGGGAGTTACAACAAGCACTAATTTGGGGTAGCACATTGTAGGTATGCTACCCTCTTTAGGTCTAGCTTCCCATCCAACTCAAATTTAAGGGGTCACCCATGCATTGGCTCATTAGACACCAATTCTTAATAAAATTATACAGCTACCGCTAGTGCCTCATCCAGGGTAGCTATTGAATCAAGTACCACCCATTCCTTACTACTTGCAACTTCAGCAACAACATATTTACTCTTAGTAGCCCCAAGTTCCTACATACCTACAAGGATTAGAATTCCTACCCACTCAGTAGAACCAATCCATGATGTAGCTAGTCTTTCTATAAAATTCAACACCACAATAGAGAAATGCAGAGAAAGATCATATTGATGAGCTAACTAAGCTATTCAAGAAACTATCTACAGAGATAACACACTTGAACCAAAATAACCAACTATAGGCTTCTTAGAGAAGTTTTCAAGCCAACCTTAATTGGGATAACTGTGACAACTGCAATTCAAGTGCATCCACTAGACATAATTATGAAAGAGGGTAGAATTTAGGATATCACTTTGAACAAAGACCTTCACAAAGGAAAAATAAAATGTGGAACAAAATACCAAACAATGGAGGTGTCCCTACCCCCCTTGATCAACTAATTGGTGCTAAAAAAACAACTAGCAAAGTTTATTTGGCAGAGGCTTCCATATTCAGATGGTGTTAGTTTCACAAGACAAATAGGCATCCCAAATTATACTATCCAGAATTTCAAACTGCAATAGAAATCTTCTAAGTGGAATTCCAAAATGTAGTCAATGGTACAGGATGTAGAGACCTATTTCCATCCAAGCCTTATGATTTTTCAGTATTGGTAGTCAATCAAGCTCCATTCCTAAAAGGTGAAAGTAATACACCCTAAGAAGGAGGCCACACCCATAGATGGAAATGCAAAAAAGGTAAGTAATGACAATGATTTATCTTAGATCTTTGCTTTCATAGATAATTGTCCAATAGATGAAGATGATTCATGTGAGGATGAGGTTCAAATGTTCCATTAAAGGGAAACCCCTTATAGCTTGAGGAATAGACAAGTGGGTGGTCCTTTCATGACTTTGACCCCTCCCAATAACTTTGACACTACACTTGACCCCAATTCTAGCAAAAATATAAGCTAACCTCATGTTCCCACCTAGTACTTTAATAAGAATAAGTAGCCAACCTAAACTCAGAGTTAGCCTACTAGTTCTTCTCAAGATAAAAATTTCAAAGTAGATGTTGAAAAAGTGGGGGAATATGTGGTAGAAGAGTTCAAGAAAGTCAAATTGAGCTTGTTGGCTTTCAAATTACTTAGAGCCCCAACTATTAGGAATGATTTCTTTAGAATGATCAATGGGACTGCCCCATCCAAACTAGCCCAAGAGGTATCTACTAAAAAGGTTTCCTTTGATACCACCCATAACGAACCTGTGATCAGAGAGATCCTAGGAAGGAAACTAGATCTACCTCTAAATTAGCAAGCAAAGAAGTAACCAACTAAAGAGTAAAATCAAATACAAACTTAGGATAATGCCAATGAAAAATACAAAGCTCACGTACCTTAGACTGATGCCTCAGTGGGGCTATTCCAAGTGAAGTTGGAGACCCCTCCCTTCCTTACTACAAGTAGAATATTTGGAAAAAATTTACACAACTTGCTCCTTGATTTGGGAGCTTTATTTAATGTTATGCCACTGGCCATGATTGTTGGGGATAACACAACC
Organism: Sequoia sempervirens; assembly: GCA_007258455.2. Taxonomy (NCBI): domain Eukaryota; kingdom Viridiplantae; phylum Streptophyta; class Pinopsida; order Cupressales; family Cupressaceae; genus Sequoia; species Sequoia sempervirens. Next base: position 423,750,081 of record VDFB02193867.1, read on the forward strand.
CCCTCCTAATGAAAGGTGACTTAGATAGACAAGATAGAGATCAACATAGTTGGAGAAATCAATAGGATACACATGCAATTTTTTTCAGATCCGAGGGTGAAACAGGTAATTGACATTCAAGTTGTTGATATTCCTAACACATATGACATCATACTTGGGTAGGTTTCATCTAGGATTTCAATAGGTACACCATGAAAAACTATTCCCACCTATGGTTACTATGGAGGGTGCTTCCCAACCAGATCAGTATTGATAGGGAGTTGTGCATGAAGTTCATGATCATAGAATACAACAATACGAATGAGGTTTTGTTTGTAGAAACAAAATTGGGGAATTATTACTTCATGGCCTATCAAAATGAGCAAGAGTTTCAAGAAGAAAAAAGGGTTGAAGAGGTTCTCCTTGTACTATGTAGTGATCCCCAAAATTGATGCAGAAGGTTAGGGACTTTGAAAGAAACACAAAAATTTCAAGGATTAAATGTTGCAATCTCAAGCTATCTCCCAAGCACCCTTATGGAGACAAACCTCAATAATGCACCAAATGACTTATTTTCCTTCCTTATGGACCCAAACCATAGGAAAACTCTTAAGAGACCCAAAAAAAATTGTTTTGAATGATTTCAAAGCCCAACCCTTTGACTTAGACACAAAACCAATTTTTCACCTTAACTAGGCTACTAGCCCAACTAGGCCTCTAGCAAAGGATTTTTGACTTTGCACTCAAACTTTCCAAAGGAACCTCCAAAATAATGATTGAACCAGATGTGGTTTGTGATGATACATAACATACTAGATTTTTGATGGCACTTGTTTTGGAGCACACCAATCAAAAATTTGTTGTTTCCTCAAATTTAGGCCTAATTAGCCCTCTTTTTCAAAGAAACCCCTCTTTAAACTCAACCCCTGACCATGAAACCTTTAAAAGTCCCTTAAAATGACTCATAACCAAGGAATCCAAGTTTTTAGACATCTATGACACCTCTAGCACGCTCAAACACAAACCCCTCCTTAACTTGCCTCAAAAACTAGGGCTTCTTGAAAACTAACCTACCAATCACTTCCAGAACTTTCTCATTGACTCTACACCATTAGGACAACATATTTAGTCTATCCCAACTCAAAAACATGCCCCTCATTAAGGCAGATCTTCTGCTGCTATACCCTAGCCTCCATCTTCAAGCACTTTTCACAGTCAAATCTTGGTGTACACCATTTGATTCTTCTTCCCTGAACTTTATATTGTTAGTACAGTATGGTACGTGTTAAATATGATCCATTTCACAACATACAGTCATAAAATCCCATGAAATGGATCATTTATCGATGAAAAACCCTCAAACTAGTGTAAATTTTGTGTTCTTTTTTAGGATAGTCAATATAAAATGCAAAGAAATTAATTATCACTACTTTTAGAGCCTTCAATGGTGTTAAAATATGTAAACACAAACTCCTAAAGCATCCTACTAGACAAAGATTCAATAGAGATCAAGTATTTAACAAAAGAACACCATAAAAGTGCCAAAATCTATGTTTTTCACTATTTCTAGCAAAACAGTCCATACAGTACTTTCTCCAAACGCCCAACCTCCATACAAATGATAATTTTGGGGTTATAGAACCATTCCCCAACTAATCCAACCGTTTGAAATTGATTAAGTTGTATAATTAACTCTAAAACACCTAAAACTCCTTTTCCCGCCTAAAGTGGATGTTTGAAAATTCAAATTTCCAAAATCTTATTCTTTCAATTCCTATTAACTAGAAACCCTTCCAAACTATTAAATAATTATTATTCAACCTTATCAACATGATTAAAACTTTATAAACCTATCTAGACCCCCTTGGACACTATTGGTCCACTTACAAGGTTTTTTGGTCCTATGGTCCTTTAAGGACCCTTAGGACTTTTGATATTCCCATTACATCTATTCATCCCAAATGCCATTATAGGCTCCAAGATACCATAATTAATGTTTTGATTTGATGAAAAGGTCCTCCTAACCCTGACACATTTCTAACCTTTGAAGAGCTCCTTGAAGGCCTTGGGTGCTCCTACACCATTCTCCCCAAGAAAGAAAGATTTCTTGCCCCAAGAAGTATCCAACTTGTTGTTGCCATAATACTCCTTGTTCCTGTATGTTTGTACCTTCTGATTACCAAGCATGAAATCTCCCAAAGTTACCTTTTTCCTTTTCTTCCAACCTGCATCCATGTCACTCAACATGTTAGTGTCAAAAATCTATTTTGTTTGTCCTTTTTGCTGCTTGATAATAGCCTATCCTTGTACCCTATTTTTGCCTTTATTCCACTCATTTCCTTGTGAAAGAACACCACTCCTATTACCCTCAACAATAGGGCATTCAATACTCCCAATCTTAATACTGTCCAAGTTCCAAATATTCTAATTTTTAGGACTGTACTCTTCATATATCTGCTGCAACTTGTCTTTTCTCAATCTACCAATGTCTTCCCCTATTTCACCCTGCTTTTTCACCTACAATCTCTTCTCAAAACAAATCACAAAACTTTCATTTGACTGCTCCAAAGTTAAAGGCACTAATTTATATCTAACATCTCCTTTATGCACCAAATATGTATTATGGAATCCATCATGCAATGTCCTTCTAGCATACTGCCATGGTCTTCCCAAGATGATATGACCACAAGTCATTGGAATGACATCACAAAGTACCCTATCATGATATGATCCAATTGAGAAATCTACATAAGCCCTCTTAAAAATCTCTACATGTTGTCCTTGAGTAACCCAAGTGGCCTTGTAGGGAGTAGGATGATCAAATGTTTCAATCCCCAACTTGGTTATCATATCAAGTGAAACTAAATTGCTATGTGACCCTAAATCTATGAGCAATCTACAGATCTTACCATGACTTACACATTTTTTTTTGAAAATAGTTACCTTTGGTTCTTGATGAATTATTTCTCCTTGCTTGATCATAAGAAACTCACCATCAGTCACAGGGTCTGCCATGAATGTTTTTGGTTCCTCCTTCTTGTCTTCTTCTTCTTGTACCAAGTTAGCTCTCCTATCTCTACCTTTATCAGCTTGTTCCCATTTAGGACACTTGAAGGAAGGATGCCTTGGTTCATTGCAATTGAAACATCTACCTATGAATGGTCCTCTACCTTGTCCAAATCTACCTCCTCCTCTAGGAGTGTATCCACCTCTTTGATCAGAAAATACCTCTTTTCCTTTGTCATTGCTGCTCTTGTCATTGCTACCTTGTCCTTGTTCTCTATTACCTCTGCCCCTATTTGAACTACCTCCTCTTCCACCATTGCTTGACCTTTCTTGCTTCCTTTTCACATTTTCCTTAGCTCTAATGGCCAACTGAAAACATTCTCCCAATGTCCTTGGCAATTGCAAACCAATCTCATCTTGTAGATTGTACCTCAAGCCATTGATATACCTGGCTATTTTCTCATCCTTTTCTTCATAACCTCCTTTTATACTAAGCTTGTGAAATTGCTCAGTATAGGACATAACATCCATGTCCTTTTTCCTTAAATTTTGCCTCATCCTTTTCACATGAATGGTATAATCAGATGGTAGGAACTGCTCTTTGACCAAACTCTTCATCCTTGCCCATGTAGAGACTTTTTCCAATCCTCTAGCCATCCTATCATTCTAAAAAGTGGTCCACCATGTCAATGTTGTGCCTCTCAACTTGGTTTGGGAAAACATAACCTTCCTCTCTTCATCCATCTCCTCAAACTCAAAGTAGTTTTCTAAGGCATCAAGCCATCCCAACACCTCTTCACTATCCATCTTCCCTTGATAGATAGGCAAGTCTACGTGACTCTTCCCTCCATGACCTTGTACTACCTTCAACAATCTTAGTAACCTCCTTTCCTCAGGGTCCTCTATCTCATCTACTTGTTGTTCTTGATTTACCCTCACATGCTCTTCATCTTCATCATTGTCTTCTTGGTATTATTTCTCTTCTCTCCTCCTACTCCTCTCAAGGTTATTTATCCTTGCTTGCATGGTCTCTCTCTCCATTCTTCATTGCCTTTCTTCTCTTGCTCTGGCCTGCTCTCTTGCTGCTTCTTGTTCCCTTCTTTCTCTTCTCTCCCTTTCCAAAATTTCCTTCAACTCTTCCAACTCTCTTGCCAATTGGTTTTTTGGTGCCATTGTTGATTCTCCAATCCCTAAAGGACCTACTCACTATTTCGATACCACTCTGATGCAGAAGGTCAGGGAATTTGAAAGAAACACAAAGATTTCAAGGATTAAAGGTTGCAATCTCAAGCTATCTCCCAGGCACCCTTGTGGAGACAAACCTCAATAATGCACCAAATGACTTATTTTCCTTCCTTATGGATCCAAACCCTAGGAACACTCTTAAGAGACCCAAAAAAACTTGTTTTGAATGATTTCAAAGCCCAACCCTTTGACTTAGACACAAAACCAATTTTTTACCTTAACTAGGCTACTAGCCCAACTAGGCCTCTAGCGAAGGATTTTTGACTTTTCACTCAAAATTTCCAAAGGAACCTCCAAAATAATTATTGAACTAGATGTGGTTTTGGATGATACATAACATACTAGATTTTTGATGGCACTTGTTTCGGAGCACACCAATCAAAAATTTGTTGTTTCCTCAAATTTAGGCCTAATTAGCCCTCTTTTTCAAAGCAACCCCTCTTTAAACTCAACCCATGACCATGAAACCTTCAATAGTCCCTTAAAATGACTCAAAACAAAGGAATCCAAGTTTTTAGACCTCCATGACACCTCTAGCATGCTCAAACACAAACCCCTCCTTAACTTGCCTAAAAAACTAGGGATTCTTGAAAACTAACCTTCCAATCACTTTGAGAACTTTCTCATTGACTCTACACCATTAGTAAAACATATTTAGTCTATCCCAACTCAAAAACATGCCCCTCATTAAGGCAGATCTTCTGCTGCTATACCCTAGCCTCCATCTTCAAGCACTTTTCACAGTCAAATCTTGGTGTACACCATTTGATTCTTCTTCCCTACACTTTATATTGTTAGTATAGTATGGTAAATGTTAAATATGATCCATTTCACAAGATACAGTCATAAAATCCCATGAAATGGATCATTTATCGATGAAAAACCCTCAAACTAGTGTAAATTTTGTGTTCTTTTTTAGGACAGTCAATATAAAATGCAAAGAAATTAATTATCACTGCTTTCAGAGCCTTTAATGGTGTTAAAATATGTAAAAAAAAACTCATAAGGCATCCACTGGACAAAGATTCAATAGAGATCAAGTATTTAACAAAAGAATACCATAAAAGTGCCAAAAACTGTGTTTTTCACTATTTCCAGCAAAATAGTCCATATAGTACTTGCTCCAAACGCCAAACCTCCATACAAATGATAATTTTGGGGTTATAGAACCATTCCCCAACTGATCCAACTGTTTGGAATTGATTAAGCTGCATAATTACCTCTAAAACACCTAAAACTCCTTTACCCGCCTAAAGTGGTTGTTTGAAAATTTGAATTTCCAAACTCTTATTCTTTCAATTCCTATTAACTAGAAACCCTTCCAAACTATTAAATAATTATTATTCAACCTTATTGACATGATTAAAACTTTATAAACCTATCTAGACCCCCTTGGACACTATTGGTCCACTTACAAGGTTTTTTGGTCCTATGGTCCTTTCAGGACCCTTAGGACTTTTGATATTCCTATTACATCTATTCATCCCAAATGCCATTATAGGCTCCAAGATACCATTATTGATGTTTTGATTTGATGAAAAGGTCCTCCTAACCCCGACACATTTCTAACCTTTGAAGAGCTCCTTGAAGGCCTTGGGTGCTCCTGCACCAAAAACTTAACCCAAGTCCCTAAAAACATTGAAGCATTGATTGAATCAGATGATGAAGAATCCTATAAGGATGGTAACCTTGGATTTTTGGATGGATTCAAAGAGTTTTTGCAAAAATTTGTGCAAGATTAACTTAGCCTAGGAGCTAGGATAGACTTTTAGGAGATCCTTTTACCTAGCTGGTGTAGGGTACACAATGTTATACATTCCAAATTCAAATACTATCTATGCTAAAAAATGGTAGAGTATATAGGATAAATCTCAAGGGGAAGCTCTAGACAGAGCAGCCAAACCAAATCCATGATTCCACATAGTCACTTAGTGTTGCTAAAGTAGATAGATTGCCAAGAAAGAAAGTGCACTCTACTAGCTCCAAAGTCAAAAATTCCTCTAAGTTTTGGATGCTACACTTTGATGGATCCAAATACAAACAAGGAGTGGGAGCCAACTTTGAACTCATCGGTCCTATGGGTAAGACGTAATTTTCTACCTACAGACTTCAATTTTATTGCACAAATAACGTAGCAGAATATGAAGCATTAGTTCATGGACTTTTGATGGCATTGAGAAAAGGGGTAAAAATGCTTCAAGTATTTGATGATTTTGAGCTAGTAAAAAAAAAATTAGGAAACTATATTCCTATCAAGATAGAAGATTGAAAAGCTATATACACAAGGTATGGGATCTTATAGAGGGCATAGACACTGAAATCCGGTTTAGGCCTCCGACTTCAAGATTCTTCATAATTCGTATTCTTCATGGTCATGATTAAATAATGTCAATTATTTAATTATTCTCTAAAGTCTTCATTTATTTATTAATTAAATAAATCTAATTATTTAATTAATTCACCTTAACATTAATTCTTCTATTGACTAAATAATCTTAATTATTTAATTGATTCACATTTTCTTTATTCTATCTGATTAATTAAATAAAAGCTTTTTATTTAATTATGTTACTAATTAACCTTATCTTTCTTGTCAAATTAAATAAATTCTTATTTAATTTACCTCTATCATATGACAACTATAATTAAATAAATCCTTTATTTATTTAATTATTCATTTAATCCCTTCATCACTTAATTAAATAAATATTATTTATTTAATTATTCTTCAAATATTGCACCTCAAATTAAATAAGTCATTTAATTTGCAAAAATCCATTTTAATGCATTCTTCTATATTTAGATAATTGTGAAAGTTATCTAAGTATTCACTCTCACTTGACTTGAAATCTATTTGAATTGCTTAGTTAACTCAAGATTTAATGTTTGAGTGGCTTTCTTTAGTAATCTTTTTGTCATATCATTTAGTCATCTAGTTCTAAATCAATTGCATGTACATGTATATTAATTAAATAGTTCTATTTAATTAATTAAATCTTGTGTGTATGTTCGAACAGAGAGTTGCTTTAATCCATTTTTATCTTTGTCATGCAAAGACTATTCTTCTATTTTTGAATACCAAACATGAAGATTAAATCATTTATTTAATCTTTATTTCTATTTCTAATTTGTATCACTCATGTCACTACTAACAGTTATCAGAATGCATGTATAATCTGTAGATCTCAACCGTTCATTGATATTTCAATCCTAACTTGTTCGAATGATCATTTTTTTATAAATTCATCTATCATTCATCATTCCAATCTCTCTTGAAATCGTATGACTTTTAGAGAAATTATCTTGAATCTTTGATGTTTTGTCTTATCAAAACACTTAGGTCATGATTGCACAAACTTTAAAAATATGAGGGAAAGTACACTACATAAATGAAATTGAGAAGAATAATAGAGGTTATTCAATAGAATAAATCACATGTTTGGTAAAATAGTTTCTTTTATGCATGTTGTTCTTAGCTTTCTTTTGTTCTCAATTATCTAAGC
>VDFB02193867.1:423757913-423842158 GCA_007258455.2 Sequoia sempervirens
CAATACATAGAGAGAAAGGCTATTAAAGGACAAGTCATCACTAATTAGTTAGTTGACACACCACTACAAGTAGATCACCCATTAGTTGTAGACATTCCTGATGAATTTATATTCACAATGGACACAAACATAACATGGAAACTATACTTTGATGGCTCACATACAAATCATGGCTCAAGGACTGGTATACTGTTAATCACACCACAGGGTGATTCCATCCCAAAATCATTCAGGATTGCATTCCCATGTACTAATAACATAGCAAAGTATGAGGCTCTAGTGATAGGGTTAGACATGGTAGTCAAGTGGAAAATTAAGAACCTATAGGTATATGGTGATTCTCAACTAGTAATCAGATAGGTAAATGATGATTATGAGACTAAGGATGAGAAGCTTGCTTCGTACAAATGTATGGCTAATAGATTTAACATGTACTTTGAAAATGTCAAATTTCATTAGATACCTCATGTTTTAAATAGGGTAGTAGAAGCTATGGCTACTATTGCATCACCTTTAGACATTCTTAGTAACGTGCCTAAGTTTGAGTTCTTGGTAGAATAGTTGTTGGTCCTAGCCTATGATATCCTAGATTCTAAGATGGTTTGTGACATTTTTGGTCCTGATTCCCCATGGTACAAAGAAATCTATGACTACCTCCATGCCAAAATCATACCCACTAGCCTATCAAACAACCAACGTAGGACATTCCTCCACAAGCTAGCCAAATACACCATCATTGGAAACACCCTATATAGACACACATTAGATAATACCCTATTGAGATGTCTTGATTACAATGAAGCGCAAGCAACCTTGCATGGGGTGCATGAGGGTATGTGTGGTTCCCATTCTAGCAGTCCTACCTTAGCCAAAAAGATTATGAGATTGGGTTATTATTGGCCTACTATGGAAAAGGACTCGTATGTCTTTGTAAAGAAATGTCACCAATGCCAAGTGCATGGTGACTTGATACATGCACTAGCATAGGAGCTCTATCCTATAATGTCACCATGGCCTTTCATCCAATGGGGACTTCACCTCATAGGTAACATCCACCCCACATCATCTAATGGCCACAAATTCATCATCACTGCCACTAAGTACTTTACGAAGTGGATTGAGGCTATTCCTATGACATATATTACCAGCACACAGATCTCTAAGTTTATTCTAAACTATATCATTTGTTGGTATGGTGTCCCTTAATCCATCATCATGAATAATGGCTGCCCATTTAAGAATCAAGAAGTCTGCCATCTTTGTGATGAATTTCATATTCAACATCAATTTTCCACTCCATACTACCCACAAGCTAATGGCCAAGCAAAGGCATCTAAAAAAACTATCATTAGAATCCTCAAGAAGCCTGCCAATGATGTTGACTCTGACTAGCATTTATAGCTTAATCCTACCTTATGGGCTTATCGCACAAGTATTTGTACTCCCACTGGTTCCACTCCCTATTCACTAGTATTTGGTTCTGAAGCCATTCTTCCTATTGAGGTTGAGATTCCTTCCCTGAGGGTATCCTTGAAAGGGCACATTGATGATGAAGAGTACCGAGTATTGAGACTCCATGAGCTAGAACTCCTATATGAGCAAAGATAGAATCCACTAGACCATCTCCAAGCATATCAGAATCACCTTCATCGTAACTATAACAAGAAAGTATTGAACAAAAACTTTGACATTGGTGGCCTAGTTTTAATGGAGAACCCAAAGAATCAAGCAAATAGAGATAAACCAAGATTTTTCATGCCTTAAATAGATAGTCATAACATCAAAACTAGACTTAAAGTCTTATCTAGTATGTGTATCTCCTGAAATCAGGCTTTATCAGTCAATCCTTTTATCAATCAAAACAATCAAACAAACATATCAAGTTTTAGAAAATATTTTGCTAGATTTTTTACTTTATGGCTTATTTATCTTATGATTTTATTTGTCTTTATGACTAGGAATTATGTTACTAGCTTTCTCAAGGATGTCCCATGAAGGATTTAGAGAAGCAACGGTGTATCAAAATTTTGTTTTCTTTGACTATTATTTGTCAACTGTCTTTTAAAATTTGATTTTGAGTCATGTTACTAGTTTCCTAAAGGATGTCCCATGAAGGATTTAGAAGAGTGATGAGTGTATGTGTAGGATCAACATGGAAAAAATAGGCCCTTAAGAGGAAAATAAATAAAAAAATTAGAGTTAGGCAACTTGACATAAAAAATTGAATAAGCTATCTATATTATTTCAAAAATATGTAAGAATAGAATCTATAGAAAATTTAATGTAGTTTATAGACTACTAGGTCTATTTAAAAAAAAAGAAATCTATTAGGTGAGAATTTGAAATTTCAATGCAGTAGTACTTAAATTTTTGGGAAAAAATAAGAAGTAGGTATTTGTCTGACCACCCTAACCATAATAAAATGATAATATTTTTTTATAAGATTTGAGATATAAGTAGAGGACTCATGTCCCGATGTGATGCATTTTTTTTGTAATTTTTTTACAAGTAAATAATTAATTATGAATTTTTATCATAACTTTTAAAAAATATAAAAAACTCATATGTCTGACCACCTTAACTTGGTCATAACTTCATGAAATTCAATTTTTCTTTTTTTAATCCTAAATTATGTGAAGCATAGAATGTGACGCATGTTTTTGATTCAAAAAATGTGATACCATTTGAAAGCTATAGATGTTTTTCAATCAGTCTATCAATTAGGACTTTAGTCATAATTTGAATAGAAAATGAATAATAATTAATTATTAAATTCAAAGTAAAGCATAATTTATATTGGTGGAAAGTTGAGAATCTCCTTTAAAAACCCTTTTTGTTTCATCAATTTTGGGTTAAAAAAAATTCGTTAGCCACATAGCCATCATATTGCCACTTTTTGGCCCATCATGATCTTGCACATACCCATGACGTCTCATGACCCATCTTTTATTTTTTTGGTTGTCTATGGTTTGTATTGAAAAAAAGACTAGGGTAGTGTGTGCCCTTAGTATGAGTTAATGACAATCCTTGTCTATGAATGTCTGTTTTTAGCAAGTGGATGACCTTGCACACCTTGATCGATGTCATATCATGGTGTTTTTCTCCATTTGTATTAGTCCTGCCCAATGATGATAAAGTGCAACACCTTTTGTGATACCATGATACATCAAAGATTTCTAATACTAACATCCATCTCATTTCTTTTATTATTTCTTAATCTTTCTTTCTGCACTAACAATTCTTCCTTCTTGCATTATGACAGAGTCCTATGACACAAAAATATAAATCAGCCTACATATACACATACATGTTAGAAAAATACAAACATATAGGAATTTATCATATCTAGAAAATCATGGCATAATAGACATTCATCATCATACAATACATATCATAAGCATTCCATGTACATAACAAATGTAAATACGTGCACCACATTACATTTTTATAGCATCACATGTAGAAAAAATTGTATATATAAAATCACATTGCATCTCATAATTATACATTGCATACATAACATCCATTGATATCATAAATATTCAACATACATTATCACATAGAATCAACATTACATCATAAGCTGCATAAACACATCATAAAGTAGATATGATCATCCATTGCATAAGCAACTTATATAAACATAACATGTATAAATAAATGACTGCATAATCAATAAATAGAATTGCATATCATGAGAATCACTTCCAAAATCATATATATATATATATATCCCTCAAAAGTGTCACATCACAATGTCATAATGTATCATAAATATGGAAGCCCACAGGCTATATGACCATAATACAATGTCTTAGTACATATCAAGACATGTCCCTATCCAAAACTACCACTACTACTATGGCTAGAGTGTGTGGATGATTAATGCTGAGAACCTAATGACATGTGACCTAAATGGGGCATGTCATATGGACTAGCTCTATGTGGCTGCTCAACATCCTCTATGCTAACTATCCTGGAGTGGGTCCTATTCTAAGACCTCTCACTACATGCCTCTGAAAAGCTCAAGGCTTGTCTCTCCGGAGGAATTGCTGCCTCATATAAATCTCGGTAATAAGTGGCCCTCTCCCTGACTCTAACTAACTCTTTAGAAAATGTAGCTGTTGGCCCAGTACATAGAGATCTAATCTCTATGAATCTGTACTTGGTCTCCTTCCTCCAAGCTATGGCCTGATTTCTATCCATGACATATTTGCCCCTCTCCATCTATAAAAAATCTCTCTTAGATATCATGACCCTCATCTACTCCTCGAAGGAGGAAATCTAGGCACAAAGTGTGTTAGTATTAGAATCAAATACCCCTAGGTCAACCTGTCTCACCCTTTGAACACCATCATCATCATCCTCCAACTCCTCTAAAATCCTATCCCGAATCTCCTACACATGATCATCCTCCTCCTCATCATCATCTTGATAGGAACCAAGTAAGCCAAGGGCATCAATCTCTGCCTCCTCCTCTGCATGAACCTTTGGAATGGACTCCTTTGTGGGATGATCCTCCTCTCCACCAATCTCAGCATGCACCTCCTCCCCACCTCTACCAATATTTGGCATGTACACATCCTCCTCCCCCAGTCCCTCCTCATTGATAGGTGATAATGGTGGCCCTCATACCTTCCATCCACACCTCCCTCTCCTACCACCTTGCTGACCACCTCCACCACCATCTCCATCATCACCACAACTGCCTCCACCTCTTTGACCTCTACCTCTTCCACGTAGTCCTATCCCTTACAACTCTATCGACACAACCTGATCTAGATCTATAAGGGGAATTAGCCTATGCATAGCCCACCACTAATCATATGCCTCGGTGGTACCTAGGTCTACTACACCATCTCTCCATCCCCACTAAATGGCCTACAATGCATCAATATCTTCCTTAGCAATATCCACTAAAATATTTGGACCCCATAGGGGGATCTCTCGCGAGGACCTCACAAACTCGACCCATCCTCTCAACACATCCTATACCTGTTTGAACTACCACAATACACAATCTGGAAAATGTCACTATATAATATGGACATGTGAAATATTTTTCCCAATCAGGTATTATATCTGGCAGAAAAAAGGAAAATGCGCATCCTCATCTGACCACTCTACACATCCCAAGTATGGTCTCCATGTAAACTATACCATAGTGTCGATGGCATGTCTGAAATACCTAGTATCTCCCATGTGGTGCTAAGTGTTAGCTCCCACATAATGGAAGGAATAAGGGGCTCTGTGCTATACATCAACTATAACTAGTGGACAAAAAATGGCAATGTGTTCCCATGCCCATACCATTAGGAGCGTGGTACCACAACTCATAGATTGAGCCTCTCGATAGGCTATATCATGCAAATGAATGTATAACATGCCGAGCAGACAAGGAACCCAAGCATATACCTCATGATGCTCTAACATACCTACCAACATCTCCCCCCAACCTACAGGAAAACCATGACCTCGACGGTTAGGAAGCACTATACCACCTATCAATGTACATAATAGATAGTTCAACTGCCTATACCTCTATGCCAATACACGCCATCTAATCTCATAATGATCAAAACCTAAGTGTATGATATTGACATGAGGGTAGTATGTACACATCTTAGCAAAACCCCTCTGGGTATCATACCTCACCCTCGTGCCTCTAATGGGAAGTTTAAAAATCCTATAGACATTCTCTAAGGTAATTATCATCTCTCCAATAGGCAAGTGAAATGAGGAAGTCTTTGAGTGCCATCGCTCACACAACGTTGTTAGTAGACCTCAATTTTCCTGAATAGTGGGAATGTCTGTCACATGGAGAAGACCCAAATGCCACAATAATCATTTCTCCATGCTCCACAAGCTATCTCAGAATTGAAAAGTTGATGGTCTCAACTCTCGCATATACACAGTGTCCAAAACAACTTGCAATGGCATTATACATGCCTCATGTCAGAATCAATCACCTATCCTAGTGCAAAGTGACCAAATCAAATGTTATTCAAATGCATCATTCTCTTTCAAATTCATTATAGAAAACAAAATGTTTAATTGAATTTCACAAATGTGTCATTATTTCTCACGTGTCACTTTCAAATGGAAATGTGTGTGGAAACAACACATGTGACTACATATCAAATGCACCTTTTTCTATCAATATAACACAATATCCTGCTAAATGCAAATGCAGAACTAAACTATCACATGCATTGAAAAATAAACAATTGAGGCTATTTTAAATACAAATACATTGCTATTTCTCACATGTGAGTAAATATAATACAAATGCGGTGAACTATATACAACCTATGCTAACCATAAACATAAATTTTCAGTTGCAGTATTTCACATACAGATGCATTGATTATGCACCCACATGCAAGTTTTCAACAAAATGATGCATAAGAAAAATTGAAATTTAATACATAAAAAAGTGCAAAAACATAAAATTCAAAAGTTGAGATTAGGGTACATACTGGGGGGTTCAATGTCGGCTGGCCTCCTGAAGGTGGGTGTGCAAAATAGGAGACATCTTCACTAAGGGTGCAAAACAATTATCTCAATTTCGAAGCAATGTGGGTAAAAATAAATGGGTTTTTACCCCATTTTCTATTTATACCTAGGGTTTTGGTGCCCTTCCTTTCTATTGGCCACGTCAACTTCCAACTTCAATCAACCTGTACCTATCCCTAACACTTCTAACTTCAATTATATGAAATCTACTCCATTTTTGGTTAACTATTGGACTAATCAGGATTATTTTAAAAAAAATGATTTTTTTTGAAAATTTATCAATTTTTCCGAGGGGGCATACCTTTACTTGTTTAACACCAGGGCATGATTGGGGCATATTTTTATTGATTTTCTTTGACACAAAACCAAAATGACATTGTATCAAAGAGGGGCAAATGTAGACACCAAAATTTGGTTTAGGCAGGCTGTGACTTCAAGATTCTTCATAATTCATATTCTTTATGGTCATGATTAAACAATGTCAATTATTTAATTATTCTCTAAAGTCTTCATTTCTTTATTAATAAAATAAATCTAATTATTTAATTAATTTTCCTTAACATTAATTCTTCTATTAATTAAATAATCTTAATTATTTAATTGATTCACATTTTCTTTATTCTATTTGATTAATTAAATAAAATATTTTTATTTAATTATGTTACTAATTAATCTTATCTTTCTTGTCAAATTAAATAAATTCTTATTTAATTTACCTCTATCATATGACAACTATAATTAAATAAATCCTTTATTTATTTAATTATTCATTTAATCCCTTCATCACTTAATTAAATAAATCTTATTTATTTAATTATTCTTCAAATATCACACCTCGAATTAAATAAGTCATTTAATTTAGAAAAAAATGTTTTAATGCATTCTTCTATATTTAGATAATTGTGAAAGTTATCTAAGTATTCACTCTCGCTTGATTCGAGATCTATTTAAATCTCTCAGTTAACTTAGGATTTAATGTCTGAGTGGCTTTCTTGTGTAATCTTTTCATCATATCATTTAGTCATCTAGTTCTAACTCAATTGCATGTACATGCATATTAATTAAATAGTTCTATTTAATTAATTAAATCTTGTGTGTGCATTCGAATAGAGAGTTGCTTTAATCCATCTTTATCTTTGTCATGCAAAGACTATTCTTCTATTTTTGAATACCAAAATTGAAGATTAAATAATTTATTTAATCTTTATTTCTATTTATAATTTGTGTCACTCATGTCGCTACTAATAGTTATCAAAATGCATGTCTAATTTGTAGATCTCAACTGTTTGTTGATTTTTCGATCCTGACTTTCTGTTCGAATGATCAATTTTCTATAAATTGATTTGTCATTCATCATTCCAATCTCTCTCAAAATTGTATGACTTTTAGAGAAATTATTTTGAATCTTCGATGTTTTGTCTTAATCACAACACTTAGGCCATGCTTGCATGAAATTTGAAAATTTGAGGGCAAGTACACTACATAGATGAAATGGAGAAGAATAATGAAGGTTATTTAATGAAATTGATTGCATCTTTGGTAAAATAGTTTCTTTTATGCATGTTGTTCTTAGCTTTCTTTTGTTCTCAATTATCTAAGGTTTTAGGATTTGTTAGTATAGTTTGAATAGATTAGATTTGAATTTCCTAACTCTCTCATGTGTTTTTCTCTAAGCTATAGAGGGATTAGACGCATTCAACATTTAGCTAATCCCATGTGCTAAAAATCGTACTGCTGATGCATTAGCCCAAGTGGTTGGCACTCTTCAACCCCTATCTTTGGATGGTTTGAAGAAGTTCAACATAGAGCTTACCTCTACCCCATCCATTCCTAACAATTTCACCAACTTCCAAGTTTTTAATGATTTTAAGAACATCCTTGATTTCATCACAAGCTCTAATGTGTTTTCAACTCAAATTATTGATGAGGTATAGCCTGAGGAGGCTAAACTAGACATGGAAGGGGTCATTAACCTCAAGAAAAATACAATACCATGAGGTATGGTCCAACTTGAAAGAATATTTGATCTAGATCAGATTAGGGACCAAGATCAATAGAATAAGAGGGAGTCAATAGACAATTAGTATGATGTTCATAATGTGGGTACGCCTGAAGAAATTAAGAACATCTTCAGAGGAAAAGTGTGCACACTAGAAGAAAAGAAAGGGATTATTGATGCCATGCACCTCTATCATGATGTGATTTCCTAGAGTTATGAAGAATTGAAAACATATGATACCTTGATCATCACTCATACCATCCCTCTCAAACAAGATGTGCAATCATTCAAACAATGCCAATTCCTAATTGATGCACTGCTCAAGCCAATCATTTACAAAAAGGTCTAGAGGTTGTTGTCTACCTGAATTATTTTTCTGATTAGGCATTCCACATGGGTGGCCAACTTGGTTTTGGCTAGGAAAAATAATGATGAAATCAAATTGTGTGTGGATTTCTAGAACTTAAATAGAGCCGCTAAAAAGGACAATTATCTGATACCTTCACTGGATGAGGTACTACAAATAGTTAATGGATCTCAAATGATGTCCTTTTTGGATTGATACTCAGGATATAACCAGATGGTGGTGCAATATGAGGATAGGTACAAAATATCATTCACTATGAAATAGGGAACCTTCACCTATAGAAGAATGCCATTTGGGTTAATCAACATAGGTGCTACGTTTTAGCATGCCATGGACATCACATTTAGGGACCTCATCAACAAATTCATCATGATATATATGGATGACCTCACTGTGTTCTCAAAGAGAAGAGAGGATCATGTTGTTGAATTATTTAGGGTCTTTCAAAAATGTAGAGAGTTTGACACATCTCATTAAATCCAAAGAAATGCATTTTAGGAGTAACTAAGGGAAAAATACTAGGTCACATGATTTTAGAGAAAGGATTCTCCATAGACCTCGAATGAATCCAAGCCATATCAAATATTCAGCTCCTAGGTAGCAATAAATAACTAAAATATTTCTTTGGAAAGATCAACTTTGTCAGGAAGTTCATCGCTGGCTTTGTTGAAATCATCAAACCATTGAAATCCATGTTCAAGTAGGATGCTAATGTGGAATGGACACCGGAAGCTAAATAGACTTTTGAATAAATCAAGAAAGAAATTGTAGATGCACTAGTGTTTTTTAGTCTAGACTATCTGAAGCCATTCTACATCTATTCATTTGCTTCAAATCATTCTTGTGCTAGCATGCTAACTTAGAAAGATGACAAAGGTAACAAGAACCCCATCACATTCATGAGTGCTCCACTAAGGGATGCAAAACTATAGTTCCACAACATTCAAAAATAGGCATATGCTTTGGTCAAATTAGTTCAATTTTTTCAGCACTATATCTTACAAAACAAGGTATTCATAATTGTCCCAGATTCAACAGTCAAGACCCTACTAATGCAAAATGAGTTAGGATAAAGAAGGGAAAAATGGGTTACTTTAATATAGGAATATGACATGGAAATTCATCCCATGAATTTGGTCTAAGGACAAGCCCTCACACACACTATAGCAAAAACTAGACCCAGGCTTATAGTACAATAGTACCAACTTGATAGTGTCTCCCCAGGGGAATGGTACAATGACATTGTTTAATACTTACTAAATAAAAAGTGCCCCTCACAATTGCAAGGAGTACAAAAGTGTTATCTAAGGTTGAAGGGAAGTAACTACATGTTGTAGGAGTCTATATTGTACAAGAGAAACCATGAAGGGATCTATCTCAAATGCCTTAGGAAGGAAGAAGCAGATAAAGTATTGAGGAAGTTTCATAATAAGTTTAGGACTAGCCATGGAACTAGCCCCTCCACCACTCATGAAATATTATGGTCTGAGTACTACTGGATGATGCTATTTAGAGATGTACAAATCCATGTTAGATCCTATCACATCTATTAAACCGCTTCTACTCAAGAAAGGAATGCCACTATCCCATTGCAACCAGTCTTGGAGGTAAGACTGTTCACTTAGTGGGGACTCAACTTCATTGGTCTAGTAAGCCCACCATCCTCTGTCAGTCATAGGTACATTCTAAAATCTTCTAATTATTGCACTATGTGGACAAAAACAATATGTAGGCAATGTACCACTGAAGTTGTTATTAATTTCCTAGAGAGTTTTATATTAAACTACTTTGGTTGCTCATTTTCCCTTTTGTGAGATAATGGCCCTACCTTTTCATCCCTTAAGTTTGCTAGTTGGGCCTTTGATTATGGGATTGCACTCAAATTCTCATCTAACTACTATCCTCAGGGAAATGGCCTAGCTAAATCAACAAATAAAAATCTGATAACTATGATAAAAAAAGTTGCTAGACCACAATCCAAAAGACTAGCACACCCAACTACATTTTTTCCTATGGATAGATTGTACGCATCATAAGGTTGCCTTGGGAAATTCCCCATTTCACCTTATATATGGCTTAGAACCCATGTTCCTAGTCCACCTCAAGATCCCCAAGCTTCCATTCATTAATACATTCTATGAGGAGGGAGACCATCATGAAGCCCATCTAGTTGAGTTATTGCACTTAGAAGAAGTCTATGATCAAGCAATATAAAATTTCAGCACATATTAGGGAATTGTCAAAAGATGGTTCAATCATTGAGCCAAAGTGAAGGCCTTTAGGATTGCTAATCTAGTCCTTTTCTAGAAAAAGCCCATGAAAAGAAAGGGGACATGAAAAATTTGGCAAGCTCTAGCTTGGACCCTTTCAAATTTTGGAAATTTTAGAAGATAATGCCTTTCACCTCAAGACACTCACTGGAGAGGATGTACCGTTGCTTGTCAATGCTCAGTACCTCAAGCATTATTTCTTTTCTTGAGTTGTTCAAGCTCATCATTTGTATATAGGTTTTCATAGGTTATTTTAGGTTCTTTTTACTCTTCTACTTTGTTTTTGTCTTGCTTTTACTCACTACCCACTTTTGTTTTGATGAGGATTTCTTCTCTTCATGATGTGGGGGTTGTTCTTGGCTAGTCAAAAGGTCTAATTTGTTGACCATTCCTATTTTTTCTCTGGATAAGTCTTCATCCTTTATTATTGATTTCTGATAGCTCCTGTGAAGTGGGTTTCTCCACTTGAACTTCAACTTGATCTAGGGAAGTGCCCTTATTTGAATCCCCTCACATTTATCTCAGATCATGCACAAAAACATACCTTAAGAGTTCTTTTCAGGCCATATGATGGTCATTATGAGGTTTTGGCAAGTGAATAATCTTAAGTCTACCCCAATGACTATTGTGGCTCCAAACCCACAGTCAGCTTTAGTGCTTACATAGTTGAGCAAAAGAAAAGAGTAAAAAAAAATCAAGAAAAGAAAAGAAATAAAGTGATGAAATATGTAACTGTATGGGTGTGCAAGCAACTCTATCAAGGATATGGACACCTAGACATAAATAGAGCAATGTTCGTGGGGTCACAGTGATAACTCTATTGGGGCTATCGATGTCTGGCTAGAAATGGAGCCATGACTAGGTTACTTTTGGGGTTAGACATTTTACATAGCTTGCCTTGGCTGATTGACTACTATTTGTTGTGGTCTCTGAGGGAAGGAAATCAATAAACTTTACACACACCTTGAGATAACCTATGATTCAATTCAACTAATGATCCCCTCCTCTTTTAAGTTCTTATCTTGTTTATGGAAACTAACTTCTAGTCTCTGAAACCAAAGATTCTAGGTTTTGGATGAATCCTTACCCCTAGAACACTCAGGAGCATTCTCCCAACAGAGCACCATTTTTTGTTCCTATTGCAAACACACCTATTCAGAATAGGGAACCCATTTCTTTTTGTCTTCACTTTTATTGGGTCACTTTTTTCCTTTGCCTCATTTTACATACCCCTATTTTTTATCTCAAAGTGGTCAGGAATACTTAAGTCATCATTCTTTAGTTGACTAAGTTCACCACCCCAAAATTCTCTAAGTCTTTTCTCTTTTTCGAGAATTTCCATGTGGGTTTCCCTTGGTTCATTTCCCTAGCATGCCTTAGACATTGCGGGTCCATGGTTGTGGGTTTCTCTTTGCACAATTCCACTATCTTTTTTTTGTTCAATCAGTGGCCTGTCTGGGAAATCCACCCACATCGTGGGTCTTGTAGCCTACTCCATTGTCACCCATTTTCTGTTAGTTAGTGGTGAAGCTTCAGGGTCACCTTGCATTGTGGGTTGTACATTTCCCTCCATTAGTTCATCATTTCTTGTGCTCCAACCACCTTGCCAACCACCGTACCTTATATTTAATGTGGATCAAAAATGATGTTTTTTCTATAAATAGGCACTTTGGCCTATCATTTTCATAATTGCTAGTCAAATTTTCAAAGAGAGATGAACAAATTTTGGAGCCCCCATGCCCACATAAGCTCCTAGAGGATCAACAACATGATCATCATCAATATCCCGCATCATATCCAGGTGAGTTTTCCTTTGGCCTCTTTGTAATATGTCTTCTTTTTGTAGCTATAGCTTGTTAAACAATGATTAAATCCTTAACATGAATGATTTAATATTTGAAGACCTTCCTAACAGTCTGCTTAGCACAAACTCACTTGAAATGTTTCCAAAAAATTATTCAAACAATTCTCCAAAACAATGTGGAACCTTGCCTCACTGATGTCATTCTTCATAGGGTGTCGAACCCTTTGTAGCCTACAACATCCTCATTTTTGTCCTGATTGAAATGCAAACTTCCAAATGTTCAATGGAAAATCCATGTTCCAAACCCTTACAGCCCACCACTTGTGGGAAGTTGTCACCCTATCACCATGAGCAAAAGACTTTCCTTTTCTGGCATCTCACAACACAAGCCCCACCAAAGTTTCCTCAAATGAGTGAGAAGTGACTAAATCTTAATGGTATGTGGGTCATTCCATGTAGAGTGTCATCTGCTCATTGCCTCCCCATGAATGCCTTACTCTAATGGCAAGACCCTTGCTCCTCTTTGCATCATGGGCTCCATGCCCCTCTTAGCTTTTCCAAGATCACATACATGAAGCACAAGGTTGGAACCTTCATGTGGGCCCATCTTTGTTGGGGTCCATCTACTAAACACCCCTCCTTTGTTGCTCCTCAGCATCTAAGCTATCCCATTCACTCACATTGTAGAATCCACCAAGGTCATATTCCCCAGATATTTAACAAATACCTAGTTAGAAGCATCATGTGGGTCTATTAGTGTAGATTGTTGTATGTAGACCATCGTTCCTAACGTCCACAACACAATAGCTATTTGCTAGTTCTTCCCCATGACCTCCAAGTTGATGAAACCTTAAAATGACAAGTTGAATGTCTAAAGGCTCCATGTGGGGCGTCATTCTATGATCATCGTTAGTTAATAACATAGCTCGAACATCCTTCCAACCTCGAGTTTCTCCATGCCTGAGCCCACATAAACATAATGACCAATTAGATTGCTCCTAGGACTTGATAACTTATTTTTGCATGTGCTAGATTTCTCCTTGAAGTATTTAAATGTTGGAGATCATATTATGGAATTTTAGCTATAGGTAGCTATTTGCAGGTTTCCATGACCTTGATGTTGTCCTACTCCCAGTCACTCCTAATGACTTCCAACCCAAGGAAACCCACATTCTTGTATTTGATCCAAAAGAGCATCAATTGATGAGTATTGATGTATTGTATGATCTCTTGATGATGAATTATTGGATTTAAAGCTTCTTTTATTGGATTTGACTAACACTTTCCCTGATTTTCATATGAACACACTTACTATGCCTTTGTATGTAGAATTTATGGAATCTACTATAGGATCATCAGGGAGGCCTATTGAGAAAGCCAATAAAGGAAAGAATCCTATAAAGATACTGAGGGGAAAAGAGGAAAAAGATCAGATGAAGTACCAGTTCCATGGTGTGGAGTGCACCTCCAAGACCACTTGAACCTAGGATACTATATCAAACACTAATCTTGGGCATGTGAACATAGATGAATTTTGACAATGAGTGATGGCAAAACCCATAACAAAGAATCCAAAGAATTTCAAATCGAGTCGTCTCTCTAAGGTATCCAACTTCCCTCCCATGCTCATTGCCCCCAAATTGGTTATGGTATGTAGGGAATGCTATCACAATAACCAAAAAATCATTGATCATAAGGGAACAATATTGGTGGACCTCTCTGCTAGGTCTATTGGAAAAAAAATTGCATCCCCACATTTGACCCCATGGAAGAAATAAAGAAGGCATATATTGAAAATATGTGAAAGGAAAACCTAGTGGGATGCAAATAGTTGATCAACCAACATTGGTTGAAGGACAAGAGGGGAAGTGATACTAAAGAACCCCAAGAGCTATTTAGAAGTGACTTCGATGAAGAAAACCATGACTTGGTTACCCTACTTAGGAAGGGTAATGGGCCTCCCAACTACGACCTTTAAAGAATGGATGTTCTACTTCATTGAGGAGATCATCCGAGGAAAGAAAAAGTTCCATTAGGCAAAGATCATCAATGATAACATGCACAACCAACTTATGGCAGTAAAGAAGACCTCAAAGTTCTACATGACTTCATATTTGGTATACCTTCTAGCAGAAAAGTTCCCATTAAAAGGCCTCTTTGTCGCAAGCAACCTAGAAGTAAAAGGGGACCTCAAGGTATATGATTGCCATCCTCATCTATAGTATCAAAAATTCAAAAGGGAGTACAAGAGGATAAATGATGCCTTCATTGCCCACATCACTAGGCTTCTTGGAGGAGACTTCAAAAGAAGGGTATCACACAATGCCAAGGCCTTCATCCTCTGGTCTGGGTACCTGTTCATACAATTCCCAAAGTTCACCTATGTGAAAATGGAGGGTTTCTTAGGGAAGCCCTATTAGTTGCCCCATTATCCCAACAATTGCATGATCTTGCCAAAGGTCTCCCAATAGCTACAAAATTCCATACATTGTTAAGTTACAAGCACAAAGCTGAGATTCCTTATCCCTTGACCTTCGGGCAAGGGATGTACTCCTTTCTCCTACCCAATGCATGGATTATTTAGAGGAGCTAGTAGAGTACCACTTCGGCCTCCACACTGACGGAGGATGGATGGACCCATATGGAAAATTGAAGAAATGGGTTGGGAAACAATAGGCTCATAGACCTTAATTCAAGGACTTTTGGGATAATTGTGCTAATGAAAAAGAAGTTTGAATGAGGCAATATATGAGGATGATGACCTAGTTTATCAAGATAGTGAACCTATTTCCCATGCTTGATTAGATAGTGGAGGAGGATAGTAATGTTGTTGATAGTAGGTTTGATGGTGTGGCCAACCTCCCTCTTCCATTGATAGAATGGAGTGAAGAAGAGGTCAATGGCCTTGATATTTCAACATGACCAATTGATCATCGGACAAGGTAGTGGATAGACACCCATATTGCTCAACTCAAAATGTAGGGCACAAAATTAACATATGGTGAGCTTGAGGATGAGCTACAAAGAAAAATAGACAGTGAAATAGTTACTTCCTAATCAGAGGAAGCAACCAAATCAGCTTCAATGACAAGTTCAAATAAGAGGAAGGATGTGCCTAAGCACAATCCTAAGAAAAAGGTATATATGAGGAAGACCACTAAAGGTGAGTCATCAAAGAAGGCCAAGAAATCAGTGGGATTCATGACTGAAATGCCCACTATAGAGGACCCTGAGCATGAGGGAGAAGAAGAGACTGAGTTGTTGCATTCACCACCCACCACTTCCATCCCCATTGCCATTGCTAGCATTTCCAATACTCCACCACCTTCCATACAATCCATGCATGTGTCATCTTCATCCACTATAGACATTTATTTCCACCTCCCCTCCACCTCTTTGATGTCTCCAATCATGGTTGATGACTTTGCTTCCTCCACCACTTCCCCGCTATCTTCTTCCTCACTTCCTCCTCCATTACCTACCCTTTCTACTCTTGCACCTACAATTACCACTATCACTATGTTGCCACTTACTCTATGACATGCTTTCATAGTGTACATGGAAAATGCACCTCCTCAACTATCTGGGGTAATGCTCGACCCCAAGGTTCAAGCTTGGTTGGCCCAAATTGTTGTTGGCCTACCCCTTGCTCTACCTCTAATGGAGCCACCCAAGATGGAAGCTACAATTCATATCTCTAAGGAGATGGGGAGGCGTCTTAGGGAGCAACAGAGGGAGGCTAAGAAATATGTAATTGAAGTTCCTAAGGACTTTGATTGAGATAATTATTTTGAACTCCCAAAGGTTGGATTGAATATAAATCTAGATAAGGAGGCATCTGACAAAGAAAGATCACATTCTTCAGAGGAAGATACTGAGGCCCTCAATGAGAGATACATAGTGGAAACATCAAATGAAGAGATTGATGAGTAGTTGTCCTACTATCTCAAAGATACAAGTGAGAAAGCCAACATTGAGGAATATCTCTCTGAGGCGAAGACTGACACTGATGTAAATATAGAGATACTTGAAGAGCCTCCACTAATTGGCCAAGCAAAGGGCCTGGTTCAAGTAAAAGAGATAACACCTCCCAAAAAGGAGGAAGAGAAAGAAAAAGAAGAAAACACACCAAGAAAGAGCCCCAAAATTCAACACCATGTTGAGCTTGAGCACGAAGAAGAGAGGAAACCTTAGAAGGAAGGTGCCATTGAAGAAAATATAGCATCTACTGAATTGGATGAAGAAAAGATTATACACATTGTAGACTAAGATGAAGAGGAAAGGACCAACCAAGAGGCCCTGGGACATGAAGAGGAATAGTCTCAAGATGAACCAAGAGAGGAATGTGATCATGAATCACCCAAATAGCTAACCAAGATGCTTGAATGGATAGAACAATATTTGGAGAAGAAGGCTTCCATGGGTGTAGATCCAAAGGATAGGCTTGAAGCCATCCTAGACTGAGCATAGAATAAGAAAATAAAGGAGAAGAAGCACTCCCACATCATGAATGATGCCACAAGGTCTAGAACAATAGATATTTCCACCCCCATAGAGGATAAAGGAGCAAGCACCAGCAAGGGTAGAGTTATAGTATCTCAATGATCAATCTAGGCCCAAAAACTTGTAAGACAAGAATAGATGTACTCCACAAATCTATAGCCTCCATCATGTAGAAAATAGATAAAGACTAATCTACAAAAGAAGAGCTAAAGGCACAAGTGGAAGATCTCACTAACTATATTCAACAGTGGACATCTATAGAGGAGGAGGTTCCAACAACATCATCAACATTGCCATCATTTCTCTTCAAGGATGGTATAAAATAGCTGGAGAAAAAAAAGAATTGGAACAAGGCTACAACAAATTAGTTCAACCATGTGCTATATAATGGTGACATGGGCATCCATCATGCTACTTGAATTTTTAACAAGTTTTGTGACTTACAAAATTAGTTAGAAGCCATGAAAAAAATATGCAATAGGTTCACTGAGTTGTATAGGATCACATATCCTAAACTCCAGAGCATTCTTAAGCTTCTAGAGAAGACATGGGGGAAGGAGTTGGGGCTCATAAAAGGTGATCATTGGGTAATAGAAACCTAGAAAATGGGCCTATATCATAGGAAGGAGGGGGCTGAATCAGTGTTTTGTAGAATTTAACTTTATTAACTTATTCTTTAAAAAACTTATAACATTGAACCAAAAGAAAGATTAAATAACACAAGGAAATCAACCACAACACCGTAAAACAAGGATTTTTTACTTGGAAACCATTTTAGGCAAAAAACCATGGTGGAGGTCAATCCAAAATATGATTATACTCAATGTAAGTGTTTACAAATGGAATGCACATGCATTCAGGTACACTACCTAGAGCTCACTGCTCAAATACAAAAGGATTTCTGCCCAAATGAAGAGTCACTATCTTACATTCACAATTGGAAGACAAATAGAGTGGATGAACTATGAGATAACATATGATAATGCATAATTATAGTTCCTATTAAGCACATTGATCGCATTCATCAATTTTTGTATGATTAATCTCTTGAAACTCTATCTACTTTAATTCGAATCACCAATCTTTGTTCTGCGCAAGTGAAATTTCACACAATCAATCTATATACCTTTTGAATCTCACAACATGTCACATAAAACATCAAAATTATATGAATAATTGATTATATATATATATATCAACGACAAGAGATTACATTAACTACATGTCAACTTTTAACAAAATATAAAACATGTATAAACTGTCGGCCCAATCTATAAATAATTATCAATGTGATTCAACCAAATTCATCCAAAACATAGTAGGGAACCAAAACAACAAGTCCAAACATGAAACACTTTAAACAATTATTCCTCTAATATCCACAACACGCTACACTCATCTAGTCAGCCTTTTTGCACTGTTAGACTAAAAATCAATAAACCGGATCTTCTAACTTGCACCGCAATCAATACAAGGCCCTATGATTCAAAGATAAGATAGTTCATACATAAAAAGACCTTCCTTGAGATACCCAAAAAAAAATCATAACAAGAAATAACATATGAGTCAATGTACACAACTCTATTAGATGCCATGTTTTAGGTTTGATAGTTAAAACATATCTTCAATCTGACTTTCAGTATAAGAAAATACTAAAGTGCGGATAGGATTACTGACTAGGGTTTCCATCAATGAAAACACTAGATGACTTGTGTAGTATCTCTTCCCAACAATCTCCCACTTTGGCATTGATGGCAACACTTAGTGAAAAATGACTAAGTGTAAGAATTAGTACCAACATGAATACACTACAATCCTCAAAACTTCAAAGGGATCTTTAAACACAACTCCCCTTGAGATGAATATGACATTTTTCATTGTCCCACACTCCCCCTTTGACATCAGTGGAAAAGATTGGTATCCACATACCAAAAACCATAAAAAATTTGTGTACAAACATGCTTTACTGACTTACATGGACTTGAACACGTTTGCAAAATTGTTCTTCAATAGGCTTAAACTAGTGTCCCAATCCTTTTTGAGACTTTCTAAAATAGTCATGTGACCACATAACAAGAAGGTTTACATCTCTACTAACTCAAGATTTGTTGGATCATTGATAGCCATAGCATCTTGTGCTTCCTTCAATGCACTAAGCATTGTCTCCATTTAGGATCAATTAGTCCTCTGAGCTCACATACCCTTTCAAAAATTCTATCTTTTTCATACTTCAAACTTTTAATTTTGTCAAGTAGGGATATCAATTGACCTTCTCTCTTACCAATAAAAATGGTTAGAGGATCAAAGGCTTGAGAAATGTCTTCTAACTATTTCTCATATTCCTTAATTTGATTCTCAGTGACCTCAGTGAATTTTGACAAAGATAAGCATGACTTGTAGATATTTCTACCCTCAGATAATTCACCTTGAATACACTTCAATCTACTGAACCTATTTGCATCAAATTATTTCTAGACCTTATCCTCAGCTGACTTTTCAAGAGACTCAAAGTGAGTACTTACAGAGTTGATAAGTTTCTTTAGCTAACTAGAGGGAGAATGGGATGAGTCCTTCACATGTGTGGGCATGATCTTCTCCAAGATACCAGATGCAATACTTAGTAGTTCACTATCCTTATTGTGATATTTCAATATCTATTCCCTTTCCTTGGCCTAAGGAAATGATGCTACCTTCATCTTCTAAATCAGAGATAGAGTGGCCAAGTTGATAGGACCTTCAACTAGTTCAGGGTCAAACTCCTATTGTTCTTGTAAAACTTCTTTTCTATCTTTTCATTTTCTCTTGCTTCCATAGCAACCTCCTTTGCCTTAGCCTTATTTTCTTTAGACATAGATTCTTGCTTGGCTTTGGGAATCTGTATTTCTTTAGCTAACATATCTTTAGGAGCTTCAATCTCCATGGGAATTTTGGTATCTTGCATATCTAGAGGATTCTGACTGTCCTCAATTGTGTCTTCTTTCACTTCTTTAGCAGTTTGAATTTTTGAACAAAATGGAACATCTTCATCATGATTCTCTTCAGAGACTACGTTATATCTTTTTTTCAACAAAACTACCTTAATAATTTTCTTAGTGTCTTTTGCTACTTCCTTAGTCTACCCGATCATAAGCTTATTCACCCTTGATTTTCTGTTAAAATCCTTTTTAGTATCATTGAGGATTTTCTTCATTTCTTCTATTAACATTACCAGACATAGATTGACAAGTATGTGTTCTCTCATTTGCTCATCTTCAAATCTTGTATTTACTCTCCTCATTTTTAGGACTTCATATAACCCTTTAGGTAACTCTGATATTATTTCAATGAGAGTCATATTGAAAATATTCAAATATTTTATTGTAGCTTCTTCAAGAATTCTCTAAAGGACACTATCAAAAGTGTCATACCATTCAAAAAGTGGTTTGAGATTACCATCCTTAATTAAAGCTTTTTCGACTTCCTCTGCAATCATACCTGGTCTATTAGTTTTCACCTTTCTCTTTGCTTTCACTTCACTAGAGGTATTGTCCTTAGAGAATTTTGATGCCTTTATGCCCTTATGATTGATTTCTCTCACTTCTTCATTTGATTCAGTTTCTTCATCATCTTTAATAACAACATAGACTCTTGTTATTTTATCCTTCTTCCTCTTTCCTTCTCTTCTAGATGTCTTGACTTGAGCTTTTACTGGGCTTGATTTCTTTGAAGAACTAGATGAGGGTGCAGAGCTCCTCATAGATCTAGTTATAGTAGAGGATGCTATCAGACAAGCTGACTTAGTTCTAACAGGCTCCCCTTCTTTGGCTTGTTCTCTTTACTTCCTAACTTCCCTCATTGCTTCAACTGATATGCCGAAGCTTTTTGCAAAAGCTTCAACTTACCTTCTCACCTTTCGGACTATTATAGGCTTCTTCAAGTTTTCATGCATTTGCATATCCTTCTCTTCAAAGGTACCAAACCTTTCTTCTATTGGATCTTGAGGTTACTCAACAAGTGTTGGGCATACAAATCCAAAATGTGTTCAACCTCATATCCCATAGGCATTATCTAAACTATTCTAGGTTTTGTTGCTTCCATCAAACATTGATCAATTTCAACCATGAAGCAAATAGTGTCCTTATATTTTCCACAATATATTTAGGAATCCTTTCCTTGGCATGCATTTCACTTTGAAAGCTTTTGAAGTAACCCCAAATAGCACTTTTCCTTACTTTCTATCTCCAATTCTATATAAGGTTTCTTTGATTTGAAAAGCTATGGGTCTATCACCTTCCCACTTCACTTTACCAAATCTCGGAACTTCATTCATGAAGTAGAAGAATAGACATAACAATAGATTTCCATACCTAAAAAATTTATTCTTGTCCTTCTTGATTTTACCAAGATTTTCAATTAGCTAGCTCTAGAGTAACTCACATAAGTCATTCTGCCTTTTCCTTGACCATTTGATAAGCTACATAGATTGTAGTTGTTAGAAACCAAGATTAGACATGCAAACCAAAAAACCTTCCACAAAAGAGAAAAATAGAAAAAGCAACACTATTGAAAAAATATGTGCAAATAATATTATTCAAGAATTCATAATTACATGAAATGATTTGCTTTATAAAAGAAAAGTATGCATAACCCTAAAGGAAACCCTAAAAGGAAAAACCATAGTGTGCACACTTAATAATTAATAAATAATTAATTATTAATGAGCCTAAGTAAACTTATGCAAGTGTAATTAAATATTAATTACACCAACGCCCCCCCATAAGTGCAACTTAGGGAGACTAAAAAAGCATGCACCTAAAACTAAGATGAATGCAAGAAATTATGAATGGGTGCCAACAACAAGGCCTGATCAGGTACCCATGTACAAATGCAATAATGAGGTAGAGAAGGAAAACCCAATGGGACAAAACCCCCTTATAACGAGATGACTAATGCAAAGAAGCACTGGAAGAACACTATGGAGTAACACTAGAACCACAATCCAACAAGCAATGAAAGATACCTTTGTTTACAAGAAACCAAATGAGAGTCACTGAAAAACTCAGGTGAAATCATAATAATACAATAGTAGACTTGATGCCATGGAACACTAGAAAACTCACAAATTGGAAAAACCTTGAAATCTATGAAGCAACAGTAGATGAAATGATGATAGAATCTAGAAACTGTGTATCTTGATGTCGTTGCCAAACTGAGACTAAAAATCATCCATGGGAACAAGTGCAATAAAGAATCTAGAACATTAACCATAAAAACATGGCCCTCAAACTAAGATAGATCTAAACTAATGTGAATCAATAACCATAGGCTCCTAATTTGAAGTGTGAAATTATATGAATTTGATATCTAGAACAATAGATATCACCTGTCACATGCAACAAATATCTAGAACAATGAAGAAGATGTTCTACAAACCTCAAAGCAAATATGTGCAAGCAAAAACCAGAATAATGATTTTTGAATGTGTGATACTAAAATGAAGTGCAAAGATTCAAGTTTCACCCTTCCAACTGCCAAAACATCCAAGTAATCTCCAAAAAACCCATCAAGCCAAATCTATAATAATGATCAACCTAGGATAGATATAGAAAAAAGTGCATAGACAACAACATAGAGCTCCTAAATACCTTTCCAATGCCACAAAGATAGTGAAAATCGAAGATCGTGGCAAAAATTTATGAGCTTAGAGTCCATAAATGAACATCCAACTTCAAACAACAATAAATGTATTTAAATAGAAAAATATTAAAAAATAAACTATACCATAGGATAGAGCTCATAAGCAAATTTTTGGCAATATCTCGTTTTCCTGATTTTGACATCTTGGGAAAAAGTTATGGCCTTCGGAAGAAAATAGCCCCAAAAGTGGAAAAAACATAATCACTACATTAAATTTGATGGCCAAATAGTTGTCATAGCAAAATAGAGAGTCTAAAATTGATGGCCATCAACACATTTTCCAAAATTGCCTTATTTGAAAAAAAATGTTTTTTTTTTAAACAATAAAAAAAATTACATAGAAATTATTTCTTTTAATTTTAATTTTTTAAAAAGATAATTGGTGGGGGGGCACGTGGGCCACCCCCCACTCTTCCATGAGGGCGTAGTACTCCTATTTAGGTCGATACCTATGTAGTACCCTGCATAGGGGTACTACCCTTTTTAAAAGCTTTTTTTTTTGTTTTTTTTAAAATAATTTTTTTTTATACAACTTTTTTCAAAAGGCTTTTAATTTTATTTTTTTTGCATGGAGAAAAAAATTGCAAAATTTTTATTGTGTAAAAACAATATAATTTTTTTATGAAATTTTTACTTTGATCCATGTGTAGAAGATCATATAGGAATTTTTTTTCCCTTAGAAGTCAACTACTTAGATTTCAACGATTTCACAGTCGATCTTAGGTTTTTTTGGCTACTGCAGATGCAATGGTGAGGTATGTTTGGGCTCAAAATGCTTTGAAAAATTGGCTACCCCTAGATCTTCAAAAAAATCACCAAGCTTGAAACCCTCACAAATCTAGCAAACGATGACCAAAATCAAAAAAATAAAAGTCAATCTTGACTTTTTCCAGTGCTCTGAATCTAATGGTGAAGCCTGATCTGATCCAAAATGTTGCATAGATGAACTCAAGGCATGATACCCTCAAGGAATCCCAAACATCTCTGTAATGATTTTCTCAAAAAATATGAGAAGGGGTTGCAAATCAATGCTCTAATACCATGTTAGAAACCAAGATCAAACATGTAAACCAAAAAACCTTCCACAAAAGAAAAAAATAGAAAAAGAGAAACTATTGCAAAAAGATGTGCAAATAATATTATTCAGGAATTCATAATTACATGAGATGATTTGCTTTATAAAATAAAAGTATGCATAACCCTAAAGGAAACCCTAGTGTACAAACTTAATAATTAATAAATAAATAATTATTAATGTGCCTAAGTAAACTTATGCAAATGTAATTAAATATTAATTACATGAAAAGTAGTAGTAGATATAGAGTTATCCCGACTAGAGTGATAGATTTTATACCCAATAACCATAGAAGCAAATCTTACATCCAATTCAATGATGTCATTAATTGTCATGGCTCTCTTGTTGAAAATCATTTCGGTTGCCTCAGTGACTGTTTAGTTCTTCACAACTTTCAATATCGGCAACCCACCAAATGAATTTAGACCTATAACAATGCTTATAGCTTCTCTTGTGATCTTGAAGGGCTGATTTAACCACATGAAATCGGCATGCACTTGACTCAATAAATATCAAACCCATTTATTTTTGTTGAACATAGGAAACTTCACAATTTGTGTGAACTTCTCCTCCAAAGTTTTAAATCCAGTCCTTACATAGAGATATTCTCCCACAATGTGATTTGTATACAAATTTAACAACTGGGAGCTTCCTAATTCCTCAACATTCACATGAATATATGCCCTAATATTTTCAATATGAAAAACACCATACAAAATGAAATAAAATACACCTAATGGTTCTGTCTCAATGGATTTGAACAAGTTCCATTTGAATTTTTAGTGAGCTCTATCCTTAATATCAAAAACCAACATAGCAACAATTTCCAAAAATTTCAAGTTCACAAATTTTGTAGATAAATACCTTTCGCTAAATTAGGGTTTGATCACCAAATCACCTTCAGACTTGTATCTCACAAAAATTAGCTTGTAGAGCTCTCCAAACTTCTTCTCAAAATGCAATGTGACAAATGAGGAATATAAGTAACCTTTTATAATTCACACACCTAACTTTTTATTGCAATTAATTCTTCTGCCCTAGGTCTTCTAGATACCCTATTTCCATAGTCTTTGAAAGAAAATTCTCCTACAAACCTTCAATTTTGCATAAATTTCCTCCACAAGTGTTCCAAAAACATCTATAGAACATTAATGCAATCATTGCAATTTGCTACATTCTAATACCAACTACCAACAAGGGGAAATTTTTTTTCTTGAGAGCTCCCCCTAGGCCAAAGGCCTTAAACTAGTTCCTAGAGGAATTTCCAACACCAGATTTTGGTGTGGATCCATTTCTTGCATTAGAAGCACTCTTCTTCACCCATGTCTTCTTCATTTGATTCTTGATCTTATTCGTAGTAACTTTT
Source organism: Sequoia sempervirens (assembly GCA_007258455.2). Classification (NCBI taxonomy): domain Eukaryota; kingdom Viridiplantae; phylum Streptophyta; class Pinopsida; order Cupressales; family Cupressaceae; genus Sequoia; species Sequoia sempervirens. The sequence continues at coordinate 423,783,490 of VDFB02193867.1, forward strand.
CCTTTTCCCTTATCAACCTTTTGCATATTTTTTCTGTTGTTTATTGGACCCTTCCTACTTCTACAAAATCTTACAATTTGACTGGATTTGTTACAATTATAGCACACAACATTTCTTTGTCTAGACCAGTTATTCCATTGATTTTCTCTTGATCTGCACTAGTTAGCAATATGTCCAAATCTATTGCAAGCATAACATTTGACATTTCTATTGAAAAATTTGTTTGTCATATTTCTACATTCAATTGACTTATAACCATACTTATTGCAATTGAAACACTGAATGAAGAATGATGGACCACTTGGATTCATTCTACTTCTACATTGAGCAGCCATATGACCAAATTTATTGCAAAAAAATGGTATCCATTGAAATTTTAAACATTGGGTTGTCTTACTGGATACCTTCTAGCTTTGTTCGACTAGTTTCCTTGCCTAAATTTCATTTAACTAGATCCAGAGATTTATCCTTTCTCATATCCAAGACCTTGCTTGTCATTTCCAATCTTCTAACTTTGAATCAGTTCATCAAGCTTAGCTGAGATAATCTTGAACTTCTCCTTGTATTCATTTGCAGTAGCAAGCTCATCCCTGAGAGTAACAATTTGTCTTTCAAGATCTTCATTATTTTTGGATTGTTACAATTCAAGCTCTAGTTGATTGAATCCATCACTAATTCTATTACATTCTTCAGATTTTTATTTCAAGGACTGAGTAAGATTCTCTTCATTCTTCTTTCTCTCTTCAATCTCTATGGTCATCCTCATCACAATAGATTCCATCTCATGCTTTAGGACAATATTATCTATGGTGAGCTTTTCACATTCTTCTTTCTTTTCCTTCAAGGCTTGACTTAGGTGTTCATCTTCTACACTTATACTCTCTTTCTGCTTGAGCTAATCACAAAGTTGCTTTCTCTTTTCCCTGGACTTATTGATTTTATCTTTCAATGATTTAATGAATTTCTCAACATTCATGATGCTTTCTTACAATTCCTAGACTTCATATTTGGACTAATCAAGATCATCTAGTGCCACCAAAAGTTTTTGATGAAGACTGCTTGAATCCATTGAATCACCTTCTTGGATCTTCCCCAAGCTTTTAAACTTCTTCCAAGGAACGAGGATTTGATACCAATCGTTGGAATCAAGGAACACTAAGAGGGGGGTGAATAAGTGTTTTGCAAAATTTAACTTTATTAACTTGATCTTTAAACCACTTATAATATTGAACCAAAAGAAAGATGAAATAACACAAGGAAATCAACCACAAAATCATAACAAAAGGATATTTTACATGGAAACCCTATTAGGGGAAAAACCACAATGGAGGTCAATCCACAATATGAGTATACTCAATATAAGTGTTTACAAATGGAATGCACATGCATTGAGACACACTGCCTAGAGCTCACTACTCAAATACAAAACGATTTCTACCCAAAAGAAGACTCATTGTCTTACAAACATAGTTGGAAGACAATTGGAGTGGATGAAATATGAGATAGCATCTGTTAATGCATGATTATAGTTCTGGTTAAGCACATTGATCACATTCTTCACTTTTTGTCTGATTCTGCTCTTGAAACTCTATCTACTTTAATTTGAATCACCAATCTTTGTTCTGAGCAAGTGAAACTACACACAATAAATCTATATACCTTTTGACTCTCACAACATATTGCATCACACATAAAAATGATATGAATAATTGATTATATATATCTACGACTAGAGATTACATCAACTGTATGTCAACTTTTAACAAAGTATAAAACATGTACAAATTGTCTGCCCAATCTATAAATAATTATCAATGTGAATCAACCAATGTCATCCAAAACATAGTAGGGACCCAAAACAACAATTCGAAACATGAAATACCTTAAAAAATTATTCCTCAAATATCCACAACATGCTACACTCATCTAGTTGGTCTTTCTACACTATTAGATTGAAAATCAATAAACTAGATCTTCTAACTTGCACACCAATCAATATGAGGCCCAATGATTCAAAGATAAGATAGTTCATACATCAAAATACCTTCCCTAAGTTCCAAAACATAAAGTGATAACATGAAATAACATATGAGTCAATGTACACAACTTTGTCGGATGCCCTATTTTAGCTTTGATAGTTAACACACATCTTTAATTTAACTTCCAATATAAGCAAATACTAAAGTGTAGATAGGATTACTTACTAGTGTTACCATTAATGGCAACACTAGATGACTTGTGTAGTGTTATTCCCAACAAAAGGTCCTTGAGAGGGTCTTTCACATGGTAGGGCTTGATTTGGAATGGGTGACGAAGCACATAGCCGACAATGACAATTACTTGAAAATGATGACACTTTGAAATACCCACCTCAGAGATAGATCCAAAAGAGATAAATCCATTCTTTCACAAGAAGATAGAAAAAGGGGTTGTAGATGTGCTATCACCATATTTCATGGACTTCACTACAAGGTCTTTTTTCTTGTCTTAGTAGATTATTAAGGCCATACCCAAATGCACCAAACACTAGGAGTAGATCACTGGAAGATTCAAGAAGTTAACCTTTCATAACCTTCAATATAATCTCTTGGAATGGGATAAGCTCCAGGCTCTAATCAAAAAATTTGTGGTATATGCTACCCTCCAAAAGAATGATGGAACACTATCATTGATGATGAATACTTGAAAATGTAGTTAATAAGAGAAGGAAACAACTAGAAGATAAAATTGCTATAGTGTCAAAGCCACTAAATGACAAAATAGGAAAAAGACATAAGATGTATTTTATAATGTTTTATTTTGGGGGTAGGTGAAACCTAATGTAAAATCAATCTAGTCCACACAATGAAAGTAAATCCTAGCCATTCATTTTCACTTTTGAAAACTATAAATAGGGTTCTCCTCTCATTTTCAAAGAGAGAGTTGAGTTGTTGTGTAAAGGCAGGTTGCATAAATTTAATGAGAATTGCATTATTTTGATGAGTTCTTGTGTTTCTTCACATGTATGCATGATTCATCTCCTCAATATTATATTTTAGCTTTGTTGTTTGAGGTTTCAAAGTTTATTTTAGTTGTTAGTGTTCATGCTGCACTTTAATGGTGAAGGATGTTATGGTGTTGATGCCTTCCCTATTCATACTTTTTGTTGTTTATTGATGATGAACAACTGTGTAAAGTTAGTTTGAACATTACTTTATTTTTTCACTTAAAATTCATCTATTGTTCATACTTCATGGTGAATGGATAGCTGAAAATCTACAAACCTTAGAAGATTGCACTAGTTTCATGAGACTGTAGGTTGTTTTGGTTAAGTGGAACTTAGTTCTAGTAAGGATGTCAACTATAGTACCCTCCATTGTTACTGTTCAACATTAGTTGGAGGTCTAGGAAACTGTCTATCCCTTTTCTCTTTTGACTTTTCTTTGAAAACAAGAATTAGGATAGAGTTCCAACATCACAATCAAGTCAAATATGATGGTAAATATGGAGTTTTAGACTGTTGTTTTGAAATTACAACAACTACACTTCATTTGTAGACTTCCATAAACTCCATGTGTAGACCCAATTCCCTCTAAGCTTAGAAAACCATAAATTCCCTTTGTGATTACTAGAAAATCACATCAATCAACTAAGTTTTTTTTGCAAGTGATGACCTAACACCTGAGAGACTTTGGGGTGATTGTCTAAAACTTATTTGCAGATTTTCACCTTTCAAGAGAGGTATTGCACTTGTGCATTTTTTGCACATTGAGAAGTGCAAAAACACCCATCAACACATAGAACATTAATATCAATCCTTTTTCAAGAGAACATTAGGATACAAATAGACAAGGAGATTAGATTGACTTACAACCTTTTAGGTGAGTCAATTAGCCTTAGATCTAATCCTTTTGAGCCTTGGAAATTTATTGGAATTAAATTTATTTAGTTAACCCAATTAAAATATATGCCCTAATGTGTAAATGCAAGATTTTGACAACAAAGAAACTGTAATAGAGAATTCTAACAATAGTTTTGAGAAAGGAAAAGTTTTGTGCACCTATCCTACAAGTTTGAAGTCAATTTGATAGGATTGGGTCACCCTGGGCACCTATTTCATTGTAAGATTGTTCTAGATCTAAAAACTTGGATCTATAACTCTTTTTTTTTTCTCCATAATTCTTGCTCTACAAATTTTTGTCTTCAAATTTGAACCTATAATAAATCTAGAAAAGAAAATGGTCAAGGGTGGCTATATAGGATTTTTCCTTAGTCAAACCCCTACTTTGATATTTCTACCTCCATAAATATGTATTTGATTGATAAATAAAAGTGTGTGTGCTCTTAACCTTAAATGCATCTAAGGTTGTAATGAGCTAAAATGCATAAAACCCCACTCAAGTGAGTTAGAGAAGAATTCCTAAATGAAAATTATAAGATCTACCTAAGAGAAAGTTAAATACCCTTAGGAAATTGAAAAAAAAATGATACTTTTCCTTGGGTAGCAAGTAGAATGAAGATCAAAGATGAGAACACTTCAAGTCATTAGGTGTAAAAATGGAAAAGAGCACTTTCAAAAACTAGATTCCATTGAATCCTTCTATTGCAAACAAATATGAAAATATGCTTGAAAACCTACAAATTCAAATAAATTTGGCAGAATGCAATGATCTCTTATTTCTTCTCTTTCTCAAAATTTTCTATTAGTTTTCAAATGGTGAAATTAATAGGCATTTATAGGAATTTAATCTAATTTCCTAAAAAATAGATCTTGATAGCCAACATTGGATATTTAAAATTTAAATAATAAATTGTTGTCCTTGATATATTCAATTTTGGAGGAAAAATAGGGGACCAATTTGCTCTAGGAATTAGTGTCCCAGGCCTATTTTATGGTATTTAAGGCACTAGGAGAAAAGTATTAAATATTTACATGGATTTTGTATGTGAAAATTGTCAAGAAAATGATAATGGCCATGGAATGAATAATTTAAGAAATTAGAGCCTAATTAGAGAATGTTGAAATGCATTAATGCAAGGGTCACTAAAGCGAGTTCCAAAAAAAGCATGAAATTGTTATTTCACTTGAAAGGGAGTAAAAATTTTGATAATACATTTAGCCCCCACTTTAGTGCCCATATGAAACTACATGCATATGCAAGCTAAGTATTGAAAGTAAATCATAATGTAAAAGGACACTCGAATGGATACTATTCAACAAATGAGATAATGAAGGTCCCAGTGTAGTCATCTGCAAAACCATAAATCCTACAAAATCAAATTGTTAGACATTCAAAGATAATCTTGCCATTGCAAAGAGCAAGCCTCAATTTTGTGGCCCAACATGTTTTAGAGAAAGTAGTGAAAAGGAAAACCTTCAACGTTTAAAAATTGAGTCCAAATCCCATGAGAAGAGTGGGTCCAAAAGGAATGAGAGAGGGGTTTTGAGATGTCCACCATTGCACAAAGCTTGTAGAACTTGCACTTAGGATCCAATCCATCAACTTTAAGTTTGACAAAGGATCCCACCTGATTGATCAAATTATGAGTCAGATCCACATTACACAACACCAAGGGTAACCTATAGAGTCTGATCCAAATAGGAACCAAAGTAATCTTTGTTGTAGCAAGATAAAAAAAAGGGGGGTCCAAGGGGAAATGAAGAGGGCAAAATGCCCAAAAAACCAAGGGCCTTGTTGAAACATGAAATTGCAATCCTCAACATTGTTGATAGTGAGCAAAAAGAAACCAAAATCAAGAGCTTCAATATTCAGGGTCAATAGATTGCTCCATGTAGATTTCAACCATTTATAAACATAAGCAATAGGTGGGCGCCTTTGTAGAAATCTCAAAGCCAATGATATTTTTCCTAAAATTTCAAAAATATCCTCAATGTAGTTGTTTGAGAGGTAGAAATTAACCTCTGCATCCCCAATAGAAATAGTGGACTCACCAAATCGAGGAGATTGCTCCATAATGGGGGGGAAAGAAATACAAGTAGAGGAACAAACAATGACACTAGATGCGGTGAGCTAGGGTTTTCTCTACATATTTGGTCTTGACAAAAGGCTGAGTAAACATGAAAAGGGTTTTTCTTAGTTCTTGCAAGAAGCAAGGACAATCAGATCAAGAGCTGGAGAGACAAGCATGACACCAAGTGACACATCAACTTGAGTCATCCCTAATGGATCAAACCCCAAAAAAATTTGAAATGGAGTAGGTGGATCCTTATTGTCACCCTCAGAACAATGCAAATCAACTACCATCTATTAATCCTGATAAGGAGAGTTTAGATGAAATTTCTGAACAAATAAAGAGTTGAATATGCAAGTGACCTACTTGAGGAACCAGAATAGTCAATTGCAAGTTGCTTAAAGAAATATTTAGTCTAATCAGAATAGAGAGAATTCATAGGGGAAGAACTTTGACAGAGGGAAATGTTATGATCAAGGATAAAATAATGTAAGAGGATATAACCAAGATAGAGGATATAACAATGATCAAGGATTTAATAATGAAAGAGGTTATAATAATGAAAGAAGAAAAAACTATGATAAAGGATAGTCCTCAGGCCAGAACTTTGATAGAGGACAAGGTGGTGGACAAGGGTTCAATAGGAGGCAACCACTAGGACAAAACATGACTTGGAACATAGGGCCTAACAATGGAGGAGTTTTAGTAATTTATGCAGCTCTATTTTAACATTCCCTCTCAATGCAAGGTTGACACTTCATTGAGGCTGCCTTACTGGTTGAAAATATCCTTTGATGTAGATCCTATGAGTGCCAAGCTTAGGATCCAATGCTTTCATATCATGATAGTCCCATGAACATGCATGCTGATGAGACTTCAGTAAGTCTTCCAATTGAAATTGTTGTCCTTCACTTAACCTATTGTTAATATTCAAATATCTTCCTTCAAACACCTGTACTAGAATAGTCAATCCTACCATAGTTGCTTTATTAATACATGGTACCTTGAGTTCATACGAAAGCATGGTATGGAACATGCTTGTTGCTGCAAGAAGTTTCTTTGCAGACATAGTGGCTACAAGAAGAGTGGCTATAGGAATTTCATCCACAGGTGGAGTGGCTATATGAAGATCATCTGAAGGAAGAGTGGTTGCAGGATGAGTAGGAAGAAGTGTCCTGATAGAAGTAGAAGATCATGTTTCTCCCACTTCATAACAGTTCTGAATTATATTGGATGACACTTCATCTTTGTCTTGAAGCTACAAAAAAAGGATTTTACCTAACATCATGAGTTGTACCACTAAGTTAACTTCCTCGCCTTCTTCATCCACTTGTGGCCATACAAAATCCTAGAGCTTTTTAGTATTCCAACCATTATAAATAGTCATATCACCTGACCGACACCCAATATAAGCATTTTTTGTTGCTAACCATGGCCTTCCAAGAATGATAGGATATCCTCCTAGGGTGGCCTTAGGATTTTGAGGTTTATTTAGTTGAATAGGATCATTCAGAGGTTCCTCTTCCTCTTCCATAGGTAGCTTCATGATGATGGGTGTGGGAGGATTTGGTAGCTTGGTTCCTGAATGAAAATGGATGTCACTTACACTCACAACATGAATTTATTTGGATCAGCTAAGTATGACGGGAGTTTTTGTGGTTTATTATTTGGAAAGGGTGTAGGTTGAGCTAGTAGCTGAGTAGGTTTAGGTGCATTGGATCTAGAATTAGTAGGTAGAGGCATTAAAATAGGTTGTTGGGGTTGAGAAGATGGTTGCATGCAACTGGATTTCTAGTTTGGCCCAAAAAAAGATAGTGGATTTGGTGGCATACTATGTCTTAGAACCCATGGCTTCATTTGCGCAACAAAGTGGACTTGATCTCCCTCACTTTGAATTGGTTTGAGCCCAAGTGGAATCTTGTTGTCAATGTTAGCTACCATCTTGCATTTGTAGTCCTTCTTTTATCTACAATGAGGGTAGTATTATGTCAACTTTGCCTCTACCTCCTAATGTGTGTCTTTGGCCTGAAGTGTATTCAACTGAGTAGCTAGATTGTTTGTAATATCCTACTTGAAGTCTGCCAAAAAATAAGTAATCTCCATCCTTGAAACTCCAATGGCAGATGACTTACCCACATAATTCTAGTAAGCTCTCCCCTCCTTTGAATCTATTCTAGAATAGTTTTGACATATTTTCTTGATATCCTCCCAAGGAAATTGAGTGATAACTCCTGCCATCAGGTCCAAAGCATCAGTGCAACTTTCATTGATTCCTTCCAAGAAAAGTAGCTTTTTTGATTCTTCATTAAGTGTATGGTGTGGATATTTCTGCAAGCAAAACATAAACCGTGAAATGTAATCTTCCAAGCTCCATCTTCCTTCTGATGCATCCTAAAGACATCACCTCCTCTTGTATTACTACCCCTATAATATTCCTTGTATTTTCCAAGGAACTATTTATTCATGTCCTCCCAAGCCTCCATAGTGTTTCTGCATAGACTCATAAACCATCCTAGTGAAACTTCTTTTAAGGTGGTAGGAAACAACTTAGGCCTAGGAGAATTAGTGGTCTAGTCATAACTCTGGTAGAGTAGGTCAAATTCAAATGAGAAGTTATCACCCATGTCTTCTTGATGGATTTCCAAAGTTATCAATTTGGGTTTGATCTTCAGTGGGGGCTTCAAAACCCATCTAAGAAAGGGGGTATTCTAAGAACAACTTAAGAGAAATGCTATAGCAAAGAATCTATCAATGACTCCAAAGAACTTCCTATCTTGACACCATCCCCAACAACAATGCCAAAAATGTCGGCCTCCTACAATGATTCAAGAACTAGGCCTTCATAGCCATGATTCAGAGATTGGGAATCTAACTTGAATAGCTATCTCAATCATCATGAAGGTGCATTTAAATTTTCAACCCAGGGACGTAGACTTGAAATGGGTCAGCACTGTATGTGCACTAGGGGCTCAAGTAGTCATTGCATCCTATAGCTAAGAAACACAATATTGAAAGTAAATTGATGAAAGGAAATAAAGAAAATGTTGAACATCAACCATCAACTTGAAATGCAAAGCAGGAATAAAGATTTAAGTGAACGGATAGGGAACTACTCTATTTGCTTTGGCTATAGGAACATACACAGAATAGAGTTCTAATGGTTATAGGAACACTCGATGCCATATTTCAAAATAAGTATAGAACAGGAAATAATAACTAAACTAATTACTCTAAAGAATGGATTACTCACCAAGTGGGCCCCCTTGGATGAGTATCCACTAAGACTAATACAAACTCAAATACTTAAATTCAGACTATCATCTCATTCATTGAAAAATGTGTAAATAGAGTACCGACATGGCTATATTGGAAAGTGGAGAATGCTTAATACATCATTGATATCATGTAACAATAATAATCAATAACTAAGAACCTCCAAGAAGAATATTTAAATCCTTATTTGTACTATTAGCTAAATAGGGTGGTCAACTCCCACTAACTAAGAGGATGCCACTTAGGGAAAGTGAGGAAATGAGTGGCAGAGTGGTTACGTTTGCAGGGAATCCAATTAGACATGCATACCAAACATGGATTCAACACTGTAGTAATGATTGTGATTGATCAATGCCATAAATACAAGGTGGTTACAATTGACTACCATGGGGAATTTTTTGTCGTCATCCTTCAGTTGACTCCTTTGAATGATTCCCCTACATGGCCATCTGACAGCTTCTTTTCTCAACTTAGCATCCATAAATTATGTCTTGCATAGCAATGTCAGTATGCATAATAATTTCACATCTATAATCACCTTAAAGAAAATTCATCAACCATATGCAAAACCAATATAGATAATCCACATAATATGCCAATGTCATTAAAACTTCACAGAGATAGGGATAAACCTAATGTCAATGGTTTGAGGGAAAAATTATGAAAATATTAACATTTAACTAATAAATTTCATGATACTTCTAGCAAATGGACTATAGATCTACCCAAAATTTCACCAAAAACTAGGCTCATCAGGTGGTGGAAATGATACATATGATAGTAACCATGAAAAGAGTCATCATAACTATATATCATTAATGATCCATGATGTAGTCTATATGATCATGAATGTCACTAGTTACTACCACCAACTATCTCATCATCATCACCATCGTGATTATCATCATCATCGTCGTCGTCGTCATCGTTGTTGTTGTCGTCGTCGTCGTTGTCATCGTCATCATCGTCATCGTTGTCATCGTCATTGTCATCATTGTCGTCATCATTGTCTTCATCATCATCATCATCATTGTCATCGGCCTCAGTGTCTTCCATATCTACATCATCATCATCCTCTTCCATGTGATTTGTACTAGAAGAACCAATATTTTGTGGATCTATATCATGTTGAGGATCATCTTGATATTCTGGAAAACCCGTGTTCTGCAAAAAAAAAACATTTACAATGAAAATTTATTATTTATTTCATGCAATAATTTATTTTTCTATTATATATCTAATATTACAACATATGAGACAAAACCATAATCATATTACATCATAGCAAAGTGTACATACCATAATAAAATTTCAAAAAAGTTATAGATAATACTGGTGCTTTAGGAGAAACTTCAGCTTTCAAAAATGAAGCCTATTAGGCTGGCAGACTTGTGGATTAGGCCAACATTTGGTGGAAGAGGAAGAAAGATGACTAGAACTCTGGAGGCCCACCATAATGGATTTCGGTTTTCAACCATGAGAGAAGAAAAGAGAGATGATATCATGTATCAAAACATTAATCATGCATTCTTCCAGCCAATAGAGAAGGAGATGATTACTTTGCTTCATTTTCATTTGCATAACCATATCATGGTGTGGGAACCAAGAAGACCAAGGATGTCCAATTTTATGTGGAGGTAATGGATGTGGTCCAAGCTTTAGGAGGGGAAAGAAGGCCAATGTATGACCTTGATGAAATTGAGGAAGAACAACAAGAGAGGGCATGAAAATTAAAATCAATATAGAGTTTCAAGGATTTTTCAAGCAAGTAAGAGAGCTATGTGAGCAGCCTCATCTAAAATATTTTGAGCTAGAGTTTGATATACCATTTAGAGAGCTTGGTTTTCATGGAGTTCCTTTCAAAGCCTCTACTTTTATTGTTCCTATGGTAAACTGTTTGGTAGAGTTGGTGGAATTACCTTTCTTAGTAATCACTATTAGTGAGATTGAGATTGTTAACCTTAAGAGAGTATGACTTGGGAAAAAGGAATTTGATATGGATATTATTTTGAAAGAATTCAAGCCGGACGTACTCTGTATTGATGCCATACCTCAATATTCACTTGATAGCATCAAGGAATGGTTGAACTCCATGGATATAAAGTATTATAAAAGCATAATGAACTTGAACTGATGAACAATTTTGAAGAGTATTACTGATGATCTAGATAAAATTTTTGAAGATGGTGGTTGGGAATTTTTGAATATGGAAGCTAGTGATTCTAATTTTGATAATTTAGAAGAGTCATTTCAAGGATATGAACCCTTTGATGTATAAGAGGAATGAGAATCAGATTTCATGTAGCCACCATCAAGAGTTACAAGCCAACAAGATGGAGGGAATTCTTATAGAAGGATAATTTTCAATGTTGTAGGTACTAACTTTAATGCCAACTACAATGGCAACATTGGAATTACCTAGCAGTATTTATGTTAAGAAAATTTCCTTTAGATGCAAGGATTCAAAGAACATGAACCATGTGGTACATATGATTAAATCCCAGAGACAATCTATAGTAATGAAAGAGTCTGAAAAGACAGAGCGAGCTACACTGGTGACTCAAGAGAAACTTCAGCTTTAAAAAAAAAAGTCAATTAGGCTGGCACACATGTGGACCAAGATAGCATTTGGTGGAAGAGGAAAAAAGATGACTAGAACTCTGGAGGCCCTCCATACCAAAGTTGAGGATTCAACCATGAGAGAAAAAGAGAGAGCTGATATCATGCATCAAAACATTAAGCATGCATTCTTCCAGCCAGTGGAGAAGGAGATGATTACTTTGCTTCATTTTCATTTGCATAACCATATCACAATGTGGGAACCAAGAAGACCAAGGATGTCCGGTTTTATGTGGTCCAAACTTTAGGAGGGGCAATAAGGTCAATGTATGATCCTGATGAAATTGAGGAAGAACAACAAGAGAGGGACAAGAAAAATAAAATCAATACAAAGTTTCAAGGATTTGTCAAGTGAGTCAGAGAGCTATGGGAGCAACCTCATCTAAAATATTTTGAGCTAGAGTTTGATATACCATTTAGAGAGCTTGGTTTTCATGGAGTTCCTTTCAAATCCTTTGATTTTATTGTTCCTATGGTAAACTATTTGGTAGAGTTGGTGGAATTACTTTTCTTAGTAATCACTATTTGTGAGATTGATATTGTTAACCTTGAGAGAGTATGACTTGGGAAAAATTCATTTGATATGGCTATTATTTTAAAAGACTTCAAGTGGGATGTACTCTACATTGACGCCATTCCTCAATCTTCACTTGATGGCATCAAGGAATGGTTGAACTCCATGGATATAAAGCATTTTAAAAGTAAAATGAACTTGAACTAGTGGCCAATTTTGAAGAGTATGACTGATGATCCAAATAATTTTTTTGAAGATGGTGGTTGGAAATTTTTGAATATGGAATCTAGTGATTCTAATTTTGATAATTTAGAAGATTCAAATCAAGGATATGAACCCTCTGATGTAGAAGAGGAATTAGAATCAAATTTCATGGAGCCACTATCAAGAGTGTTACAAGCCAACAAGATGGAGGGAATTATTATATAAGGATAATTTTCAATGTTGCAGGTACCATATTTAATGCTAACTACAATGGAAACATTGAAATTCCATAGCAATATTTATGTTAAGGAAATTTCCTTTAGATGCAAGGATTCAAAGCACATCAACCATGTGGTACAAATGATTACATCCAGAGATGATCTGTAGCAATGAAAGAGTCTGAAAAGGCAATGAGAGCTACATTGGTGACTCAAGAGAAACTTCTTCTTTCAAAAAAAATTCCATTTAGGCTAGCAGATGTGTGGATTAGGCCAACATTTGTTGGAAGAGGAAGAAAGATGACTGGAACTTTGGAAGCCCACCATATTGGATTTCAGTATTCAACCATGAGAGAATAAGAGAGAGTTGATATCATGTATCAAAACATTAAGCACACATTCTTCCAACCAATGGAGAAGGAGATGATTACTTTGCTTCATTTTCATTTGCATAACCATATCATGGCATGGGAACCAAGAAGACCAAAGATGTCTAGTTTTATGTCAAGGTAATGGATGTGGTCCAAACTTTAGGAGGGGTAGGAAGGTCAATGTATGATATTGATGAAATTGAGGAAGAACAATAAGAGAGGGACAAGAAAAATAAAATCAATAGAAAGTTTCAAGGATTTTTTAAGTGAGTAAGAGAGCTATGGGAGTAGCCTCATCTAAAATATTTTGAACTAGAGTTTGATATACCATTTAGAGAGCTTGGTTTTTATGGAGTTCTTTTCAAAGCCTCTACTTTTATTGTTCCTATGGTAAACTATTTGGTAGAGTTGGTGGAATTAACCTTCTTAGTAATCACTATTTGTGAGATTGAGATTGTTAACCTTGAGAGAGTATGACTTGGGAAAAAGGAATTTGATATGGCTATTATTTTCAAAGGCTTCAAGTGGGATGTACTCTGCATTGACACCATTCCTCAATCTTCACTTGATGGCATCAAGGAATGGTTGAACTCCATGGATATAAAGCATTATGAAAGAAATTAAATTAACTTGAACTGGCAACCAATTTTGAAGAGTATTACTGATGATCTAGATAAATTTTTTGAACATTTGGGAATTTTTGAATATGGAATCTAGTGATTCTGATTCTAATAATTTAGAAGATTTTAGATCAAGGATATGAACCCTTTGATGTAGAAGAGGAATAAAAATCAGATAAGGAATGTTCAGAAGATGAATCTCTTGTGGAGTTAGAGGAGGATGAAGAAGAATAAGAAGATTCTGAAGAGGAGGAAGGTAAAACATGGTATGAATTAGAAGTTGAAGCCAGAAATGTAGATAAGGAAAAAGGAGATGAGTCTCACAGTGAAGAGGAAAGGTAGCAATGAAGGTTAAAAGCTATAGGGAAGTCTCAAGCACCTGATATTAGAGATTCAAGAGGAATTCCAACCAAGAGGCATAAAGCCAGATGAATTGAGTTCATCTACATCCTTCTACTACTTATTCATGGACATAAACAGTCATCTTGTAATCATAAGATTTGAGCTCTATTTAGTCATCCTATGCATCAATAAACAATTCAACACAAGAGATGAAAATTGACATATTAACACAACAATATCCAACTAACTTATTGAAACTCGACTATTGATACCTTATTCTCCATCCAGATTACAAAATTGTTCCACTTTTTTTTTTGTAACATATTCTTTTCAAATTTCTTTTCATGGCAGCCATATTTCTCCTCCTGTCAAAACATGGAACATGGACTAGTTAAACTAATTAATATGAAATTATTTACTTTTTTGAACGAGAAAAAAATAAAATCATTTAACATATTAAATATACTTAAAAATGTACAGATCAAGGCCTATAAACCTTTCTAGCCACTATGATGCATGGCATGAAGTTTCTCAAGCCTAGCCTTGGAGGCCTTGTCCTGAAACATATACTAATTCAATTTAACTATGCAAAAATAAAATTTAAATATCGTTTAATAAATTTAATATAATCTTATGAGAAAATTCAAATACCTACGTACTCTCCTCACCAGACTTGCTATGTGCATCAGAGTTCTCATATACTTTTACAAGCTCTCTCCATACTTTCACACTTACATCAATTGGAATTTTTTTCTACCTTAGCTCATGAGGGATTTTTTTTATCTTCTTTGTTTGGTTGCACATAAATCTCTTGTAGTTTTGAGACATTTATAGCTTTATCTTATTTATAGACTAACCTATGCCAAAATTAGTCTCCATGTCATGGATAACTTCTTTTTTCAGGTGCATGGGTATCGTTGAGAATGGAAAATGTAGATGGTCTTTGAACAATTGAAGGTATGATTCCTTCAACCTATTCACAAACATTTTCCCAACATCTGTCATTCAGACTTCCCTTGAAACCACCTCATATTCTATCTTCGTATTGTAGCTACCAATGTAAGATTGAAAACATGGAATTGTGGAAGAAGTTTGCATCCCAGGAGTGGAATCCTCTGCTCCCTATTCCACATTATTAGAGTTTATTGTCACTGATTTCCTCTTGGATCTTTTGCTCAATCTAGGACTGGTTGGGGAATCAATTTATTCCCTTTGACACAATTGATTTTTTTGCAATGTTTGAGGGGCATTAATAGATGGATTTTCTATGTATCTGGCAAGTGTTGTCTAGTCCACATTAACCAATTTATTCACTACCTCTACTCCCAATATGGAAGCCAATTCCTCTTTATCTTTGTCAGTCTCATGTCCCTATGTATATATATTTTTAAATTATATTTCTTCTTTTAAATTTAGAAATAAACAAATAAAAGTAAATTTCAAAGAAACAATGGAAACATTTACAAATCTATAAATTGACAATGAATTACCTCATTATGGCCAGAGTTTTCTGACAATCCTCTCTTCCCTCCATTGCTTGACATTTTGAGGTGACCTAGGGAAAATCATTTTCATCGAGTCAGTGGAGGCAAATGAAGTACACACTGTTAGGTATGAAAGTTTTGTTTTATGGGAAAATATGTTCGCTAGGTTTGCTTGGTGTTGATAACCTAGGGAAAATATGTTCCCTTGGTTTGGTTAGTGTTGATAAACTTATCATGAAAACTCTTTCATAATGAAATCTTGCATGAATTTTTCATGGCATCGATGACTATGGCACGATTGGGCAAAACCAAGTAGTTTCTACATTTATTTTTTAGTAGTTTCTTAATAGTGATCAACCCAATTCCAAGATTTTCTAGGTAGTTCACTATTTCCTTGATACCTAGGTTAGGGAAATAATATAGAGGCATCCTTGCTTCATGCTATAATATTTTGAGCCAAAGCTTAAATGGGTAGGGTAAAGTTTTTTGTTGTTTTCTCAAAGGTTTTACAATTTATAATGATGGGACAATTTAGAGGTTGCCTTGACTAGTTAGGCCATGAACAAGTAAACAATCACGAATTAAAATGCAATACAAAGAGTAGTAAACAATCATGAATTCAAGCAAGAAAAAAAAATTGTAACCTTATCGATGGTGTCGCAAACTAAATTGAATTTCTCATCAGTTGTTGGTAGCACCCTACTCTCTTCCTTCACATGATGTTTTTTCCTTTTTTGTCATCTGATTTCTTCCTTCACATAGGAAAGTTTTAAATTTTTTATTTTGATTCATTAGTTGATGCTTTAGTCGGTGTTAGTTAAAGCCAACTTTAGCACTGACTTTTGGCCGTTAATGTAATCTGTTTGGAACGTATAAGGTGGCGTCAAGTGTGCCTAATTTAGCACCTATCATTACTGTATAGTGACTATTTTCATTGTTGTGTATCATAGGATCCATAGTGTTGGAAATAATTCTAACTCCTGCCTTGTTTTTGTGACCACCATTGTCAAGTGGCTCCTTCATCAGCTCGATGTGGTAGAGTGGGTTTTACCATGGTCCTGCAAAGTGCTTCATCCTTCTTAGTAGTAGTGAAATGAAAGCTTATGTGGTGGCATGCGAATCTTCCTTCTATTCTTGGTGGTGTTGTAGTGACTCCCATAGTCTCACAAGTCTTCTACCATTGGCATGCGATAGTGTGGTGACCACCATTGTCCCACCGCTCCTTCACCAACTTGGTGTAGTAGAGCAGTTTTTACCATGGTCCCACAAGTTGATTTTTCCTTCTCAATGGTAGTGTGGTGAAAGCTTCCATGGCAACATTTTTATTCACAGAGGAGGCCATGGAGAGAGGATGTGGATGGCATAGAAATACTAAATCGCAAAGAGTAAAGTGGGTGGAAATAGATAAGACAACAAAATCTGTAGATACAATAGAGGTAAGAAGAGAAAGCAACCTCAACCTTTTAGCTCTCAAAAATGTAGGTAAGGATACCTCAAGAGGCTACCAATCTCTTGGTACATTTTAGGGTAACAGACAAAGCCAAATAGTTTAAGCTTTCTACTCCTTAGGTGCTGCTAGACCTAGGTGGGTGAACCTATGTGAATTGAGCAGACTTGATTTATGATCTTCTTTCTTACAGTGATTTGTCCACGATGGCAGATGAAAATGGACAAATAAAATTAAATTAGGTATATATTGTATACCAATTCTAAAACTAAAACCTAATATGTTCAGTTAACAGAAGTAAAGGAAATGAATGAATCTAAATGATGAAATTGCAGAGACTAGTGCCTTATTGGGTATGCAGAGTCAAAAGAAATAGAAGTGGGCAATTTATTATGGCAAAAACTCAAATTGTCAACATATGTTCTATTTATAACTTGTAAAAACATGCAAGACTATGACTACTAAGCTCTACTTTAATAATCCAAATGAATCTCCCTGATTACTGTGATCAACCAAAAGGATTTAATCTTTCCTTGAAAGAATCAATCAATTAATCACATAGATACAACAAATGTGCACTGATAAAATGAAAATAAACTTGTTATATCAATTTAAACAACCAAAAAGAATCAACTTGGAGATAGCTTAGTAATACTTTCCAATAAACTCAACAGACAATTGACACCATAAATAAACTACCACAACAACTAATTTTCATTGAAATTGCCATTTGAAAACATGCATCATAGTCTCTGATATGAGAACTTTATTCTGTTGTATCCATTCCTAATCTACCTACTGTGATAATCTAAAATCTGATGGTTCCATTCACAATTGAGAATGAATATTTCTACACTAGCATCTAAACAGACACATCACTTTGAAATCCATGTTGGCCAACCATAGTATTCAGGAAAATCCCATGTCGGCCTACAACATTTGAATTTTATTAATCAACACTAGAATAGTCGCCAAGATATATTGCAGTCATCCCAAAGGCAATTAAATCACTATCATCCTGTGTTCTTTGTGTTTCGCCATGACTTTCTACTGTCGGGGGGATATCATGCAATAATCAAAATTTGTTACTGATATGTTTTTCTATACGTGCTTTCCATTCACTGAGACACAAGGATATCTCCCACCGATGTGCCCTTTTTGTTTCCTTCACTGTCGCTGTGACTTTCTAATATTGTGGGGACCTTATGTAGATTATACCTTTGTCTTACCAAAACACCCCGAGCTCACACCTTCATTTCATTGAGACAATACCAACCTCTCGCCGAAAGCCATTCATTAGACTTTGTTGGAAAGACCTGACGGGTTCGCTGAGACTCCACTTTGAAGTTCATAAGTCTTATCGAAATGTACCTCATTATCAGCAGTCAGCAAGACAAGAGAAGTTTTCCAAGATATTACAGCGAAGAAAAACCTCTCGCCAATGAGCACCTTTTGTTGCTAGTTGGTGAGACCAAAAAGATTCACTATGACATCCTTTCAAAAATGATTTCCTTCATTGATATGCCTTTTGTGTTGTTGGTCAGGGAGACATTGAACTCTATAAGACCTCATTCCAATGATGTAACTCCTGTCGATATGCTCCTTTTTTGTCGCTGAAACAATGAAAATGTCTTTGCCGATAACTTCTGGTAGATGAAATCCAATTTCCATGACATTAGAAATGTCTTGCCCATAGGAAACATATACATTTATAAGCAGAAAATGCAAAATGGATCAGGGAGACCCCGGTATTCTCATTCTGATACGGAACTAAAATGTGAAAATGCAGACTCAATGGATTTTATGGGGCTATATGGGAAAAATATGGGTAAAAATATCATGAAGAGAGGAAAATGTGCTCAAGGTAGGACTCATTTGGAAAATGCATGTGTATGGACAACATGAAAAATCATCAAAATTTTGCAGTTCCAACAGTGGCTTCATCTGGGGATGAATGATAGTAAGATCATTGCAAGGATCCAAATCTTTGGGTGAGCAGACCAAACACAGAATGATGAGCAGTGAGCAGAATGGAAATGTACATGAATGGAAAATGAAGATGAACAAAACCCTAAACTACTGTGCATGGAAAAGAGTTTTAAACAGGATAATCAAGAATTGTCCATGCACTGGCAACCCTTAATCCTCTGTGTTTCAACTTCACTTGTTCTGAGCTATTACGATTTGAAACTCAAACCATACTTTCCCCTGTCAAATACCTGGTTTTGTCTTGAGTTCATCATATTCTTCTTGAAGACATTCATGCAACCTACTCTGTCACTGTTATTAAAAGTTCTTAAAGAATCTTCATGCTCAGTTTGGCCCAAAATCCCAACACCATTCAACAATTCAAATTCTTCATCATCATGGGACAAACCCCTTTCTATTTTCAACACACAAAATGCATGCATATTCAATGCAAAATTCCTCATTATCTTTCTCACTATTATGTATTATGAAACACTCTCCTAGCTGCATTGAAAATTGACCATCAAGGTGCTTCTTTTGAAAATCAAAAAATCCTGTCATATCAATGTTGTCTAAAACAAACAAATCCGAGACCTTCTACACCTCTTTAACACTAACATTTGGATACAACACTGGAATATGACTCATATCTTCATTATCAAGCATGTATGAACCAATCAAATCTATACCTCTATCATCCTTGGTATGCAGATAATAGTCTTCTCCACATGAGTTAAACATTTCAAAATTACATACCTCATCTGGAATAGACATAGACTTTTGATCAACTTCAAAGGATTCACCATCAACTTGAGAAATGCACTAAGAGTCATAAGAATCATCACACAAAGATCTTTCACTATGAAAACAATTGTAAGCTAGACACAAAACTTCAAGATTACCCTCATGTACATATCTCTTGTATTCAAGAGTTAGAAAATCTGAAATTTGCTCACTACTAAGTGAACATGTTTCTACATTTTCATCACTACAGTTATATTCTTCACTTTTGTCATCATCAAAAAGAGGTCCAAGATCATTAGAGAAAGAAAAATTAGAAACATTACCAGCACAGTCATTTGTTCCACAATTGGACACATCACTTTGTTTGTCTAAGAATATCTTTTCCTCACCATCAAGTAGATCTAAAAATACCTCTTCATCATCAAATGTATCTTCATAGCTTTCAACTGCAATTAGAGGTATTATTTGTTCACTATCAAATGGACTCACATTGTTCATTGATTCTTCCTCTTGACCTCCACAAGAGCCGAAAACATCTCCTTGTTGTAAATCAAGATTCACATGATTTTCCTCAAGCTCTTCCTCATTGTGGCATAATACACAATCCCCTTCTACTTCATCTTCCAATTCATCAACATGGAAATTTTTGAGATCATTATAGTTATTTTCTTCATATGTTGATGCATTCTCCTCTTCATCATCAAATGTATCTTCATAAGAACTGCAAGAATCGCCTTGTTGCATATCAAGATCCATAGGTGCATCTTCACAATCAGAATATTCACTAGATCCCTCATAACACACACTGCTCTCCCTATCACAATCAGTTATGCAAGAGAGATATCTTGTACCTTCATCTTCATCATGCAAGCTATCATATGAGTCATTTTGACTTGCACATGTCTCATCTTCTATTGGTTGCATTGTTTGATCAATGCCTCCCTCTTCACTATCTTCATACTTTTTCCTATCTACAATATCAGCCCATTCAACTAGTTGATCAAGAGAAACTAGTATCCACGATTCAAGTCAATAAATTGGGTTTAGCTCATATACCTTCATAAACTACTTAATGATCTCAAACTCACTATGTGGGAATTTAATAGGTATTTTCCTACAAATATCCATCATTCTATAGAGAAAAGATCACCCAACTTCTCCTCTATATCTCCTTATGACAAAAAAGGAATCCAAATTTTTTTTGAAATTTTCATCATCTTTAGATTGTTGGTTTCAATACATACCTTGTTGCAAATTCTAACTGATATCTCCAAGTGGACTAGAACTGTGCTATACTTGATACTGATCACATTGAAAATCTTGATAACTTTCCAATCTCTGTCCAAGAGGGACTGGATAAACACTTACTTTCTTTGATGGTTGTGGAAAATAAGTGCTCTGTTGTGCATGATATGTATCACCTCCATTGTAAAAATATCCAATTGTATCATTCGGCGCTTGAGGGGCCCAATATCTTCCTGCATTTGTGTATTCATTCTTGTCCAATTGCAGCTTTTTATTTTTCAATTCTTCAATTCTTCTTATCAACTGCTGCTTCTCAAAATATTCTTTTGTTCCATATACAAATTCCATTCTCATCAAATATTTTCCAAAGTCACCACCTACTTCTCCAAAAGTAGGAAAATGATTCTTTTTTATCTTCTCCCTAGCGAAATCACTCCTGAAACTTCTCAAATTGCAACTTTTCTTCAATGACTATATAATGGCCTTCAACCAAATTTTTTGATGTTTGTCCCCAGCAGAGTTGCCAATTTGTTATCTCTCAAAAATGAAAATAAGGATACCTCAAGAGGCTTTCAATCTCTTGGTACATTTTAGGGTAACAGTAAAAGCCAAATAGTTTAAGCTTTCTACTCTTTAGGTGCTGCTAGACCTAGGCGGGTGAACCTATGCAAATTGAGTAGACTTGATTTATGATCTTCTTTCTTGCAGTGATTTGTCCATGATGGTAGATGAAAATGGAAAAATAAAATAAAATTTGGTTTATATTGTATACGAATTCTAAAACTAAAACCTAATATGTTCAATTAATAGATGTAAAGGAAATGAATGAATCTAAATGATGAAATTGTAGAGACCAGTGCCTTATTGGGTATGTGGAGTCAAAAGAAATAGAAGTGGGCAACTTATTCTGGCAGAAACTCAAATTGTCGGCATATGTTCTGTTTATAACTTGTATAAACATGCAAGACTGTGACTACTAAGCTCTACTTTAATAATCCAAATGAATCTCCCTAATTACTACGATCAACCAAAAGGATTTAATCTCTCCTTGAAAGAACCAATCAATTAATCACATAGATACAACAAATGTGCACTGATAAACTAAAAATAAACTTGTTATATCAATTTA
Source organism: Sequoia sempervirens (assembly GCA_007258455.2). NCBI lineage: Eukaryota > Viridiplantae > Streptophyta > Pinopsida > Cupressales > Cupressaceae > Sequoia > Sequoia sempervirens. The sequence continues at coordinate 423,805,620 of VDFB02193867.1, forward strand.
AACAACCAAAAACAATCAACTTGGAGACAACTTAACAATACTTTCCAATAAACTCAATGGAAAATTGACACCAGAAATAAACTGCCACAACAACTGATTTTCATTGAAATCGCCATTTGAAAACATGCATCATAGTCTCTAATATGAGAACTTTATTCTACTGTATCCATTCCTAATCTACCTACTATGATAGTCTAAAATCTAATGGTTCCATTCACAATTGGGAATGAATATTTATACACTAGCATCTGAACAGACACATCGCTTTAACATCCATGTCGGCCAACCCTAGTATTCAGGAAAATCCCATGTCGGCCTGCAACATTTGAATTTTATTAATCAACACTAGAATAGTTGCCAAGATATATCAAAATCATGCCAAAGGAAATTAAATCACTATCATCCCGTGTTCTTTGTGTTTCACCATGAATTTCTATCATCGGGGGGATATCATATAGTAATCAAAATGTGCTACTGATATGTTTTTTTATATGTGCTTTCCATTTGCTGAGACACAAAGATATCTCCCACCGATGTGCCCTTTTTGTTTCATTCACTATCGCTGTGACTTTTTGATATCGGGGAGACCTTATGTATATTATACCTTTGTCTTACTGAAACACCTTGAGCTCACACCTTCATTTCACTGAGACAATACCAACCTCTCGCTGAAAGCCATTCATTAGACTTTTTTGGCTAGAATTGATGAGTTCACTAAGACTCCACTCTGAAGTTCATAAGTCTTACCAAAATGTACCTCATTATTGGTGGTTGGCAAGACAAGGGAAGTTTGCCATGATATTACAATGAAGAAAAACCTCTCGCCAATGAGCACCTTTTGTTTTCGGTTGGTGAGACCAAAAATATTCACTATAACATCCTTCCGAAAATGATTTCCTTCACCGATATGTCTTTTTTGATGTAGGTCAAGGAGAGATATTGAAATAGATAAGACCTCATTTCGATGGTGTAACTCCTACCAATATGCTCCTTTTCTATTTCTGAAACAATGAAAATGTCTTTGTTGATAGTTGCCAATAGATGAAATCCAATTGCCATGACATTAGAAACGTCTTGCCGACAGGCAACACAAATGTTTATAAGCAGAAAACACAAAATGGATTGGGGAGACCCTAGTATTCTCATGCTGATATGGAACTAAAATGTGAAAATGTAGACTCAATGAATTTTATGGGGCTATATGGGAAAAATATGGGTAAAAATATCATGAAGAGAGGAAAATGTGCTCAAGGTAGGGCTCATTTGGAAAAAGCATGGGTATGGACAACATGAAAAATCATTAGAATCTTATAGTTCCAACAACCAAAGGAGGAAGGTTTTTATGGATTCACAAATGCTACAACATAGAGGAGATAAATTCATTTTTTTCCATGAGGCCGTAAGGTCAAACTTATTGGTTGAAAATGCATAGGAATGGTGATTAAATGTGATTCTATGATCAAGGGAAAAGTTTGAAAATTAGTATAGCCAAAACATGATATCAATATGCAAAATATATGACTAAAGTGAGGTTTTGTGTTGGATAGCATATTCATTGAAATGATATAATTGGTTTACTAAACATTATCTACTATGTTGTGTATTAGAGGGGTGAGACGAGGCCATGGCAATAGATCATGTCATATCAAATTAGGACACAACAGATGAAGCGAGTCATTAGGTACTCAAATTTTGACTTAACTTAGGAAATAATGATTTGATGACATTTTGTGATACATCCATCTTTTTTCGAAGTATTATTGAAATTTATAATGTATTATCCAATCTTGACATAAATTAATGCATGTTGTTGATTATTTTAGATGGAGTTTGGAGAAAATGTAGAGCCTAAGCGTTCAACTAGAAAAGAAACAAGATATGTACATGGACATGGACCTAAAGCTATTAAATCACATAGACGACAATGGGTGGAAGAGGATATGACAATGGATACTGTAGACATAAAAAATGATTGCACTGAGGAAGAGGTAGGTTAGGACTATAGTCAATGGGATGAATACTTTGAGAAAATTATTGTTTGTGGATGTTCTATATGTCATGGAAATAAACAATTTAAACAAGTAATTGTACAAAGACATTACTTATATGATGAGCTTCTAGTCAGTAGTATGCCTCCTATAATCAATTTAAACCCAATAGGAATTGTGGTGAGGAATTTTTCAATTTGATATAAATAACATGTATACTTCATTTAAACATTGTTTTATATTATTTAAATTACTATTTTTTTCTTGATGAATACTTGTAGGATAAAGTTCTTGGTTTAAAGTCTCCTAGATCACCAACTTCCATCCTAGAGGGAAATGATCATTTATCAAATGATATATCTAACTAAAATATGTGCCAATATACCAAATCAAAAGATGAGGAATTGACGAAAACAAGTAACAGAACAAGAACTAGTTTGAAGATGCATAATTTGCTTAAAGACAAGGGGAAAGTGGAATAGATACCTTATGAGAATGAATGTGATGGAGATGATGACTTTACCTTGAGTTTGAGATCAATTTACAAAGAGACATTTTATCATCGACTATATTGCACTTGGCCTAGTGATCAACAACTCCCTAGAGTGTACGAGGTGTTTCAATTTTGGGGATACAACTACATGATATGACACTCCAATATTCATGGAGTGAATCTAGGCATCTTTATTGTCCAAAATGTACATGTGGGATCCAAACATCAAAAAAAATTAGAACAAACCACTATGAGATTAATTCTATATTATGGTCCATCATATTATAGTGGTGAATGGAGAAGGCTAGCAAAATATAAGCCTAGCATGTCAACATATGGTCTAAATTCGAATATGTATACACATCATCTTCAGTTGGAAAGTGGAAAATAAATGAATAGAGGTCATCTTATGTATATATATGGACATGCATACACACAAAAATATTGCAAGATTTATAAATAGTAGTAAGGGGAGGGACCCTACTGTAAGGCCAAATTATCAATTTGTTGAGGTTATAAATGATAAAGATGGAGATATGGAAACAAACATTCATAGATTGATAATGGTTGAGGTTATTATGGACCTTACCATTGGGGATGAGTTATTTATTGATTACCCCTTCTTAAAACGCACTCCTGTGTGAAAGAAGAGGGAAGAACAAGGTCTCCCTAAGGATGTTCTTGAGGGAATAAAACCAAAGAATAATAAGTGAGTGTGGACTAATGTTTTATAAACTATGTTGTCAAAATTTTATTTTATAGCAATTATTGTATAAAGAAGGTAGTCTATAAAATAATGTTCCATTATTCAATTGATGTATATAAGTTCATACAATTTATATAATGTCTAATATATGTATGTTGTTCATGTGCAGGTATTTTTCTATGAAGATATTTTAGACCCAAAATGGATATTTGTCATACATTATGATCCAAGATTAAGGCATGCATTTGATGATGCATTAGTGGATACTGAGCAAAACAATGATGGCAACCAAGATGAGAGAGAGGGATTAGAGAACATCAAATAAATTGACATCCATGATGATGTTGAAGATGGTTATGTTCAGGCACAAGAAGACAAAAATCTAGAGTTAGATGATGTTATGTAAGACAACAATATGGATGGTATAGAAAAAGATGATCCAAATACATATAGTAACAATATAGATGGTCTACATTCAAATTTCAATGATGATGAAGATGATGCAAGTAAAGGTGAGGATGATGATAATATTGAATAATTGAAAGAACATATGAACATTGACAATGATACACTAGATGACATTGTAGCAGACAATAATGTTTATGACCAAGACTTCTAAATTTTTAGAATTATTTGAAATCCATGTTTTAAAAAGGATGATTCTTATGGCCTAAACTTTGAAATTCTTTAGTAATATTATGTTGTACTTGGAAAATTGAAAACCTATTTTATTCTCCTAGCAAGCTTTTTTATTTTCCATTATAATTCTAGACCAAACAACATTTGTGAGGATGGCCTTTTACACCAATCTTAATTTGTATGAATTTCACAAACCTGTTGTCAAGCAGTAAATTCCTTTCATAGATAGGAAATGTAAAGGATTCATTTAAGAAAAGATAAGTAGTCTCTTTCTAAGGGTAATCCATATGCAAAAAGTACAAAGCACATAAAAAACAATTGTACAATAGAAAATCATATTCAATCAGTTATATCTTATTTCACTTGCACACTTATCTAAAAGACATAGGGTATTCGCCATACATTTCCCTTACAAAGAGAACATGTGCTTTCATTTATTTTTACTATATCTCTCAGAAGTGAAATTGTTGTTACATAATGATGCACTGAGAAAATAATATATACAAAAAAATGCAAAGATAATGTTTGAAATTTAACATGCAACCTACTGTGTTGTGCTAAAATGAATCAAGATTAACTGGGACAATCTAAATAAAAATAAATTTTTTTATGTTTTTCCTTAAAAGTGAACATGATATGAAAAGTGTGGACTGTTGGCCTACAATTTTTGTTACACCAAAAGATCAGCCTATTAATGCTTGATACAACTACCAGAGTTAATAGATCCACGAGAGGTGATTAGTCCATGTCACGAATCCCAAGGAGAGTGTTGACCATCTACCAACAAATTCCCCTTCAGCATTACTTGAGGGGATTCAAACCTGACACCTTTGGCTCTAATACCAATTGTTGGCCCACAGTTTTCATTGTACCAAAGGATCAACCTGTTAATGCCTAATACAACTGCCAAAGTTAACGGATCCACTGGAGGCAGTTAGTCCATGTCATGAATCCCAAGGGGAGCGTTGACCATTTTCCAACATGGAAAATGATGGTGCTGAAATTAAAAACCCTGATTTTGATGATATTACTATTTTATGTCATTTGCGATAAAGAGCACATACAATTTTATATACATAGCAAATGAAGATTTGAAACTAGTAAACTGAAAATGTAAATAGTGTAATATTTTTCCTTAAACAATAACTCACATACTTACAAAAAAGGGTGAAGCATTTTTTATTCAAAATCTATTTTATTTAATAGACATAATGGTAAAAGAATATTTACAAGTATAAGAATATATACACTGTTTCATAGAAAATAAGGAATGTTTCATAGAATATATCTTTAGAATTTAGGAACTTCCTCTATCAGACATTTGGAAATTCCTACACACAAGTTCTACTTTGGAGTGAAAACACATAGAAGTGTTTCACACTTGCTCAAGGTACAATCATAAATTAATGCATGTTGCTGATTATTTTAGATGGAGATTAGAGTAAATATAGAGCCTAAGCATTCAACTAGCAAAAGAAGAAGATATATAGATGGAGATATTTTGCATGTTTGCAAGATGATTTTTCCATTGACTATCTAGTAATGCCTTTGTATCATTGAAAAAATTTAGGTATCCCACATCAAGAACAATCAACCCATCCATGATCTGATTTAGCTTGGAAAGACTAGTATCATCATCCTCCTATATACGATTTACACACTTATGAACAACCTGACTAAATTCTTTCTTCCATTTATCCAAGTCCTCCAACCGATCACCATCTCTCATGATTTTAGGTATATACCATTGTTTGCAGGTATGGAATAAATCCATTCATGTTATAATATTTTTATCAAACCCTTGTACATATTGAAATTCATCAATAATCATCTTCACAGTTTGTTCAGTTGGCTTTAATGTTGTGGGTGCATCAGGACTTCTTTGTAGAACTTTGTATAACTTAGCCAAAGTGTGGTGAATAGGCTGCCACCTTTTGAACAAAGGATATAATACAAGCATATATGTCTTTATTTGATCAATTTCCTATTGAACTGTTTTATAACTATCATGCACATTCTCTAGTTTATCCATAACTAATTTTATCTTATGCTCAAGAATCTTTTCCATAACTTCAAAAATCCATTTTTTAACTTCATCTTGGGTTTGATTGCTAGCCTTCTTTACATCATCCACTTCCTTCTTTGGAGTTTTTACCTGTTCTGTAGAAATGTTCTTCACAATATCCATTAGAGCAATAGGAGGCCTATATAACACCATCTCCTTGCTTTGTGAGGGTCCTGCTCCTCTTAATTGTTCTTTCAATTTGACATTCTCCATGAACAATTTATTAACTTCATCATTTAGGAACCTTTGTTCCTTTTCATACTCCTTCAATCTATCTTCTAATCCCTTAACAGTTGCTCGAGTGAACATGACCGAATGCGTGGTCATTGTGGCTACCTCCAAAGGGGTGGTATCTTGTATTGTCCTTAGCATCGCTACCCCTTTCATCCCTTAAATTACATCCAATAATTTTGGATTCTATGTATTTTTCTATTTGATCCATATGGCTAGGGTTTCAATCTTTGAGTTATACCCAATTCCATTCACACCTTCATCAGAGTCACATTCTGCAACTAGCATTGGATCTTCCTGAGCCCGGACTTGATCAAGTAGAAACATTTTCTTTAATTCCAAGCTAGGGAAAATTAGCATATTGCTCTTCAAGACCATTTTTTCTAGCCTTCTGGGGGCTAATGTCAATTTTGTCAACTCTTAATTCCTAGAAAGTTTGTGCTACCATTTGGGTATGTACAGGATCATGATGGGCCAAAAAGTGGCAATATGAAGGGTATGTGGCTAACGACTTTTTTTAACCCAAAATTGATGAAACGAAAAGGGTTTTTAAAGGAGATTCTTAGCTTTCCACCAATATAAAATTATGATTTAATTTGAATTTAATAAGTAATTATTATTCATTTTCTATTCAAATTACTACTAATGTCCTGATTGATAGACTGATTGAAAAACATGTATAGCTTTCAAATTGTATCACATTTTTTGAATCCAAAACATGTCACATTTTATGCTTCGCATACTATAGGATTAAAAAAAAATGAATTTCATGAAGTGTTGACCAAGTTAAGGTGGTTAGACATACAATTTTTTTATATTTTTTAAAAGTTGTAATAAAACTTTCATAATTAATTGTTTACTTTGAAAAAAATTACCAAAAAATATGCATCACATCAAGACATGAGTCATCCACTTATATCTAGAATCTTATTAAAAAGTATTATAATTTTATTGTGGTTAGGGTGGTTAGACAGACACCTACTTCTTATTTTTTCCTTGAAATTTAAGTACTACTGCATTGAAATTTCAAATTTTCACCAAATAGATTTTTTTTTTTTAAAACCTAGTAGTTTAGAAACTACATTCAATTTTCTATAGATTCTATTCTTACATATTTTTGAAATAATATATATAACTTATTCAAAATTTTACATCAAATTTCCTAACTCTGATTTTTCTAATTTTTTTGCCAGTTAAGGGCCTATTTTTTCCATGATGATCCTGCACATACCCATTTCATTTTTCTCTGATTCTTTAATTCCCACTTCAACTGATTGCATCCTCTCTTGAAATTCTTTTATCTTCATCTTCATCCATAAATCCTTAAACTTAGGAGTCTTAATGAATTCATCATCTTCTATGAATCTCCTAGCTGCAATTTCCCTTTAATCTTCATGTACCTCTGTACTTATTTTTTCTACATCACCCATCCTTTCCTCTTTTTTATGGGCACTGGTCTCAAGGATGGGCTAATAAAATTAAATATCACCTTTCAATGACTGTAGTACTGTAGCCACTTCCTTAGTATTTCCCACCTCTTCAATATCCTCATAAGGTACTAACTGTTCAATGTTTCTTGTCTTCTATCTTTTGGGAGGTAACTGCTCCATGGGAGGCTCAGAGGTTTCACCTGGGGTATGCTCTATAGTTGCACCACTATTATGTTCTTCGAGATATGCTTCCTTCTTTTTGTACAAGTCTTCAAATATACCAATTATCAATTCTATACTCTTATCCTAGGAAATCCTTGGACCTCCGCTTCATCCTTTCTTCAACCTTATTCATATATTCCAAAAAATTTCCTTCTACTAAATACATCATTATAAGTAATACAGTTCCTTATGATATCTTCTTCAAAATCCACTTGGTGTGGCATTGCCATTTTGGTAAGAATATTGTGCCTTATGTTGTTCATATGATTTTCAAGGTCAAAGGCTCTTCTTTTTTAGATTTCAATGCATATCTTGTCTTCAAATAATACTGTATTTCCTCTAGTGTGTCTGAGCCTATAGTTCAATCTTCACACTTGGTTTGGTTTGGTAAGAAAGTTCCTTTCTTCTGCTTATGCATTACATCTTTCTTCATCCACATCATTTTCCACATAAATTCAAGAAATTCTAATATGAGGGGCACAAATTTTGGCAGTATGTGTGGGGCAATAGGGCATCCATAAAATCTTATTATTGTAACTTATGAGGGGAAGAACCAATCTCCAAAATTTTTTGTATGACCCTACTCTGGTCTTAAAGCCAAAGGTCTCACTAGTTGCAACATTTTGGTTGAAAATCTTGGTATTGCATACCCAAGAACTCAAAGGATTATGTGTAAAAATTCTTCGTAGAATACAACAAAGCTTGAATTCTTACACCAACTATCCTGAATATAGCACCATTTTTGGATAGGTGTGGGATTTCCTTGCTCATCTACTATAGAAAATCCCATTCTTTTAGTCCAATGGTCCCTATTCTAGCAAAATATTAGATGACACATTAGGGAATAGTGTCTAAAAGTAATTAGTGCTCTATACTCTATAACATGGGAGAACTCATCATCTAACGCCTTCTCAAGGTATGAAGCAAAGTCATATTAAATATTAGTTTTAGGGCTTTCAGTTCTCATGGGCGTTATCATTAGGCCTATTGGCATTTTATCTTGAGCATCTATCCCCAACACTTGGAAAAGAGCTAAATATGTATTAACAAAGTAATACTGAAAATATGTCACATTAAATGGTTCAATAGTGGTAGTAGAGATGGGGAATATTCTGTTACCAATGCCTCTTTTCATATATAGGGGTACTGTGAACCCTAATCCTAGACCTACACAAACATAGCAAACAAACATAATATTAGATCAATATGCAAGTTAGAAATAATATTCCCCATGAAATTCCTCTACAATGCTCAAAATAGGAAAGAAATGAAGAACAAAACAAGAAAAACAATTAAATCCTATTTAAGCATCAAACTCTCAATCCCATGAGGGAATTGGTGCCAATTTGATGTAGAAATTGGCCCTTTCCCAATCCCTTTGCAAGCTTGATGAAGATTGATCCAATTGATGATGAAGAACAATGAGCTCCTTGATGAAATCTACAATAACCTAACTATCATGATAGAAAATGCAACGGAAATGGATGATTTTTCTCTAAATGTGAAGATAGTAACTTTTCTCTAAGTTGTGGATTCAAAATGCATAACTTGTGGATCCAAAAATGAGAATAAAAGCCTCTTTTTTATAGATGAGAATGTTGAAGAGTGAGGCAAAATGGATGAATATGAGATCATTCAACATCCAATGGCCAAGTGCCATTTTCCAAGATGTGAATGGAGGAAGGTTGAACACATTTTGATGAATGTGCCAATTAATGATATTAGGTGGAATTTGAAATTCATGAAATGACTTGTTTGAGGGGGATGAAAATGAATTGAATTCCACTTGGCTCAATGCATAAGGACATGTAAGAGGAGTTAAATGCTTTGTTGGAAGGACAAATCCACTTGGAGGGATTTTCAAATTTGGAGGAATATTCCCTTTTGACGCCATGCTAAGTGAAATTAGAAAATTTATTAAATCAATTAAATGATTTACTTGTGCAAGTTGCAAAATCTAGAGGATGTGATGGGTGAGATTATGATTAATCATAATTAGGATTTTGGGTTATTTTAAATCAAAATGAGAAGAATATGATAAAGACTTAGTTAAATAAAGATTTTGATTTATTTAATTAAAAGGAAGTGATTTTAGATTAAATAAAATAAAGGATTAATTTATTCAACTTAATAGAAAGGCTCTAGAGATTAATTAAATAAAATTGATTTATTTAATTAACAAAGAAACCATGATGATTTAATCAAATAAGGTTAATTATTTAATCAAAAGAAGATGTTAGGATTAATTAAACAAAAAATTATTGATTTAATTAATAAGAAAGAATGACTTAATTAGATAAATTTGATTTATTGAAATAAGAGATGAAACATGATGAATTTAATCAAATACATATTATTTGATTAAATGGTTAGCAAAGAAGAGGATTCCAGATGAAGCAGTGTTAGTAAAATCAGGATCAAGTGTATGAAATCAATTGGTAGATTTTCCATGTCTACATTTTTCCCCTCTTTGAAGAAATGCACTTGTTACATTGATTCAAAGAATAATCATGTCAAGATCAAAATCCAATCTTTTTTTGATTTTTTCAAATGCCCCACTGCTACCCTAGCCAGAAGAAACATGTTGCTATATTGCCTCCTCGAGAGATCAGACGAAAAATTTGATTTTTGGATGATCTCATGAAAAAAGAGGGCAAGGTGCCCAACGGGTCCAATAAAAGCTCTAGGGTGCCAAAAACATGCAAAAGCACAAAAAAATGATGCAAAATGACCCTTGGTTCAGCAAAAAAGAGCTCAAGGGTCCAAAACCCTAGCTAAATAGTTAAACAGGGTCAAAAATCCCTAACTTTTAGGCTTAAATAGGCCTCGAGGGGCCACCCCCAATTCGCTTGCACACATAGCCATTGGATAATTCTATGATTTGAGCTTTGAGGAGTGAATGAGATGGTACAACACATGCTTCCATGACACATTTTTGATTGTGTGCGAGTGTACGAGAGGCTTCCCAACATAGGACCCATGGTATATCATCTTGCCTCGACTTTTTTTTTCAATTTTTGATTGCATTTATTAGTGTCCAAAGTCAACCAAACTCAATCGATGCTATATAGCACCCCTAAAAAGCTTAAATTGAGGTCATGCGGGCTCAAACTACATCGCAGGTGAGTATAGCATTGCGGTTGCAAAGTTTGAAAAATTAGGGTTTGGTCCAAACTACGTAACCTATGCTCTTGGCGACGTGGTGATCCTATTTGGGTTTTAGGGTTAGGGGTCAAACTAAGTCACTTTCAAACTACACCATGGTAGTGGAGTTTGGAACTTTCTGGCTTCCAACATTGCAGTTTGAAAGTTCAAACAGTGACACAATTGCAGATAGCAACGCATTTTCCATTTTTGTCACATAAACTTCAAACATGAGCTCAATTTTTTTACAAAATTTGATGTAGTGACTTTGCTAATGCAAGAGGATATGGAGCTAGTCCATTCACGGGAGTACAGGTCATCTATCTTGGCTAGATTGATCCAAGATCCTCCTTTGGATGAGATACAGTAGGAGCACCCTAAGGGCCATTGGATTATAGTACATCACATATGCTCCGTTGATCAGGACACACTTAGGGATGATGATAGTATTGGTGGAGCACTGGCATAGCAAGAAATCTTCATTCCACCTCCCCACAAGTGAGGCTATAGTGACTTTGGAGGATGTGTGGTGCATTCTACATTTGTTGATCCATGGAGAGAGAGTGATCTACAATGTAGAGGCCAACAAGGATATTTACTATGATATCATGGGATAGGATGAGATTATCTTTTTAGAGGGTTAGATCAAGCTCGAGCAGTACAGAGCTATGGTACCACCTTTCAAATTGATAGTAGTTGCGATCATTTTAGGACTCATGGCACTAGATCAACATGACCAATACTTTAGCCTAGATGGGGGCTTGCATGGGATTGGATGCTCTGACAAAGGGAGTGCTTCACCTAGGGGCCAGTGATCCGGGCCTCAGTTTACCATGATCTTCATGAGTTTGCATACATTGACAGTAGGTCCATCAGTTTAGGAGTCACCCTACTGCATATTTGGGCCTGGGAGGACATTTTAGTGCTTCACCCTATGAGAGTCATACCTATATACATGGAGTCAGATGACCTAGTCATCTAGAGATACATTGGTGGAATTTAATTTTCATGCATAGGAGTAGCAAGCATTTGATGTTGGTAGCAAGTCATTGATGAGATGACAATTTTTACTTGGAGATCCTATCTTGGCCAGCCGACCTAGTATAATGATGTACAACTATTTTTTTCCAAGAAAGACCAGCTAATGTAGAGTCGAGAGCATACAATTATCAAGAGATATTTTCCTGATAGAGTAGCCTTCCAGTTTGGGGACAGACGAGATTGACCCGATGACTAGTACATGGCCATCTTTACATGTACTATGATGGATACGACATGGGGTTAGACAATCCCGATAGTGGATGCAGTACATAGTTTCATGCAGCTAGTGGCTAGACCATGTCCTTATGATCAAGGAAAGGAAAACATAGGGACCACATAGGCATACAAAGGATGGTTTTTTCCTCCATTCAGATTGATAGTTGCTGGTGTATAGTTACTGAGGAGGAGATCAAGAGGCTAAGGTGCAGGGTGCAAGTGGGGCCGAGCAGGTAGCAGAGATGGAGATAGAGACGGTGATGGAAACGGGGACGGTGGCAGAGGTAGAGGTGTAGGAGGAGGAGGATCACCTCCTCACTAGCTAGAGTAGCATAGGGATGGTCACCAAGAATAGGATAGGAAATAGATGCCACTATGAGATGGTCATCAGGACTAGCCATTCGTCTAGCCAGTAGCACAACTAGACCCTAGGGATGGGAAGATTTTATAGCTTTAGGCTCAGATACAAGGTCTGTAGGGATAGGTCACTATATTGACATCCAAGAGAGATTAGCTTAGTACCAAGTGGGACTAGGCCATTTAGCAGAGACAAGTTGTAGAGTTATAGGCAGCACAAGAGATGGGCCAGAGACAGTAGCTAGAGAGTATGGATGCATCCTACTCCTGAAGCACAGTGTCATTGCGAGCATACATGGAGGCAGTTCGAGAGGCCGACTATTATAGAGTTCATTATCATCAGGTCATGCCCTGAGTAGCACGGGTCCCAGACTAGTCATAGTAGATAGGATACAGGCGTCCAGAGGGTCATGGAGAGAGGCCAAGCATCAATGGGAGTAGCCAGCAGGGCTAGTTCATTTTTTATCAAAGACAAGATTCCTTTTTTGATCCATGGGATCATTTTTTATGGCCCCATGGGTGATTGTACTTATATTGATATACATACATGATCCTGGTTGTGTACCATGACAGTGTATTATTATTTTGATGATATATGAGATGAGATGATTTGATCTGATATATGATGTTTCCTATTTGATTTATGCATTTATGGATGGATGTTTTACTTTCTATATGTGATAGAAATGATTCTATCTTATGTGATGCAATGTAATTTATGTGTCTATATGATAATGCAATGATCTATGGATGCATTTCTTTTTAAATTTCTTTTCTATGTACTTTTGATGATGATGTATGGATAATGAAAAATGGTATGCAAATGCTTAGACTAACAAATCTATATTATGCACATAATGGATGAAATATCTTTTTTATTTTTTAATAATTTTCTTATGTATGATATGGCAATGCATTTATGGATGAAATGATGATGCTTATGATATGACAATGCTTATATGATAGTGCAAATAGATGATATTTATGTGATGTTGTATGATTATGTAATGGATGCAACTATATGGTTTATGAGATGATTAGAATGACCAATCTATATTAATGATGAAATGCAATGCATGCAATATGATTGATGTTTCCTATATGATATGATATGCACTATGCATTATGCTGATAGTTTGTGGATATAGGATTGGATTTATTAGCGATGATTTTTAATTATCTATCATGGTACCATGTTAGCATTAAAAGAAGATAGAAGACAAAAGAGGATCCAACAAGTTAAAATATGATGATGACGATGATTTTGCTGACCAGGAATTAGGACTTTAAAAAGGGCCATTTACCTTATGTTTGATAATACAAATAGGTACGATGCATCAAGGTATAAAGAACTAAGATGGTGTTGTACCTAGTGTAATGGAATTTGATTCGACAATCAAATAGGAGTACTCCTATTCACACCTAGTGTGTGTAACCTTATTTAAAATGTAGTTAAGATATTCCAAACATCTCCAACCAAAACATAGGAAGGAAAACCTTCCTATGTGGTCAACAAGACACCTAGAACATCCTCCCTACATCCAAACTGTAACGCCAAGAAAGTGCACAAAGAACAAAGATTAGAGAAAACATGCAATGGTGTACTAAAATATGAAATGCAAATCTAAATGTTAAGCAACAAAGAACAAAGGAAAGTAAAATGTAAACAAATTGAAAAAATCTCACCAATTTCAAACGTGTTTCCATGATTCATCTCGATTGCCCTTCTCCATTTTGCTTGCGTAGTATAATTTCCCTCAGATTTTTCATGAATTCGTGCAAGTATAGCCTAAGATAATGATTAGAAAAATATCAAAGATTCAAGATTGAGTGCTCTCAAAAGTCATAAGATTTTGTGAGAGAGATTGAAATGAAGAATGATAGATCAATTTATAGAAAATTGATTATTCGAATGATAGGTCAAGATTGAAAGATCCACGGACGGTTGAGATTGATTGATTAGACATGCATTCTAATAACTATCAGAGGTGACATGAGTGATACAAACTAGAAATAGAATTAAAAATTAAATGAATGATTTAATCTTTCAGTTTCGTATTCGAAAACATAATAAATATCTTTGCATGACAAAGATAAAGGTTTGATTTAAGTGACTCATGTTCGAATGCACGCACAAGGTTTAATTAATTAAATAAGAATATTTAATTAATCTGCATGTACACACAAATGAGTTAGAACTGGATGATTGCATGATCTAACGAAGAGATTACTCGAGAAAGCCACTCAGACATCAAATCAAGAGTTAACTAGGCAATTTGAATATATGTCGAGTCAAGTAAAGTGAATACTTAGATAACTCACATAATTATCTAAAATACAGAAGAATGCGTTAAAATAAAATTAATGAATTAAATAATTTATTTAATTCAAGACTTGATATTTGGAGAATAATTAAATAAATAATATTTATTTAATTAAGTGATGAAGATATTTTAAATGAATAATTAAATAAATAATTAAATAAATAAAGAATTTATTTAATTATAGTTGAAATATGATAAATGTAATTTAAAAAATGATTTATCTAATTTAACAAGAAGAATAAGGTTAATTAATACCATAATTAAATAAAAAGTGTTTATTTAATTAATCAGATAGAATAAAGAAAATGTGAATTAATTAAATAATTAAGATTATTTAATTAATAGAAGAAATGAAGACTATAGAGAATAATTAAATAATTGTCATTATTTAATCAATAGAAGAATACGAATTATGAAGAATATTGAAGTCGCAGGCTTAAACCAAATTTCGGTGTCTACATTTGCCCCTCTTTGATACAATGTCATTTCGGCATTGTGTCAAAGAAAATCAATAAGAAATATACCCCAGTAATGCTCTAGATTAAAACAGGTGAAGGTATGCCCTCTCGAGAAAATTGACAAATTTCTAAAAAGTTCAGAAAAATTTGGAAATGCTCTTGATTAGTCCATTGGATAGGCAGAAATGCAGTGGAGTTTGCGGAATTGAGTTTGGAAATGTCAGGAAAGGGTATGGGCTGATTGAAAATGGAAGTTAACATGGCCAGTAGGTCAGAAAGGCCACCTAAGCCCTAGGAATATATAGGAATAGGGGTAAAAACCTATTCATTTTCACCCACCTAGCTTGGAAATTGAGAATTTGCTCTGCACCCATAGCGAGGATGTCGCCTGTTCCGAACACCCATCACCAAGCCTACAAGATCCAGACCTTCTAGAGACCAGCCGGCACGGACCCCTTGGTAGGTACCTCAAACTTGGCTTTTGAAAATTTTAATTGCGCGCGTTTTTATGCATTTAATTCAATTTTTAGTTATGTGTCAATTTAATAAATCACCACATTTGCGTGTACGAATGACGCATTTGTCTGCGGAAAACTGCATTTGTAATTTTACGTTATTCTTTTTGCATGGGTAATCTGCGGTTCAACGCATTTGTTAATTTATGAAACACATTTGAATTTTTGCTTCGCATTTGCATTTAGAATAACCGCATGTGTTGATTTTGAAACACATTTGAATATTTTGTAATGCAACATTTATTTTTCAATGCATATGATTTTAGTGTAATGCATATGATGTAATTAGCCGCATTTGTTTAAGAATGACGCATATGAAATTTATGAACTACATATGTTAAAAAGCAACGCATGTGAAAAATAATGATGCATGTGCAAAAATAACGATGCATTTGCATTTCATGTAGTATAGTCAGTTTGCACTAGAATAGATGATTGAGGCTGACATGAGGCATGTATAATGCCATTGCAGGTTATGCTAGACACTATATATACGTGGGAGTCGAGACCTACTACATTTCGATTCAAAGATAGCCTGTGACCGACCGAGCATTGGATTCTATGGCACCTTGGTTTATTGCATGTGACAGACATGCCCTAGATTTGGGCGAATCGGGGACTATTGACAGTGTTGTGTGAGTAGTGGCACTTGGAGACATCGTCCTTCCACCTACTGACTGGAGAGGTGATTGTGACCTTAGAGAATGTCTATAGGATCCTTAGAATTCCTATTAGAGGCACACAGGTGACATATGATACCCAAAGGGGTGCTACTGAGATGTGTAGGTACTACCCTCATGCTGACATTAGACAGTTAGGATTTGATGATTATGAGATTAGGTAGCAGGTGTTGGCATAGAGGTATAGATAGCTAGACTGTCTATTGTGTACAATGATAGGCGGGATAGTACTTCCTGACTGCCGAGGTCATGGCTTTCCTATGGGGTGGAGAGAGATGCTAGTGGGCATGCTCGAGTGTCGAGTGGTATATGCTTGGGGTTCCTGTGTACTCAAGATGTTATACTTTCATCTACATAATATTGCCTATCGAGAGGCACAGTTGATGAGTTGTGGTACCATGCTCCTGATGGTATGGGCATGGGAGCACATTGCCATCTTTTGGCCACCTATGATAGTTGATCTCCCACATGGAGCTCCTTACGCCTTCCATTATGTGGGGGTGAACACTCAGCATCACATTGGAGATACGGGTTACTTCAGACATGCCATAGACACCATGCAACAGTTTACATGGAGACCATACTTGGGCTATGAGGAGTGGTCAGATGAGGATGAGTATTTTCCATTTTGTAGACAGGCACAGTACCTAGTTGGGTGGATAGTATCACATGTCCATATCATAGAGATTAGTTGCCAAATCGTGTCCTGCGGTAGTTTGGAGAGGTGCAAGATGTGCCTAGAGAATGGGTAGAGTTTGCGAGATCCTCGCGAGAGGTCCACTATGGGGTCCAAAGATTCCAGTGGCCATAGAAGAGGTAGATATCGATGCACTATAGGCACTTCCATGGGGATGGAGGGATGGTCCAGCAGATCTAGGGACCATAGCGGAGTACAACCAGTGGTGGGCAGTTCACAGGCTGATCCCCTTGAAAGATACAGAGTAGCCAACATAGGTAGAGCGGCGAGGGATAGGGCCACGAGGTAGGTGTGATAGAGGGAGAGGCCAGGGAGGTAGAGGAGGCCATGGTGATGGAGGAGATGATGGCCAAGGTGGATGGCATGGAGGCAGGAGAGGGAGACATGGTCGGAAGGGATGAGGGCCACCATTATCACTGATCTGTGAGGAGGGGTGAGGAGAGGAGGATGTGGCTATGCCAGACATTTGGAGAGGAGGGGATGAGGATATTGCTAGAGGTGGAAAGGAGGACATTGCGAGAGGTGGAGAGGAGGTGCATCTGATAGAGGCAGCTATCCTAGACATCCTGACAGAGGAGGAGGCAAGTACCGAGGATGCAGGCAGAGAGGAGGTAGAGATTGATGCCTTAGGTTTGTTGGGTGCCTATCAGGAGGATGATGATGAGGACGATGATCACGAGAGAGAGATTCGGGATTAGATCCTGGAGGAGTTATATGAGGAGGAGGATGGGAGAGTGAGGGACAGACAGGATGATACAGGGGTAGTGGATCTAGATATAGATACATTGCATGCACAGGTTGCATCCTTGGAGGAGCAGATGAGAGTTCTTATGGCCGAGAGGGATGCATATCAGATGGAGATGGAGAGAGTAGTGATGGATAGGGATTAGGCCATAGCTTGGAGACAAGAGATTGAGTAGAGGTTTACATAGCTCAGGGCATTATGCATGGGACCATCAGCTACTTTTGCTAGAGAGCTAGTCAGAGCTGGGGAGAGAGAGATATTATCGGGATCTATATGAGGCAGAGATTCCACCAGAGAGACGAGCTCCTAGTTTCTCAGTGGCACACAGTAGTAGGTCCTAGACTAGGACCCATAGTAGGACAGTTAGCACAGAGGAGGTGGAGCAGCCATGTAGAGTAGGTCCATATGATAGACCTCCCTCAGCTCATAGGTCATCAGGTTGCCATCATCGTTCCCCCACACACTCTAGGCATGATAGCAGTGGCAGTTCAGGATAGGGATACTTCTTGAGATGTATCAAGACATTGTATTTTGATCTTATAGCCTGCGGGCTTCATGTATTATTGATACATTATGACATTGTGATGTGACACAGTTGAGCGATATATATGATTTTGGCGGTGATTCTCATGATATGCATTTCTATGTATTGATTATGCAATCTTTATTTATACATGTGATGTTTATATGATATGCCTATGTGATGGATGAGTATGTGTATTTTGTGATGTTTATGCAACTAATGAGATAATGTTGATTCTATGTGATGTATGCAATTTACAAATTATGAGATGCAATATGATGTTATATGTATGATGCATATTACAATTTGATGCTATACAAATGTAATGTGATGCATGTATTTATAGTTGCTTTGTAAATGGAATGCTTATGATATGTATTATTTGATGATGAATATCTATTATGTCATGATGATCTAGATATGAAATATGCCTATATGTATGTATTTTTCTAACATGTACGTTGATGCAGGATGATGTATAATGTTTTGTGTCATAGGACTCCATCATAATGCAAGAAATAAGAACTGTTAGTACGGAAAGAAAGATCGAGAAAGAACGAAAGACAGGAGATAGATGTTAGTATTAGCAATCTTTGATATTTTTCTGTATCACAAAAGGTATCACACTTTATCATCATTGGGCGGGACTAATACAAATGGAGAAAAATACCATGATATGACATAAATCAAGGTGTGCAAGGTCATCCACTTGCTAATAATAGACAGTCACAGACAAGGATTGTCATTAACTCATACTAAGGGCACAAGTTGCCCCCATCTTTTTGTCAGGACAAACCACAAATAGCAAACAAAGTAAAAAACGGGTCATGAGACGTCATTGCTCCTCTAAATCCTTCATGGGACATCCTTGAGGAAACTAGTAACATGACTCAAAATCAAATTTAAAAGACAGTCAAAAAACAACAGTCAAAGAAAATAGAATTCTGATACATCGTTGCTTCTCTAAATCCTTCATGGGACAACTTTGAGAAAGCTAGTAACATTATTCCTAGTCATCAATTCAAGATAAATGATAAGATAAATAAGCCATAAAGTCAATAAGTCAATAAAATATTTTCCAAAACTTGATTTGTTTGTTTGATTTTTTTATTGATAAAAGGATTGATTGACAGAGCGTAATTTCAAGAGATACACATACCGGATAAGACTTTGAGTCTGGTTTCAATGTTATGACTATCTCTATAAGGCATGACAAAGCTTGGTTTTAGAAAGACATGTATTGTATAAGACATTGAGTCAGATGTTGTTGATGTGATAACCTGTGTAAGGCTATGTTTGATTGTTTGATCTTGTCGATTATGCAGGAAGGACTCATCCTGTATAAGACAGATTGTTATGCTAATATCAGTATTCAGGAAGGACTCATCCTGAATATTATACAGGTTGATTTCAATGATGATGATGTCTATTTCTAGGAAGGACACATCCTGTAGCAAACATTTGTTGATCTGTTTTGATTGTTTTGTTTGGCAAGTTGTTTGATTTGACTTAGAGACATTATGGACTTGTTCACCAGATTGATGCATGACTTGAGATGATGCATTGACAATTGATTGTGTGTGATGACAAAACCCTAAAGGACTAACCTAGTTCAGCCTCGGGGGCTCATCGATTGATGGCCTTGCCTACATTATACACATAGAGACATCATAGTTCAACTTGACTTGACTAACAAGACTGACTACAAATAGAAGACATGTGTGAAAGTGAATATGACGAACCCTAATGGATTGACCTAGTGCAGCCTCAGGGGCTCATCAATTGATGGCCTTGCTTATGTTATACATGCAGAGACCTCGTAGTTCGACATGACCAATGACATTGTCATATAGACAGATGGATTGAAACATGATTTTATATAGACAAACCTAAATGGACTAACCTAATGCCTCAGGGGCACATCGGCAGATGGCCTTTCCTACATCCAGTCGCAGAGGCAACATAGTTTTACAAATGACAAAGACTAACAAGTGCAACTGACTCTGACTCTATTTTTGGATTTTTGAAATGTTTTGATTTTGATTTTTTTCTTTTGAAGTTTTCTAATGTTTTTTGTGTTTTCTTAGGTCATTTTGTGATGTTTGTGGATCCCCCATGGTTTTACATCTTCAACACAACCAATGTAAGAAGCAATATGACACATGTCAAGTGTTTGGCCCCAATCGAGTATAAGATCAATTGACTATGAATAGGGTAAAATGGGGGATATGACCTACACTCGATGTTAATCATTCCAGGTTATGGGAAAGACTACCACTTATTACAAATGGTATATACAAGTGATGGGTAGGAAAGATAAGGGATATGTACAGGGATAGGTGGTACGTATGGGGATAAGGGATATGTATAGAGGAGTGGACTATGTATAGGGCCGTAGATTATATACAATGATAAGGACTATGTACAATGATGAGGACTATGATTAGAATAATAGTAGACAAAGGAGCAGAGTTAACTACACATGGTGCCTGTTTGCGAGGTTTTCACCATGGTACCTATCCAAAGTGCCACCAAAGTGGTTTTCACTATTGGATGAATGATTTGTCTTTACTATTTTCTAGATTATCTAATTTTTTTGGTGTTACCAAGATGCCTGTTTTCCAGGTTTTCACCTTGATAACGAATTTGGGATTTTTTGATTTTTTCCTATTTTTTCTAATTAAGACAAAGGCTCCCAGAAGCTATGCGTAGAACTTCTTCAGATGCATATTATTGATTGGTGAGGACAACGGTTCCCCTTCAGGAGTAGAGAGTTGGTATGCTCTTGATCCAAAAGCTTCTGTAACAACATAAGGTCCTAACCAATTTGGCTCAACTTTCCTGGTTTTTCTCTTTCTGCTTGATTCTTTGGGTTCTCCATTAAAACTAGGTCACCAATATCAAAGTTTCTATTCAATACCTTCCTGTTATAGCTACAACGAAGGCAATTCTAATATGCTTGAAGATGGTCTAGTGCCTTCTTTCTTCGCTCATCCAGGAATTCTAGCTCATGGAGCCTCGATACTCAGTACTCTTGATCATCAATGTGGCCTTTCAGGGATACCCTTAGGGAAGGAATCTTGACCTCAATAGGCATAATAGCTTCAGAACCAAATACAAGTGAATATGGGGTAGCACCAGTGGGAGTATGAATACTTGTGCGATAAGCCCATAAGGTAGGGTTAAGCTGTAAATGCCAGTCACGACCAACATCATTGATAGTCTTCTTGAGAATTCTAATGATAGTCTTGTTAGATGCCTCTACTTGGCTGTTACCTTGTGAGTAGTATGGAGTGGAAAAGTGATGTTGGATATGAAATTCATCACATGGATGGTGGAATTCTTGGTTCTTAAATGGGTGGCCATTATTAGTGATTATGGACTGAGAGACACCATATCGACATATGATATAGTTCAAGATAAACTTAGAAATCTGTGTGCCGGTAATGTATGTCATAGGAATGGCTTCAATCCACTTGGTAAAATACTTAGTGGCAGTGATAATGAATTTGTGTCCATTAGATGATGTGGGGTGGATCTTACCTATGAGGTCGAGTCCCCATTGGGCAAAGGGCCATCGTGATGTTATAGGATGGAGCTCCTATGCGGGCGCATGTATCAAGTCTCCATGAACTTGGCATTGGAAACATTTCATTATAAAGACACATGAGTCTTTTTCCATAGTAGGCCAGTAATAACCTAGTCTCATAATCTTTTTGGCTAAGGTAGGACCACTAAAATGGGAACCACATATACCCTCATGCACCCTACACAAGGTTGCTTGTGCTTCAATAGAATCAAGACATCTCAGTAGGGTATTATCTAAGGTGCGTCTATATAGGGTGTCTCCGATGATGGTGTATTTGGCTGACTTGCAAATGAATGTCCTACATTGGTTATTTGATAGGCCAGTGGGTATGACTTCGGCATGAAGGTAATCATAGATTTCTTTGTACCATGGGGAATCAGGACCAACAATGTCACACACCATTTTAGAATCTGGGATATCATAGGCTAGGACCAAAAGTTGTTCTATCAAGAACTCAAACTTAGGCAGTTGTTAGGAATGTCAAGAAGTGATGCAATTGTAGCCATAGCATCTATTGCCCTATTTAAAACACGAGGTATTTGATGAAATTCAACTTTGTCAAAATACTCTTTAAAGCTATCAGCCATGCATTTATAAGGAATAAGCTTCTCATCCTTAGTCTCATAATCATCATTCACCTGTCTGATTACTAGTTGAGAATCACCATATACTTGTAGATTCTTAATTTTCCACTTGATGGCCATGCGTAACCCTATCACTAGAGCTTCATACTCTGCTATGTTGTTTGTACATGGAAATACAATCCTAAATGACTTAAGGATGGAATCACCTTGTGGTGTGAGAAACAGTATACCAGCCCCTGAACCACGATTTGTATGTGAGCTGTCAAAGTATAGTTTCCATGTTATGTTTGTGTCAATTGTGAATATGAACTCATTAGGAAAGTTTGCAACTAATGGGTGATCTGCATGTATGGGTGCATCAACTAACTGATAAGCAATGACCTATCCTTTAATAGCCTTTCTTTCTATATACTAGATATCATACTCACTAAGTATCATAACCCATTTGGCCAGTCATCCTGTTTATGTTGCCTTGCTAAGAAGATATTTCAAAGGGTCTATTTTAGCAATAAAAATTGTTTGATGGTTTAGCATATAGTGCCTCAATTTTTGGGTAGCAAATACTACTGCAAGACAGGCACGTTCAATGTTACTATAGTTGAGCTCATAACCTACTAAAGTCTGACTGAAATAATAGACTGCCCTTTCATGACCTTCATCGTCATTCTATGCAAGAAATGCTCTGAGTGATGAATGGGTTGCAATAATATAAAGAATCAATGGTCTTCCTTCAATAGGTGGCATTAAGATAGGTGGTGTGAGTAAATATTCCTTAATTAGTTGAAAAAGCCTCTCCACACCTAGCTGTCCATGCAAAGGGTACTCCTTTCTTAAGTAGATGTTGAAAAGGATGTGTCTTATCTACTAATTGCACTATAAATCTTCTAATAGATTGCAACCTTCCCTGTAGTGCCCTTAATTGACTGAGATTAGTGGGTGGTGGCATGTCCATGATTGCTTTTACCTTAGCAGGATCCACTTCAATGCCTCATCTAGAAATGATATAACCTAACAATTTTCCCGACTTGAATCCAAACACAAATTTATTTGGATTGAGTCTCACATTATACTTCTCTAGCCTCTGAAATATCTTGTCTAAAACCTATAAATGTTTTTCCCTTTTCTTGGATTTTGCAATAAGGTCATCAACATAATCCTCCATAAGAGTGTGTACTAGATCATAAAAGATAGTAGTCATGGCCTGTTGATAGTTGCTCCAGTATTTTTGAGTCGAAAGGGCATAACATTCCAGAAATACATTCCCGAAGGACAAGTGAAAGTTGTCTTAGGTTGGTCTTTAGTTGCAATTCTGATTTGGTTATATCCTAAAAA
Organism: Sequoia sempervirens; assembly: GCA_007258455.2. NCBI lineage: Eukaryota > Viridiplantae > Streptophyta > Pinopsida > Cupressales > Cupressaceae > Sequoia > Sequoia sempervirens. The sequence continues at coordinate 423,829,599 of VDFB02193867.1, forward strand.
TCCATCCATAAGGGACAACATCTCATATCTTGCTGTCATGTCAACTATCATGTCTATGTTAGGCAAAGGAAAGTCATCCTTAGGACAGGATTTGTTGATATCTCTAAAATCAATGTAGATGTAGATGCCCCCAGTTGGTTTAGTGACTGGTACAAGATTGGAAATCCAATCTGCATAGTCAATAGATCTGATGAAACCAACGTCTAAGAGTTTCTTGAGTTTTGCCTTGACTAATAAAGCAATCTGTCGGTGCATTTTTCTCAATTTTTGTTTCACTGGTTTGGCACCTGGTTGTAAGGGAAAATGATGCAAAACAAGTTCAGGATCCAACCCCGACATCTCTGCATATGACCAAGCAAAATTTATTTGTCTTTGTGCAAAGAAGCTATGAAACTCCAGCTGCTCTTCTTTTGTCAATGACACTGCAAAATAAACTAGTTGAGGATTCTCTTTGGTACCTATGTTGACTTCTACTGATTCTTCAACAAGCATGGGTGACTTTTCCTGTGCAATAGGGAGAATGTTCAAACCTCCATCCTTAGGTACCTCAAAGAGGTTTTCACCTTCGGATGCATCCTTTCTTTTTACTTTTTCATTGTCTAAAGGTGCCTTTAGGTTTTCACCTAGAGACTCATCCTTTTTATCTTGTTTATTATTTTTCTCATTTTTGCGACTGGAGGGTTGAATAGATTCCCCAAAATATGCTTTATTGTCCAAGTCAATGGTAAAACCAGCCTTGTGATCACCATTAGGTATACCTTCTTGTAATCCCAGGAACTCAACAATTGCTTTATTGTCCAAGTCAATGATTTAATCTTCCAGTTTGGTATTTGAAAATAGAAGAAATATCTTTGCATGACAAAGATAAAGGTTTGATTAAAGTGACTCATGTTTGAATGCACACACAAGGTTTAATTAATTAAATAATAATATTTAATTAATCCACATGTACACACAAATGAGTTAGAATTGGACGATTGCATGATCTAACGAAGAGATTACTCGAGAAAGCCACTCAGACATCAAATCAAGAGTTAACTACGTGATTTGAATATATGTCGAGTCAAGTAAAGTGAATACTTAGATAACTCACATAATTATCTAAAATATAGAAGAATGTGTTAAAATAAAATTAATGAATTAAATAATTTATTTAATTCAATATTCGATATTTGGAGAATAATTAAATAAATAAAGAATTTATTTAATTATAGTTGAAATATGATAAAGGTAAATTAAATAAAAAGTGTTTATTTAATTAATCAAACAGAATAAAGAAAATGTGAATTAATTAAATAATTAAGATTATTTAATTAATACAAAAAATAAAGACTATAGAGAATAATTAAATAATTGTCATTATTTAATCAACAGAAGAATACGAATTATGAAGAATATTGAAGTCGCAGGCTTAAACCAAGTTTCGGTGTCTACACAAACAAAGAATGCATGACCAAGTTATATGTCAAGAATATCCAACAAGAACAATAGATAAAAGATAACGATCATTGCCCCATTCCATTCTCTCTAAATCCCTTCGTTTGGAATATCATCGAGAGGTTATCGAAATGGGCACAAATAAGATAAGTCAAAAGACAAAGATAAAGAAAACAAACAAGCTAATGTTCTTCATACTGCTAGCCAAGACTAAACTATGGTGATGCCTAATATTCATGTCCATTGTAGGAAGGATGAATCCTAGGACATGATGTTATCAGATGATGATTTGGGACTGATTGGATGATAAGCTATTGGAACAAAGAGTTGACCAACTTGTTTACTTACTGACCTAGACTTGAGGCTTTGACATTTGAGTTTTTACTTTTGACTGTTAGACTTGTTTCCGACTACTTCACCAAAGGTTGAGAATGACGATTGATTTATTATGAGTGATGTTTATTTCAGGTGAAAGCGAGATGGAGATGGATGAATTTTTTTGGATGTTTTGAATTTTTTTTACCTTTTTGAAATGTTTTGAGGTTTTTGGTATTTTTAAGATTTTGCAAATGTTTTGATTTTCATTTTTTTTGATTTTTAGGTGTTTTTGAGATTTTGACCAAATACCTAACCTAAAGACCTATCCTAGGAGCCTTAGGGGCTCATCAATAGATTAGGCTTACCTACATTATACATGCAGAGACCACGCAGTTTGACTGACATAGACTCAATTATTGATGAGATATGAATAGATGGATTGCCAGTTTATTATGACAGACTCCTAAAGGACTGACCTAAGTGTCTTGGGGCATGATCAAAGATCAACCTTGCCTATGTTTAAAGCTCAAAGATGACATAGTTCAATAAGATGACTTTTTTTTTACTTTTTGACTAATTTTGACCTTTTTTTGAATTTTGATATGATTTGGATGGTTTTGGATTTTCTTGGTTTTTTGAATCTTTTTGGATTTTTACCATGATTTTGATGATTTGAATATGGACATGTGTGACGATATCAATGTTCTATTTTGGGATTTTTTTGAAAACCAAGCTAAGGTTGATTGTTCTAATTGATGGATTGATGATGATAACATTGTTGAGGATGCACAACAATGCAAGGATAGTGTTAAGCAACAAAAGGATTGGAAAGGATATCACAAGATGATGATGGATTGATTAGATTTGATTTATGTATCAATGATGATAACATTGTTGGGGATACACGACAATGCAAGGATAGTGTTAAGCAACATGAGGACTGGGAAGGATATCCCAAGATGATGATGGATTGATTAGATTTGATTGATCAAAATTTTAAAGCTTGATTTGGAACAAAAGTTGATTTGAATGATTCAATGTGACATTGAAGCACACATTAGATGCGACTCATTGATTGTTTGGATTGATGTTTGATAAAAGACAAAGCTTGATAAGGAACATCCTCTTGTCAAAATATGACATGGGCTAGTGATTTGGATTTTTTGGATCACAAATGCTTTAACCAATTTGATTTCATGTTTTCTAATGTTTGGATCACCACATAAGTTGGAAGATATAGATCAAGATTTATTCCTAAAGCAAGATGTAAATACTTGCCCTAGTGTTTAGCAATGTTTGAAATGCCATGGATGGATATGGATTATCTTATGATAAGGTAAGGTGTTCTAATAAATAAATCTCATTTGGATAATGTTGCATGGCTCTGATAATGTTGGATAGGATAGGATCAATAAAAATGACCCATGTCAAGATGTTTACCATAAGAAAGTGTAAAGTGTGCACAAAACTGTCATCAAGATCAAGATAATTTGGAAGATGGATGCAGACATATGAAAATGGATTTGGATAAATGGATTTATTATGGATAAGATGGATGGAATTTTGGATTTATTATGGATGAGATGAGATGCTTTCACCTAAATTAGTGCACGCAAATGCTCGATTCTTACACATGACACTTGGTTGCCAGGTTTTCATCATGGTACCTATCCAAATCACTACCAAAGTGGTTTTCATTAGAGGACAATTTTTTTCTTTACTGTTCTCAATCCTTTTTCTAATTTCTTTTAGATTTTCATATATTTTGAATTTTTTGTATTTTTTTGAAATATTTTAAGCTCATGTTGAACCACCTGGTGGTGTCGATGTAGATGCTTCTATCATAATGTGCCATTGATATCCTGCCTGAAGAATTTTTTTGCTAAGATACGTATTTTAATGCAACTTTTGAGATTCTTGATCTACTTTGTTGATACTGGAGTTAACTTTGTCTTTATGTGCACATCGTGATACAATGCCTTCTAAATCCTTATGATAAAGGGTGGGTTCCAATACATGGTCAATGTGAGAATTGGATATCATGTGTGCAGGCATGGATGGAGTGTGTTTAGGAATAAAATATGGATTGGTTGATAGTTTGGAACCTTTGATTCTCCAAACTTGGGAAGATGAGAAATGATGGGTGGATACGAAAGTGTGTTTGGAATTAGGACCAATTGCTTGATATAATTTGTATGTTGCTTGGGAAGCTTGATTTTTCCTTTGTGGACATCTTTGATGCATACTTTCCCCTTTTTATTTTTCCCCATAGTTTCTTTGACTGATGGAGTTTGATAGGGATAATTTTTCTTTGTATTTTATGGTATCCATGTGTATTTGATTTTTCCATTATGCTTCTCTACTTCTTTTTCTCTGATAATTTTATTTGTTCTTTGATTCTAATCTTTCTTTTGATGTTGGTCCCAATTCATGGATGGGGTGATGGGTGGATGAAGATTCATGATGTGGCTGGTTGTAGTACTAGAATCAGTTTCATCATAAGGATTTTTCGTGCTCCCTATGTTAGTGTTTTTTTGAGACATAGTTGCCCCTAGTATGGTGGTAGTAGCACCTTTGTTCTTTGATTCTACCTATTTTGAGAGTTCCTATTTAGAATGCATTCTCTGATAAATGACCACTACAAATGACGTTATTTCAATTTTCTACTCTACTGACTCTGAAATATCCTATTTTGTCTAACTTGTTTCCTTGAGTGGATAATGTTGAATATCTTTATTCATGATGTCCTCAATCTAAATTTGGGATATATTTGATCCTGATGTTGAAAACTCTATTTGACTATAGGAATCAATAACCTATTCTTTTTGTCTAATAATATTAGGAGTAAAGGAATCCTATTGTGAATGAAGATCATCTACGTGTCCATCCATAAAAATCATCTCAAGGTTAGATGGAGAAGTATGTACTATGTGGATATGATCATCTTGTATAGATAGGATAGTTTCCATTAGATCATTGTAGTAGCTTGGAGATACAAATTCTTGATCTTGAATGATTTGGGAATTGCTTTCAACATGCTTTAGATCAAGTTCTTGACATGGGTCAGTTTCAAAGAATTAATTGCTTATACAGGTTTCTTGGACATTAATATCCTCTTGAGCTTTGAGTGATCTTTTTTCAAATGTTGAGTTGAGGATTCTTTCAGTATTTGTAACCATGAGGTCAAAGGATGTCAATATGTCTTGGAAAGAACCATTGCTAGACTTTAGTGAAGGATGTTGATCATGCTTTGGAATAAATTCTTAAGATATGTCCTCTAACTTGTTAGATGATGTAGAGACATTTTCAATAGGATATTTGGTCAATGGATCATGGATTATGTCAATAGGATCAAATAATTCTAACACTCCTTGAAATTGATGACTGAAAAGTAAATCTTGATGTATGGTGAGTTGGTCATCAGATGAGGTGGAAACATCTTCAATGTGCTCATTGATGGATAGGTCTTGATCATTGTTCTCAACAACTATGGTGGAGAGATTGTCAATGCTATCACTAGTGGTTGGATCTTCATCATTGTCCTTAATAGTGATTATCTTTTGATCAATAAGTTCTTGGATGATTTTTTTTAGTCGAATACAATCTGATGTTGTGTGTCCCTTTTTTTGTGAAAATTACAAAGGTGATTTTCATTGTACCATGGTGGTTTCACTAAGGGCTCTTGATAGCTTTCATAGGTGAGAATTGTGATGAGTTTTTCCTCCACCAACTATTTCATAACTGATTTGATTGGTTTCCCAAGTGGCGTGTATTCTCATTTGTTACCCTATGAGACTTGTACTTTAAATTGACCTTGTGGTGATTGATCTTCAATATGTGGAGGTTGGGTTTGTTGTTGATGTTGTTGATCTTGATATCCAACTTCTTGACATTGGAGATATTTTTCTTGATGTGGTTGTGGACACAACTCAATGCTTTGATGACATGGTTTAACCAATAGAAGAGTGCATTGATTTTGGGGTGGATATGTCTCTTGGTTCAATGAATCAACTATTTTGGTAAGTGAAGCAATTTTATCTATCCAAATTTGATCTTGACACCCTTGATGTGGTTGATTTGGTTTTTGTTCAAGTAGATTTAGAATGTATACTTGTTTTGCTTGTATGGAATCATGGAAAAAATTATTTTAGACAATGTTCTTGTATAAGAGAAAATTTTCACCCCATGTGCAAATCCCCTTTTTCCCTTTATCCACCTTAGAAAACCAAGTCTGGATGCTTAATTCCACCTAATCCCACTACTTGCATTACACTTGGTGCCTATTTTGAGTGTCAGTGGAGGAATTTCTATCAAGGATGCCCATGTGGTGCACAGACGTCTGTGCGGCACACTTACATCCCTAACAGATTCTCATATCTGGAGCCTACAGAGGTGTTACACTTCCCATTGGGGTCAATTTTTAATGTGCTCCTTGGATGACTAACCCAAATATGGTTGTTTCTCTTCATCTCTCCTCCATATTCACTCCTTCAACAAGCATTTGAGATCTCTTCACCACTTTTGGACTTCATTCACAAGCTTCACAATCTCTCCACAAGGTCCAAGTGACTTCTTCACTATCCCTTCAAGCTCTAAACACTTTACACTTCACAACAACATCAACACTCTTCCACTTCAATAGAGAAAGTATGGAACAAAACACCATTGCAGTAGAGGCTTGAGTTCCTCTCATTTTCTCCCCCATTAGCCTTGACCGCTCTTGGTGGAGGTGGTAAGCTTTCACTCCTCTCCTCTATTACTTGGTTGAGTAGCATAACATTGTTTTGTAGTGCTTTAGTGCTCTTTACTTCATTTATACTTTTATCTTTATCTATCTAGTTGTTCGTGGAGGTGGGAACACCAAAACAAGTTCTGACTGAGGTAGGCCCCTATACAACCACCCAACAATTTCTCTCTCCCTCTTGTGTGAAAGTATTGAAGACACACATTAGCTGGAAGCTTTATCACTTGCATGGTTGCAAGTATTTCTTTCCTTTCTTCTCCTTGTCTTTATTAGTTCTACTTCACTCTATTTCATTTCTATCACTTTATTCCATTATGTCCTTTTCCTACATTTTTTCAGTTCTTAGTAATTTGTTTGCTAGTAGTCATTTAGGAATTTTATATGATAAACTAGGTCTCTAGTCCATACGTGATACTAGCGCACCTATGATACCCCAGAGTGCCACACTGTCATCTAGTTTTTGCACTGATGTCCTTTGGCCAAGAGCTTGTTAGTTTGACCAGAGAACCTCTGTGACCTACTCTTTTAGATTCTAGAACTTCCATGCTATTCCATTGAGGTAATTTAGGGCATTTCACCCTATGAGGCTCTTTGAATGAAGATAACTCGTGAGTAGCGAATCCCCCTATATCACATTTTGGTGAACCAGATGTGAAGAAAAGTGTTCTTAAAAACAACTAGGAATATATTTACCCCTACTTGGTGGGTTCATAATGTTTGACCAAAAAAAGTGTAATGGATTTAATATCTTCTTTTATTAGTTTTGTGTCTAATTTTGTTCAAAATTTTAGTGATATTACATTTAATGCATGTGATGGTGACTTGGCTTTACCCATGTCACTTGGTATCTTTGATCCTTCTCATGAAAGTCTTCTAGCTCTAGAGGATATTTTGTTGCAAGAAGATGAAATTGTTGATACCTTTCTTAATATTACTCTACCTTCTCTTCATTCCAATGCACTCTCTTCTAAAGACATTACATTGGTGAATGATGAATCTCATCTTTGTTCTAAGGAACTCTCTTTTGGAGATGATGCATTAGTGCATTGTGAATTTGTTTCCACATTTGATTCTCCTTGGATTGATGTTGAGAATGTTCCTTCAAATGACTATTACACATTTGATCATGTTTGGATTGATGTTGAGAATATGTATTCATATGATTATTCTACTAGTTGTGATGATTTTGTAATTGAAGTCTATGTCTTTGCTACCCCTCAAAGGCCTAAGAGACCAATCATTTATGTGAATCTAGCTAGTCCTTCTTCTAAAAGGGTTTGTTCTATTGGTGGCATTCCATTTAATAGTAACTCTCCTAATATTTCTAAGACTCCCTCTTATAGAGTGGTAGCCCATACTTATGAAAATAGAATGAATGAACAACCAAGTCTTCCTTTAGCTCCTAAACCTACAGCTAAAGCACCTACTAGTTACGATCTTGTCGAGAAACCTAAAGTTACTTCAGATAAGATCTCACTGTGGGACTTGCTTCAATCTGCTCCAATTTATCAAGGTATCCTTTAGGAAGCCTTGAAAAATATCCTCTTTCCTTCTTCTTCTAGGCTGATAGATGCTAATGTGTTGATGGCATAACTTTGCATGGATTCGTCGAATATCACATTCTATCCACAAGAGCTCCCACCTCTAGAAGTAGAAAAGCAAGTGGATCCTCTATTGATTATTGTTAACATTAATAAGATTGGCATTAGACATACTCTCATTGATGTTGGTTTGATTCTCAATGCATGTAGTATTGGTATATTGTGTAAGATTAATATTGACCCGTCTTCCATCAATACTTCTTCTATCGTCCTTCATGGGTTTTATAATGTCGGTCAACAATCCCTAGGGACAATAATCTTTCCTTTGAGGTTGGGACCCATTATTGTACCTACCCTTGTATATGTTATGGCAGAAAAGTTACCATGTAACCTTCTTTCTGGTAGATCATGGATTCATGCTATGGGTATAGTTCCATCTACCTTACATAAATGTATTAAGTTCATTTGTAATAATCGAGTAGTCACAGTGAAAGCTAACCTTGATGTTATACTCTTGTGTGAGATGGCAGTTGTTGGTCATGCTTCAGTTGTACCTACTCCTATTCCTTGAGTGTCTTCTAATGTGTCGATGTTTACTCCTGTAGTACCCTCTACAAAGGGTACTCTCAAGATAAACATCATTAAAGAAGACCCTTCTAAAGAAAAGAGTCCTAAGTGTGCTCCTCCTACCTCTCCTAAAAGGAATGCATGTCTTGGTGATGATTGGGGTTCTCTAGACTTTATAGAATCCTTTGTTGGATAATATAAAGTTGATCCAATCCACTTAGACCTTTTGACAACATCATCACCTCCACTATCAAAGATCATTATTCTTTTACAATGCGAGGTGGTGTGAGCGTAAATTGTAATGTCCTTGATGTTGATCCTCCTAAGGAAGATGATCACACTTATGTTAAGGAGGTTAATGTTGATATTCCTATCAAGAAGGTTGATGGTGATCTCGTAGAAGAGTGTAATTCCCCTTGTTATAATAAAAATGTCTATGGAGATCCTCCATTTTCTTCTACCTTTGTATCTTCTTCTTGCGAGCAGTCAAACTTTTCTCCACAAGAGAAAGGTTTGCTTCATGCTCCTCATCCTTTAACTGAGCAAGAGTGTATTTTGTTGTGGCTTCTAAAATCTTGCTTAATAACTCTTCCTTCTCCTACATGCAAGAAATATTGTAAGCATGAGAAAGAAAAACATCCTTTATGTGCATACCATAGAGTGCTCAATCATTCCACTAGTGAATGTAAGGCCTTGAAGGAAAAAATACAAAAACTTCATGATTCAGGTGCCATCAAACTCTCGTTTGATTGATGCACTTGCCTTTTCTTTGCTTGACGAGTGATACTGAGGTTTACCTCTATCCTGTTCTAAGTGTTTTGCATGGTTCTCCTCCCCTATATGTTGGGGGCAGTGATAACTTATTTTGGATATGTGTGTCTTTCTTAAGAACTCCTCTATTTGCTTTGTATTTCAATTAAAGCATCCCTTGAGTGGACCCCTTTCTCTTTTGAAGGGTTCACAAGGGACCTCTTTGAAATTTTTTCTCTTGAACGAATTCATTGGACTCTAGCTTGGGGGCAGCCCAACTAGACCTATTTCATGTCTCTACATTTAGCTTGGGGGAAAACTAACTATACCTCACCTTATGATATTGCTATCAAGATTCAACCGTGTAGTTTCGAGTCAAACTCATTGACCCATGTTTCATGAGTAGTGGTTCAACAAGAACCCATCTCTCATGATATCATGAGAGATGGGTCAATGAGTTTGAATCGAAACTACACGGTTGAATCCTGATAGCAATATCATAATTTGACATTCTATGGAAAAATAGACCTCACCTTTCAAATAGCATGTCCCTTTAGTGGACCCCTCTTCTTTCATGTCGGGTTCCTGAGGGACCCCTTTGAAATTTTTACAGTTTGTGTGACTGACCACTTTTAGACGCATCCTATCTACAAGTAGACATGTCACTACTTTAGACACATTGTATCTATGGGTAGATGTATCAATGCTTTAGGCATGTTCTATCTACAAGTAGACATGTCACCTCTTTTGACATGTTATATCTACAAGTAGATGTGTCACCACTTTAGACACTCTCTACCTGTGGGTAGACGTGTTTCCGCTTCTTGACTCTATAGAGTCTGCTTCCTTGGGGTTTCTTTCATGTGAGAGTTCTTGAAGGATACCTTCCTTGCAGGTCTGCAGGTTTGTAAGGTGCTTTCTTGGCTTCTTCCATATGAGAGATCTTGGGGGATGCCTCCTTGTAGGTCTACAAGCCTATGAGGCACTTTCATACTTATTTGGTGATATAGGTTCTCCTCCTCAAGCGGGGTTTGATTTATCACCTCTTTTGTGGTGTGGGTTCTACTCCTAAGTGGGCTTTTCTTTCACCACATTCTTTTTGGTGATACGGGTTCTCCTCCTCAAGTGGGATTTTCTTTTATCAACTCTTTTGTGATACAGGTTCTCCTCCTAGAGTGGGGATCACTTTTATCACTCCTACTTTGTGGTGCAGGTTCTAATCCTAAGTGGGTTTTGCTTTCACCACACGCTTTGTTCATTCCTATCTTTCTCTTCTCTTTTGTATATACTAGACCAAAGATATGCATCTTCTTCATCCTGAGTATATGCTCTTTCTTCAGCTTCATAGTTTCATGGAATTATGAAGTCTTCTTTTGACCCTGCACTCTCAAGTTCGCTAGATTGTAGTCTACTTCCTTGATGGTTTAGGTATACATTTATAACCCTACTATTTCTTGATCTACTTTATTGAGCACTCATCAGTGTTAGTGCTTGCTAAAATGGGGGAAAAATGTATAAGAGCAAATTTTCACCCCATGTGAAAATCCCCCTTTTTCCTTTATCCACCTTAGAAAACCAAGTTCAGAGGCTTAATTCCACCTAAGCCCGCTACTTGCATCACACTTAGTGCTTGTTATCAGGGAAACCCACATGACGCATAGACATCCACGCAGTGCACTTATGTCCCTAATAGATTCCTGCATCTAGAGCCTGCAGAGGTGTTACACTTCCCATTGGGGGTTAATTTGTAATGCTCTCCTTAGCTGACCAATCTGGATATGGTCATTTCTCTTCATCTCTCCTTCATATTCACTCCTTCAACAAGCATTTGAGATCTCTTCACCACTTTTGGACTTCATTCACAAGCTTGAAAATCTCTCCATAAGCTCCAAATGACTTCTTCACCATCCCTTCAAGCTCCAAAAACTTTACACTTCAAAAAATCAACATCAAAACTCTGCCACTTCAGTAGAGTAAGTGTGAAACATTGTTTTGTAGTGCTTTAGTGCTCTTTACTTCATTTCTACTTTTATCTTTATCTATTTGGCTGTCCATGGAGGTGGGAACACCAAAACAAGGTTTGAATAAGGTAGGCCCCTATATAGCCACCCAACAATTTCTCTCTCCCTCTTGTGTGTAGGTATTGAAGACACTCATGATATGGAAGCTTCATCACTCAAATGGTTCTAAGTATTTCTTTCCTTTCTTCTCCTTATCTTTATCAGCTCTACTTCACTCTATTTCATTTCTATCACTTTATTACATTTTGTCCTTTTCATACATTCTATCAGTTCTTAGTAATCTATTTTCTAGGATTCATTTAGTCATTTTCTATGATAAACTAGGTCTCTGGTCCATACAAGACACCAACGCACCTTTGAGAAACTAGCGCGTCATGCTATCATCCACTTTCTACACTGATGTCCTTTGGTCGAGAGCCTGTTAGTTTTCCCAGAGAACCTCTATGACCTACTCTTTTGGATTCTAGAACTTCCACGATGTTCCATTGAGGTAATTTAGGGTAGATCGCCCTATGAGGCTCTCTGAAAAAAGAGAACTCGTGAGTAGCGAATCCCCCTATATCATGGTTATGATTTGGGATGATGTTCAAATTTGGCATTATAGGTTGAAATTGAACATTGTTGTGGTTGGAAAATGTATTGCCTTGATTTAGGTAACTTTGATTTTGCATGGTGTTACCTTGACTTGGATCAGAACATGGAGTTGTTAACATTTTGTTTGGACTTTGAACAACATTTTCATGATTTTCAGACATATCTATCCCAAAGTTTACCAATTGTGGATTTGAAAAGTTCATGTTTGGTAAACTTGTACTTGGTATATTCACATTTGGCATGTATGGATTTTGTGGGATAATGTTGTTTGTTTGAAGACTCATGCATTGATTGTTTGGTTGATAGATTTATAAGTTTTGAATTTGATTTAAATCTACCATAGGAAAAGGTGTTCCAAAATTTAGATTGGGAATACTCACATTTGTTGTAACATTGAGGTTTGTAGGAGATAGTGATCCCATGTATGGATTGTATAAATGTGAGTTCTGATAATGCATTGGCATTGTAAGGCTTTGATATTTTGGTTGATTTAGACCACTCATGATGTATGAATCAAGTTTATATTCCGTGTTTTTCTGGTGTTTTGACCTTGTTGTAAAAGTGACCCCTAAGGTGTTTAGAACCAAT
>VDFB02193867.1:423842258-424085379 GCA_007258455.2 Sequoia sempervirens
AAGCCTCTCTCATCTTTCTTCTTTGTAACCAATTCTTCCTTTACTCAAGTTGTTTTGCAACTAAAAATCTGCCCATATGAAGAATCTCCATTTTACCCCAGCTACTGGAAAAAAACCTCTTCATTCCCATGAAAACTCCTTTTTCTGCCCTTATTTTACCAGTACATATATTTGTTTATAAAGTGAATAAATTAACTTTATGCAATATCCCCACACTTTTCACTTTTCATATTCAATAAATTCCCCAGCAAGGAGAATGTTTCACATTTTTTCATGTGCCATTTAATTATTCACATGAGCTTTAAAATATTTGCATCACCAAATGAAATTTTTTCCCAGAGCACTTAACATTCACGTGTATTTAAAATATTTTCCAGTTGAAATATTTTATCTTTCTACTCCTCAATAATAATTGTCATTGGGTAAAATATTTTACCCATTCACCTTTGAGATTTTCCAACCATTTACTCCACCTCACTTTGCATTGGGTATTGCTTTATTTTTAAATGATTTGTCATTTAAAAATCAAATGTTGTTTCTTTTAAAAAATTCATCGGGCACTTTCCTTTTCACCTGTTGGGCCCACCATAGCCCCCTTTTATCTCAACCCTATGCTCCCACAAGAATTAAATGATGGGAATTTTACCCCCGTGAGACAACGGGGAGTGGTGGGGATTTCCCCACATCTCAATGGTTGTATGAGGCACATTTAAATCTTTCTTAAATGCTTTTCCATTTTAAAATATCACTGGGCCCACCATTTTGTATTTTCTTTTTAACTTGGGCATTATTTAATTTTTAAAGGTTTTTCTTTAAAAGAAAAATGAAAATATATAAGAAATCAAACCATCAGGCCTTGCTCCTATGGGACCACACTTGACATGTGTCATCATTTCACCAATTCACTGGAATTAACAAGTGATCACCTTTAAGTCACGAATTGGAGGGGAATAGACATGATCTGGCTGCTTTGATGTCTCTTTTCTAAGCGCTTTATCTTCATTTGCTTGTTTCTTGCCCTAATTTCCCTCTTCTCGTGCATGCTCGAGCTCTACAACTTCTCCTTCAATCTGGTGTGATAGCTGCATGCTTATAATGAAGATATCTCTTCATTCTTTCATGCATTCTCATTGCAAACATAAATCCCTACATTGTATATAAGATGTGAGTCCCTTGATGATGTGTGGTTACCTTTAAAATCTTTGTAGTCTCATCCTCTACGTAGAGGTACACCTCATTCACTCCATGCATGCTTCATTTATTTGTTGAATGGTGCCTCCTCCTACTTGCTTCGATGGATGCCTATTTGCAAGTTACATTTGCTTGAAAGTTTCTAACTCATTTTCAACACATACATTCTATGTTTAGCTACAATCTCAGCATTCCATTTTAATTGCTGGCACCTCCAATAGTTCAAGCCTTATCATTAAATCCATATTGTGTTGGCTGCATTCATTTCCCAACTGGCATGGGTGTCCATGTTAGCCTTCCCTCCTTTTTCTTTGCTCAATCCCCATACCTTGTTGTGTTCTTTTTTTTCTTATGCAATTATATGGATCATCATATGGTGTACCCAATCCACATTGTGCAGTTCATAAAATAGAATTTCTTTAAACACTCTTCATATATTCCACCATGGGCGTCCTTTATCCTCCATTGCCTGAGCACTTCCAATTATTTTGCATTTGTTTCAGATCTCAAAGACTTTCAAATAGTCCATTGTGTGATTTGTTCTCTCTTTAAGTTATGCTAAGGCTTCTCCATCACTACCCATTACATTTGTTTGAAATTTTCTATGGTGCCTCCAACAAAGCATCGAACTCTTCAATCTTCTGAAGCCCATTTCTCTCTCTAGCAATCTTTGAATCATTTCTTCACTTGTGAACAGTGCCCTATTTCCAATTCCCCATGACCGATTAGGCATATAACATTTAAAAAATGTTTTCCCATTTCTTGAAGCCCAATTTTTACATGCTAAACCAACAAGAAAGGTCATTGTGTATTGTTCAACTAGACCAACATCAAAACATTTCTCATGGAATGTCTCTAAATAAGCACCTAGACACATATCAACTTTTATTGGTGCATGGACCACAGCTATGATGTTTCATTTGGAATTTTATGAAAATAAAAGTTCACATCCTTGGCTACGTTTCTCAAACAAAGGCATGATTAAAAGGTCATGTGACTTTATCTCATAGTGAATGAAGTGAAGCACCTTGCTATCATTCATTTGTTGTTGATGAATCACCCCCTTCAATTTAAACCTCATTCACGTAAGCAATGTTTAGTTATTTACCATTGTGCCACTCTCTCACAATAAGTATCAATATGCTCTTTTGCTAGAGAAGACTTGTGAGGCTTCTATATTCAAATGTTATGCTTAACAAGAATTTTCAATAATGCACCCACAAGCCATAAGTCAAAATTCAAAGTATGGGACTCACTTATTACAATCAGATGCTTGGGTGTTGCCCTCAATTTTTTTCCCTATGTGGTGCATTGTAAACTGGAAGTTATTTGAAACAACCATTGAGGGATTTCCATACCCCATTCAATCATTGCATCATGTAAAGCATTATAACAATGCAAAGCATGTCAGGCCCCATGTGGCCTGACTAAAAAAAAATTTGTTCTCAAATAAATTTTCCTTTTGAATTGATTTGACATTGATTCTGAGTGCATTTGAAGTGAAAACATGAACTGGGTTTTCCTCAAAATTTATTTCCTAGCACTTTTGGAAAATGAGCAAAACTAGCCAAGTAGGCTTTGGAATTGCCTTTGAAAACTAGACAAAGGACCTCCTGGAGTCATAAAAACTTGCAAAAATGTAAGCTTATTGGTGAAGATATGGCCAAGATGGTCATCAAAATTCCACGCGCGCCATGGCCAATAGACGCCAGATCATATTCAGATCGTAGTCGAATCTGGTTCAATGGGGATAAACAGAAATCTTATCATCAAATGATGACCGGTCAGGATGATAAAAGGTTCGAAATCAGGTCTAAAAATATCGGTCATTGGTTTGTTAAAATTAAATCAGATCATAAGTCCTTACATGTGAGCCCATCTTGGTATGGATAATGAGAACAACAATAATTTTGACATGATGTCATCTAGTTGCAAAATACAAGCTCAATGGGAAGTACTTTGCAAAACAAAGTTTGCAAATAGCAGAATAGTGCTAAACCCTCCTTCACTTTGAAACCTTAACAAAACTTATCATGGGAAGTTGAAAATTGACATGAATACTCACATAGGACACATGAGTGAGCTTGCAAATGGGTTTTGTACGAAAATCAACAGGCTTCAAAATATGACCCTCCAAAGTAGGTCACTTAGGTAGATTTCTTAGGTGCACTTTTGAAAGTGGAGAGGAAAAAATTTCCAAATGGGGACTTCAAATTTGCAAAATTTGAGAGTACAAATAGTGACTCCGACTGCAGATGTATGCCCCCTATGGGAATAGCAAGATTCTAGATCTCTGGGGAGTAGACCAAATACTAAGTCCATCAGGTGTCCTCAAACTACTCCTTTATTTATCTTTCATTTTTAACTTCATCTGGAGACCCCAGGCTACCAAATGAAAACTGGGAGTCAAAATTCACCTCTATCAAACACAATTCTATAAAAATATCTGATCTCCCTCGACTCATGCTTTCCTTTTTCAAACCACAACAACATGAACAACTGCATATGTGCAAACACAATTATCAGGTTGCCTTTGTGCAAGTGAAAACTTGCTCTCTGTTCAGCTTTGTTACATGGCAGCCACATCAAATAGGTTTCATCATTGCCACTTTCTTCATTCTCTACTATTGTATCAAGTGGCAACATGAGAAGATAGTGATCAATACCACATTCACTAACACTCTCATAATGATCATGCTTAGAGGAGGTATCATGGCTGAAAAACATGTAATCCTCTTGTGTGCTAAGTAGAGATTGCTCATGCATCTATGTCTCCTCCAACTGAAATGCATCACTGGTTAGTCTATCTTCACCCCAACAACACAACCCAAACATATTGCCATGTGTTTCAAGAGTCAAAAAATCAGGTTTATCAACATCCATAATACCTTCATCTCCATTCAAATCATGACATTCAGAAGAAATGCAAGCATCCCAAACAATGTTCTCCACATCAAGTCCAAAGACAAGATTATCAACACTCAATATGTCATCATGAAAGGAAGCTCCAAGTACACATTCATGTGAATCAAAACTTTCATTTTCAACAAATTCATCATAGTGAGTGTCAAAGACACATTCACCAATGCAAGGTGTATCAAAATCCGCATCATCTCTTGTTGCTTCAACATGAAAAATCTGAAACATACTACTCATGAGAGGAAATATGAATTGCAGATCTAGAAAAAAGGTCCTCATATGCATCAATATGATAGACACATTCATGTTCCTCATGTGCAAACTCATCATGAAAATCGTAGCTAGTTGTACCAATGTTTATCTCTACATTTTCACTTTCATGTACAACTATATAAATGCTTTCATAATGCCAACATTCAATAATGGCTTCAAAGGCAGAAAAAGGAATATAAGAAGGCAAAACATCAAGATAATCAAGGGTTCCTTGTTCATCATTATCAACTGCTTGTATTGATTCATTCAATACATATTCTACATGCATATCCTTCTCTTTGTTCATACTGCTGCAACAATCAGCAGGGTTGCATTCCTCACAGTCAAAATGAAAATCATCATTTGTTTCTTCATGGAAATTTCTCACACATGACTGCTCTAACTGAAAATCCTTGCATACTCTATCATTTGTAGATGATACACCAATGCTCTCAAAAGCTTTCTTTAAATCTGCAGGCTCCTTTATCTCATCATGAAAGCTTTCATCAATGCTACACACACTTAGAAAATTAGTATAACTAAGTGTATTACAATATTACAGATTACACACATCCTCTTGAAACAAGGTATTCAATTCATATGCATCATCTTCTTGTCCTTGTGAGCCTTTAGATACATTGTCACCATCTTCATTAAAATACTTTTCACTCAAGGAGATTAATTCCACCTCCTCTCGAAAGGGATCACAATTACCAGGGCTGAAAATAGATTTGAAATCCTCTTGATCACCCACACAAGAATGCTTTTCAGCTAGTTGCGAACTTCTATCTACAAAACCATTGTTCTCATTAGGAAGACCTGAAACAGCAGAATCAACATGATCTTCAACTATATATTCAAAATCCATAGAGGAGAAAACACTCTCAATGTCATCCACATCATTGCAGCCTTCATTTGCTATAGAAAATATGCTCTCTATTTCTATATTTTCAGAGAAAATGGAAGAAACTTCACATGTTTCACTTATCTCTTCATGATTGTTGATGATGTTTTCTACATAGCAGCAACTCAGACAAAATATAATATCCTATCTCTCTTGAAAGGTAAATCTCTATCAGCAAGCCTCAAGAGATAACCCCAAGGTCTCTAATGTCAAGTCTTGACAATGCATACAAAACTCAATGATAAATGTGAAAATGTTGGTAATCACAATGGGACCTTACTACAAGCAAAGACTGAATCTTCAATTTATCAGATCTAGTGATATGATGTTGCTTCAATCCTAAATCTAATCTAGATAATAAAGAAATGACAAAAGATAAGGGTTTCAGAAAGATCACTAAGATTATTGCTACTCTAAGATTAACAATGCAAATGATGAAATACTTGAAATGGACCAATCCCTCATAAACCAATTCTTGCTTAACCAAAATGAATCTACAATCTTACAAGAATAGCACAATCTTCTAAGGTCTCAAAGATTTTTAGATCATGAAAATTCATCCAAGACAACCCTAAGGCAATTGAAATGAATAAACCTCCACAATTGAACTAAGCACAATGAATATATGGTCCACACTAACTTTTCAAAGCAACTAACAATCATCTAGTTGCAAAAGTATGGACTAGAGATCACTGCAACACTTCAAGCATCAAACCATAAACACCATTAAATCAAATCTAATCCTAAATATCAAGATATTAATTTTCCTCAAAGCAATTCTAAAGATAGAATAACAAGAACTATGTAAGATAAGAACACATGTATGGCACCAAATCACAATTCCATTACTTGCATCAAATTATCCACTGAAGCAACAATTCTAGTTTTCTGTTACAATATTTTCTTGAGAAAAAATAACTTCTAACTCTTACTCTACTTAATTCACTATAATATCAAAAGTATCTATCTTGTCTGTCTATCTCTATCCCTTACAAATGAGGCAGAATGCCATAATAATAAAAAACCCCCAAGATATGTCAGCCTAGCTAAGGTTTACAATAATAATTGGACACAAAACAAGTTGGCCATGAGAAATTCAAAATAAAATAAACTATGCATTAAATGCTTGAACTTCATCCAGGTCGGCCTAGGATCTCCAATGTAGTTCAGAGCAATGCATGCAACATAATAGGGAGGCACAAATTTTGATGTATCCTGGCATTAAATGCCTTCCCCTTTATCTTTATTTCAATCCACCATTTCATTCACCTTCAAAAGTATTTTGTCCAAGTTGGTTATGGGTGGCAAAGGAAAAACCTTAAGTCGGCTTTCAATTGATGTAATATTTTCCCTAGATTTCTCCACCGATTTATCCCACTCAACCTTATAGGTTTGATATTTATCTACAACTACAATATAGGTGTTAGCATCATCCAATTGATGTTTAGTAATAGGATCTTCACTAGCAGGGGAATATACATCTTGCCACCATTTTCTTAATTTTTCTAAGCTCAAATGCTTCGGTGCAATCTTCCTTCTCCTTGTTATGATCTCAAAAAAAGAAATGCATCCATTATAGATACCAGTTAGGATGTCCTCAATTTTCCTACTCTTCTTATATATCTTCTTCAAAACCTTCTACCTTATTTGTAAAGCTTCAAACCATTCCCAAGGTTTTGCAACTCTAGAGGAAGGGAGAATTCCATCATTCACTAGCTTATCCTTAGTATATTTCATGATGGTCTTTGTCTTCTACAATAGGAGATCTATATCCTCTTTATCTTGAGCCAACACCTCTTGCAACCAATATTTTTCCCTCAGAACATCTCCTCCAGTTGAAAGAATGTCCTTGATAGAATTATTTCCTTTGGTTTGCACCCCTTGTAGCCAATTTGATGTAGCAAGAGTAGTGGCCTTCATTCTTTCTAGCTCAGTGATAGTTTCTTGGGGCAAGAGACTTGCCATAGAAGATGAGGAGCTAAAGGACTACAAGGGTTTCATCAAATCCTCTAAACATTTCTTGAGTATTTCATTCTCTTTCTTCAACTCCTATTTAGTTTGGACTTCTTTTCTTAATCTCCCCAAGATTACTACACTAGAACCCTCATATTCCTCAATATCTTGTTCCATGGAGGTGGGACCTAGGTTGATGGTTTTCATATTATAATCACTCCCAGTAATCTCATCTATGTTCTTATCCAGAGCAGGAGTTGCAATGTGGACTACCCTATTGTTTGCTTCATCTCTTTCAATATTGGAAATGAACCTAACCTTCTTATTTCCTTTATCTTTTCATATTTTCACCAATAACTCATCCCAATTGGGTGGGGTATCCTCCACAAAAACTTACTTCCTCCTTATTTCTTTATCTAGCCACTTTGGAATAGTGGACTCTAACTATGTTTCACTTTGTCCCACTTCTTCTTGCTGGTCCTTAGGCACATCTTCATTCAAACCCTGCCTCTGAAGAATCTCTTCATCCTTATCTTCCTTTTCTTCAATATGCTCTTCTTTGTGCATAGGTGATGGAACCTTGTCTAATACTTCTCCTTGAGGAGATCAAAATTCTTTAGTTCTAACAGGTGAATCTTCATATGCAACTAGGGGAGACTACATCACCTTTTCTATTTTTTCCTCTGTACTATAAAGTTCACCTTCATGAAATTCTTCTCCTTCTATATCTTGGTAATCCTTAGCCTTCTCGGATTCACCCTGTTCATTTTGATCTTCATGGGAAGAAGGGACATCATCATGTTGTTCTGCATGAGAAGCAACCAGAGGAGGATATTTCTTTGGAACATTATACTTAGGAGAAGGATTTCTTTATTTCATTGTGTATACTTGTGCCTTTTCTCCTGAACTTTCCACATTTACCACAGGTGGGCCAACTTCTTCCTCATCCTTGGAGCTTGCCTTTTGTGATAGTATTACAATTCTTCTTCTTTTTAGGCACAGAAGCACCAACCTCAGGATCTTGCTCTTCAACTTCCTCTTTTCTAGGCTTCTTAGCCCTTGAAGTATGTCCCCTTTTTTTGGCAATAGGTCTTCTCTATTTTTCTATTTCTTGAGCTTTCTCCACTTGAACATCTTTAATCTTGATTTTAAAATGGGAGCTCACCTTTCCCTTACACTTGGGATCCTATTCAGCTAACTCCTCAGAAGTGGAATGAGGGTCCAAATCTCCCATGAGGTCATAGATGCATTGTACACCTTCATTTCCCAATTCCCATATTTTATGCTTTAGCCATAACTTTGTGTGCTTAATGACTGGATCCATTAACTATATTAGCTCTATTTTTTCCTCCTCTAGCTTGTCTATCTCATGAATTGGCATATCCTTTACTGCCTCATAAGCATGGCCTTGAATCAAGTCCCCATCATTTTCATTCTGATCCAGAACTACCTTCACATTATACAATCTGAATAATTCAACTAGAAGTTAGGAAAAATTCTTCTTCATTACCTCATATTCATCACTAGAATTGTCCTAGTGATCTTCCAAATCATCCTTGTGGCTATATTCCCAATTGTCCTTCTTTTGTGCTTCACTAGTTTTGTCAAATTTAGACCTTTTGGAATGAAAGGATAAACCAAGAGAACTCATCTCCTCTTCTGAAGCCTGGGCTAAATTAATGGAAGGGAATGCTTCTCTTGTGCCTATCCTCAAAGGGAAGTCTCCACCAAACCTAGTCTTATGTTTGTCCCTTTTCACAGTAGCATCAAAGTCACATATTTTCCTAGCGACCTCTAGGAGTAGGATATGATTAGTGGGATACCTTGGAAGTTGATATGGAGCCCTTTGACAACCATCAATCCTATTGTATGAGAAGGTGGGAAATTGTATGAACCAAGCACCATACCTCTTAATTAGCTCTTTGTCTTGATCCAAAATCCTCATATGTTCTGTACCCTGAAGCAATCTAGTGATGCACATGGTGAATGCATCATTCACCCTCCTGTAACTTGAGCTCCCTAAATGCAATTGAGGGTAGAACTCATAAATCACATCCTGCCCAAAGATGCCCCTGGTACTTAATACCTTGTATGGATGAAATTTTGCAAGTGCATAAACTAGGTAGGAAGTCATGGTGAAGGTCTTGGTTTACAACACATTGCACAATTGCTCATGAATCACCCTACTTATGACACCTACCCAATGATAGTTGATCTTCTCCTATTCCATCATTGCAATGACATGGCACATCAAATTTTAAAACATACATGCACTCTTTAATCCTACCACCCTACTAAAAAGATTGATGGCATCATAATATTCCTTCTTGAACTTTTCTCTAAATAGTTGTTTGGGAAGTTTTGAATAGGGAGAATTAGGATTTTCCAAGCAGGAATTGATGATCTATTGAGATTTGATGGTCTCTTACTCATAGTACCTTTTAGTTGTCTCCATATTGAATGCCACTACATGATACCTATCTAGCATGTCAAAGGTCTGAGCTATGGAGATAGGGTTCAAATTTTCCACAATCCTCCCTTTGGGACCGACTATTCTCTGAGTATCTCTATCATGATTCCTAGCACACACAATAACCAACTCATAACATTGCACTGTAGAATGAAAACTAGCTACATGTGCCAACCCTAATTCCAATATCCTCTTAGCTAGTAGAGGATGGTTTTGTGCCACCATTCTAGCCTTGAATTCTTCATAGTCCCATAGTCCAACATTCATGTATGTCACTTCTGACCAGATGGAAGTAATCTTGCTTTCTAGGAACTTACTCCTAATGTCCATCTTGATCCTTTCTTCCTCAGAAATAGAAGACCCCTCTATATCACTCTTAGCTTTTCGAGCTGCTATCTTGCCTAACTCTGCCTACACTTGACAAAGAAACCATAATAAAAACCACATGAAACCAAGGTTAATCAATCAAAATCATCATTAAAATGAACCCCAGATAAGTGAGGTTCCATTACTTCTCATATAAAATGATCATATATGAATTCGGGTTTCAGGTCCACCAGCAAAATCCAAGCCAGGGAGGAATTTCAAAAAATTCCTAGCCAGATAGATTCCAACAGAATAAACATGAAAACACCTATTAGTAACTTAATCTAATCATTATCAACCAAGAAACAACATATGAGATCTCAAAATAGCTCAAATTAATCATAAAATGCATAGTCATTTGTTAACAATTCATGCTATTTCATATTCCTTCACTTCCCACCAAATCTTGGAGAAATCCACACGAGACAGATTTTTGCAAAAGAGGAGACATTCTACAAATTCTAGAAAGATTTAGGGATCAAGGAAAATTTGAGAGAATCCAAGAGCAATAGAAATCCATGGTGATGATAAACTCTGGAAAACTGCGAATCTCTGGAAAATAGAGAGGTTAGGAAAATCGGGAAAATTTTCTAGCGCAAGAAAATCATGAGATGGATGGAAAACCCAAATATCAGCATTCTCTCACGATTTTGCTCAAATTGATTGAATGATCACAAATTTGAGCAGTTTAGGCATGAAACAAGTTTGATCTAAACCTCCTATAGATCTTCCTTGAATTCTAGGCTCATTCGAAAGCAAACTAAGATGAAATGGTGATGCCCTAGGCATAAAACCCTACATACCTGCCATCGATGTATAGAGAAGCTCAGGATTTAATTATTTCAACTGCTAGGTCCTCACTAGGGATTATTCATGGCTCACAAGCAAGTTACCTCTAGATGTAAATGAAAGAGTGAACTCAAAACTTACTTGGGGAACCATAAATCAAACAATATCACACAACCCAAGCCATGAAATGCACAAACATTCAGGAATTCAAACTCTAAGAAAATCTATAACGTCAAAGAACCACTTACATTCATCAATTGAAAGCAAGGTGACATATACATACCATTTGATGAAGCGGAAATTGATCTTAGAAATAACAAATGTCAGTTTATTGGTGCTCAACAAAGAACAACAACAAGAATACCAAGGAAATCACCACCAAATCAAACAATTTGCAAACCCAATGCTCCAAATCAAGTACAAAACTCAAAGAAT
The DNA here is from genome assembly GCA_007258455.2 of Sequoia sempervirens. NCBI lineage: Eukaryota > Viridiplantae > Streptophyta > Pinopsida > Cupressales > Cupressaceae > Sequoia > Sequoia sempervirens. Next base: position 423,853,538 of record VDFB02193867.1, read on the forward strand.
AAACTCCTTAGCTCAATTGAACACAGATAATAAAGCATAATGGCATAAAAATTCCCAAAGATCGACTAAATACATCCCTCACCAATCGTACAAGGAGCATTAATGAAGCCAACAAGACAGCATGGAGAAATACATAAACTTGATAGGATAATGGATTTTTAGAAAAATATGGCTCACGTGGAATTCCATGAAGACCAAAAATCTCTAAACCACAACATAAAGCATATAGAGCCAGATTTACAATGGATCTGGTGAAATCCGCCCAGAGCGGATTTTCCCGACAATAGTGAAAAACCCGAGATAAGCCTAAAACTTAAGATTTTCAATGAATACCATAAAGGGATCACCAAAACAAGAAGGATAAACACTTAAGCTCATCCCAATGCAAGGTAGATCCTTAAAATCAAAGGGCCAAAACACCAAAGATCAAAGAGAAAGAGGGTCCCTGCTTTACGCGGGGCATGTGTGCGAAAACTGCACAACAATGACCATCATGGCTACAATATTCTTTTGGATATATTTCTTCTGTAGGTTGTTTAGAAACATCCTTATTATTACATGATTCCCTATCATTCTTGTCTTCTACTATACCATCTACATCCATTGGACTAAATCTTGAAAAAGCACCATCACATAATTGAGTTAAGAGATGACTTCCACATTTATCTATCATTTCCTAAATTATTGAAATCCATTGATATAAACATTTAAGGCTAGGGGGCCTCAAGTGAACTGGCATGGTACTCAAACCTGCCTTATAATTCTCATAGAATAAATCAATGCAAAATTATTCATCAGGTCTTTCTAATTTTGGCATAGAAAGCAACAATTTCATAAATCTACCATGAAAATTATAGATAGATTCATCCTCCAATATTTCTATATCACATAGTGCATCAATATATGATTTGGATTCAACCTTGTTTGCAATTTCCTCTTCAAATTCTTCTTGAGTATGCAAATGTCTATCTTCAAAAAAACATTAATCATTCACTATTGACTCATCTTTAAAAGTATCAAGGAAACATGTTTTGAGCTCCTACCATGAATCTATGGAATGCATTGGTCAACATGTAAACCAACCTTCAACCATACATTCTAAATTTCTTACAAAAAAATTCATGATAACATCTTCTTCTTCAATCTGACAATCTTCCATCAAATCAATGAAACACTGTACATGTCTTGATGCTGATTCTTCAAAATCATCTCTAAACTTAGGCAAATGTTCATTAATTCTTCTTGGGACAAAATGTGGATAACCTTGGATTTTACTAAAATCTAAAGGGTTGTATCTTTCATTATCGAACACCTTCCTTTGAGGACAAGGTTGTGTTCTAAACATGATATTATAGCTTGTAGAGAGAGAATTAGGACAACAATGTATTTTGCAAATGAAAATTATTCCCCCTACAACTATTCAATACAATATTCAATCTCCCTTGATTGTAATAATTAATATCACTAAATATGGGAACCAAAGTTCTTTCCTAAGGAGTTCAAACATGTGAAGATTACCTCGAAATGTTGTAGTTGCTGCAAATTTTTCTTCTGATTGGAAATATTCATAGATCTAGAACTATAATCACCTCTCCAATAGGTTCTTCTAATAGAGTTGCCACCTCTTTTCTTAGAGGAATGAACTTCGAACAACATGAATTTCTTTCACTTGTAAACTTCTTACTAAGTTCCTTACACCAGTAGAGCACCATGGATCATGAAATATTTAGGTTCTGCAATAATTTCTTTCTCCAGGCTTGAAATCCTTAAGTATTTGAACTAAATTTAGAATGAAAAACAATATGACTCTATGCAAATGATATGAATCTTCTTCTAAACAACCTGCAACTAGAAATTCAAAATTATCCCTAGTAGAGTTGGCATTCTGTTGGTGCTCCAAATCAAACCAGACTAGTGAATCCTATAGACTAGCCACTTTCTAGTGATCAGATTCAATGGGGGATTTGTCCAACTAACAAGATTCAGTCAAAGAATGATATCTCCTACACTTCTAGGTCTGCAGGACCAAGGTGGGTCAACCTATACAATGCCCAAAACTTAAATGCAACTATATACTAACATTTCATTTTATAGTAGATAATTCCCAACAAAACACACTAAAGAAAGCATTAATCACCTCAAATCTGGCTAAGTTCTTGGTATATCAACACTAACTCAGTAATTGGGAGGCATAACACTAAACTACAACCAAACAATAGGGATTTAAATATGATTTTCAATTTAAATATGTGTCTGAGATGCACTAAGATGCAAGATAAATCAGTGCCTAATTCTGGGCCATGGAGTCAAACACGTAAAACGAAATCATCAAAAAACATACTTCAACCAGTGGATTTAAAGTTGTTAATGCCTTGCATCAATTGTTAGTATCTTACACCAACAATCCCACTCCTGATGTCAATCAAATTCTACTTACCAAATCCAACCTACACACTTCAATCACAATCATTTTTTCAAATTATTTAACAATTTCATTGAAATAGAACCATAAATAGATAATAAAATCTCATGAAATTGAGATGCCAAACTCAAAGATACTTTGTATTATTGAATTTAAATAACTAAAAATATACAGATCTAGAGACAATTTGAAGATATTCATGAATGTGCAAACACTTTGAAGACATTCATGAGTTCCTTGCACAAACTAGTTGATATTTGCTCATAAAATCTGAATTTATAGCTTACAGACAGAAAAATGACTTAAAATTTCAACATTTATCTATCTACCCAGCCCATACAAAACCTCAGAACTCTCTACAAAATAGAGAAGAAGAGAATAAAAGAAAAAGAGAAGGCTCCAGAAAATCAATCTAATGTTTCCATCTGGAAGCCTCATTCTCGTTGATTCACAAATTTTGTAAATCCTCTCTCATCTTTCTTCTTTGTAACCAATTCTGCCTTTGCTCAAGTTGTTTTGCAGCTAAAAGTCTGCCCATGTGAGGAATCTCCATTTTACCATAGCTGTTGGAAAAAACAACTCTTCATGCCCATGAAAACCCCTATTTCTACCCTTATTTTACCATCACATATATTTGTTTATAAAGTGAATAAATTAACTTTATGCAATATCCCCACACTTTTCACTTTTCATATTTAATAAATTCCCCAGCAAGGAGAATGTTTCACATTTTTTCACATGCCATTTAAATATTCACATGAGGTTTAAAATATTTGCCTCACCAAATGAAATTTTTTCCCACAACACTTCACATTCACATGTATTTAAAATATTTTCCATTTGAAATATTTTATCTTTCTGCTCCTCAACAATAATTGTCATTGGGTAAAATATTTTACCCGTTCACCTTCAATATTTTCCAGCCATTTACTCCACCTCAATTTGCATCAGGTATTGCTTTAATTTTAAATGATTTTTCATTTAAAATCAAATTTGATTTCCCCGCGAGACAATGGGGAGTGGTGGGGATTTCCCCACATCTCAATGTCTGTATGGGGAACATTTAAATATTTCTTAAATGCTTTGCCATTTTAAAATATCACTGGGTGCAACACTTTGTATTTGATTTTGAACTCGGGCATTATTTAATTTTTAAAGGTTTTGCTTTGAAAGAAAACTGAAAATCTATAAAAATCAAACCATCAGGCATTGCTCCTGTGGGACCACACTTGACACGTGTCATCATTTTTCCAATTCACTGGAATTAACAAGTGAGCACCTTCAAGTCATGAATTGATGGGGAACGACCATGATCTAGCTGCATTGATGTCTCTTTTCGAAGCCGTTGATCTTCATTTGCTTGTTTCTTGCCCTAATTTCCCTCTTCTCATGCGTATTCGAGCTCTGCAACTTCTCCTTTAATCTAGTGTGATGACTACATGCTTATAATGAATATACCTCTTCATTCTTTAGTACATTTTGATTGCAAACAGAAAACCCTACATTACATGTAAGATGCGAGCCCCTTGATAATGTATGGTTTCCTTTCAAATCTCTATAGTCTCATCCTCTGTGTAGAGTCGTGCCTCATTCACTCCATGCGTGCTTCATTTATTTGTTGAATGGTGCCTCCTCCTACTTGTTTGATGGATGCCCATTTTCTAGTAACATTTGCTTAAAAGTTTCTAAACTCATTTTCAACACATACATTCTGTGTGTAGCTGCAATCTTAGCATTCCATTTTAATTGCTAGCACCTACAATAGTTTGAGCCTTATCAATAAATCCATATTGTGTTGGCTGCATTCATTTCCCAACTGGCATGGGCACACATGTGAGCCTTCCACCCTATTCTTTGATGAATTCCCATAGCTTGTGGCATTCTTTCTTTTCTTATCTAGGCATGTGGCTTGTCATATGGTGCACCCCATCCACATTGTGTAGTTCATAAAGTAGAATTTCTTTAAACAATCTTCATATATTCCACTATGGGCTCCCTTTCTCCTCCACTACTAGCACACTTCCCATTCATTTACATTTGTTTGTGATCTTAGAGACTTTCAAATAGTCCATTGTGTGATGCATTCTCTCTTTAATTCGTGCCAACACTACTCCATTACTGCCCATTACATTTCTTTGAAAGTTTCTATGGCACCTCCAGTAAAGCATCAAACTCTTCAATATTCTAAAGCCCATTTCTCTCTTTGGAAATCTTTGAATCATTTCTTCACTTGTGAACAATGCCCTATTTCAAATTCCATATGACCAATTAGGCATATAACATTTAACAAATGTTTTCCCATTTCTTGAAGGTCAATTTTTACATGCTAAACCAACAACAAAGGTCATTGTGTATTGTTCAGCTAGACCAACATCGAAACATTTCTCATGGAATCTCTACATAAGAAACTAGACACATATCAACTTTTATTGGTGTGTGGACCACAACTATGATGTTTCATTTGGAATTTTATGAAAATACAAGTTCACATCCTTGGCTATGTTTCTCAAACAAAGGCATGATTAAAAGGTCCCGTGACGTTGTCTCATAGTGAATGAAGTGAAGCACCTTGCTATCATTCATTTGTTGCAAATGAATCACCCCCTTCAATTTAAACATTAGTCATGTAAGCAATTTTTAGTTATTTACCATTGTGCCACTCTCTCACAATAAGTATCAATATGCTCTTTTTCTAGAGAAGACTTGGGAGGCTTCTATATTCAAATGTTATGCTTAACAGGAATTTTTAATAATGCACCCACAAGCCGTAAGTCAAAATTCGAAGTATGGGACTCACTTATTACAATAAAATGCTTGGGTGTTGCCTTCAAAATTTTTCCCTGCATGGTGCATTGTAAACTGGAAGTTATTTGAAAAAACCATTGAGGGATTCGCATACCCCATTCAATCCTTGCATCATGTAAAGCATCATAACAGTGCAAAGCATGTCGAGCCCCATAGAGCCTGACTAAATTTTTTTTCATTCTCAAACAACTTTTCCTTTTGAATTGATCTAACACTGATTTTGAGTGCATTTGAAGTAAAAACATGAACTGGGTTTTCCTCAAAATATTTTTTCTAGCACTTTTGGAAAATGAGCAAAATTGGCCAAGTAGGCTCTGGAATCGCCTTTGAAAACTGGGCAAACAACCTCCCGGAGTCATAAAACTTGCATACATGAAACCATTGGACCCAAGAATGCAATGAAAAATATGACTCAACAAAAGAAGTCACGAGGAGAGAGTTATTAATTGGAAATTTTTCCCTCTCGAATTTTCTGCAACAATCAGTTGTTCTAAACTAATTAAAACTCATCAAATCAACTCCTAGCAAGCTGCCATTGGACATAGTAGATCATATTGGTGGAGTGAATACATGTGCAAGAGGTATTAGCTTAAATAATATCCCATCAAATGATATTGATGGTGAAAGTTGACCTCTCAGAAAGGTTTCTAGAAATGCAATTGCAAAATTGAATAAATTCCATTTGGTTTTGATCTGTTAAAAATAGAAAATAAAATAATTAGGCTATAAAACCTAACATGTGAGCTCATCTTGGTATGGATAATTTAGAGTAACAATAATTTTTACATGATAGTCATCTGGTTGCAAAATACAAGCTTAAATAGGAGGCTACTTTGCAAAAGTGAAAGTTTACAAACAACAAAACAGTGGCAAAACCCTCCAGCTTCACTTTTCGAAACCTTGAAAAAACTCATCATGGGAAGTTGGAAATTGACATTCCTACTTACATAGGACACATGAATGAGCTTGAAAATTGGTTTTGCACGAAAAATCAATAGGCTTCAAAATATGACCCTCCAAAGTAGGTCACTCAGGCAGATTTCTTAGGTGCATTTCTGAAAGTGCAGAGGTGAAATTTTCCAAATGGGCACTTCAAATTTGCAAAATTTGATAGTGCCAATAGGAATAATGTTTCCTCATGGAATCTCACCACTCTACAAACCTAATATGCTAGTTTGTGAGAGTTTCAACATTAAAGTTATTATTTTTAATGTGGTTTTCATATCAGAGAGGTGAGGTTGTGTCTTGTATATCTGACATATGTTTCTCAATTCATTTAAATTACCATAGATAGCTTCATGGATAGTAGGTACATTTTGTAACAAAGAATTTGGTGGAGGGTTTGGATAGATTGGGTTTTCATCTAGACCAAGGTTGGGATTCTCAACCATTGTTAAACCTGTTTGATGTTGATATTTTTAAAATTATCAATTTTTTAATGAAAATGAATATGCATATTCAAAAACCTATTTTTGCACTAATTTTTTTCAAAAATAATGCAAAAAATTAAAAAATTAAAACAAAAATCCAACATACCTTTGATTAGTGGGTGATTTTAGTAATGAAATGCATTGGAAAACATATATCTAAGCCATTTTCTTTCTTTTCCTCATGCAACAGAGAATAGGGCGAGTAAAAATGAGATTCAATCTCTCTTTTTTCTTTTTTTTTTTTAGCATAGAGGAAAAAATATCCATTTCAAAATGGATATCTATTTCATTTTAGATTGTTTTTAAAATAGGTCAGGTCTCATCAGTACTAGTGTTGACTTCTATAGATTTCTCTACCAACAAGGGTGATCTCTCTTGAATTATGGGGAGAATGTCCAACCCTCCATCCTTGGGTGTTGTAGAAAGGTTTTCAACCACATATACATCCTTTATTTTTAATTTTTGTAGGTCTAAAGGTGCCTTTTAGTTTTCACCTAAAGACATTTTCTTTTTTGATTTACCATTTTCGCTTTTATGACTAGAGGGTGGGATAGATTCTCCAAGTAGGCCGCATTTTCAAGATCTATAGTGAAAGCAGTCTTATGATCCCCATTGGGTATGCCTTCAGAAAGTCCCATGAACTCAACTATCACTTCATCGTTTCTGAATATGTCCAAGTTGGGTGGTCCTTGTTGATCCCAATATATCAATTGTGGGTATACTAAAGGCATGCCATCATTAGAATTGTCATAGCTCATGGGAAAGGTGGAAAGGGTAAACACAAAATTGTTAACAAGATCCCAAAATGTTTCGATCCAAGCAAATGATGGATTGGGCTCTTGAAAGGTTTTAGTTAAGTCAAAGTTGCTAAGGGTTTTGTTGAAACTCCACTCCCATTGGAGTCCTTTTTAGTATAGTAGTCCTTAGATGTATCAATGTCCTTTGAAGCATTAGAGTCCTCACATGATAGCATCTTAGTACTTAGAGCAATCATTTTTGGTGGTTCATACCCTAACCCTCTATTCTTTGTCAGCTTGGGAGGTATTAAGGGTTCTCTCATTCCATTCTTATGTAAACCAAGTCTAGTATGTCCATCATAACCCTTATGTCTCATAATCTCAAAACCTTTACCATACTTCTCAGTTGGGATCTATGGAGGTTCACTGTCTTCCTCCTCTTTGTATATCCATGTGGAAATATCCTCTTCATCAATAATCTCCTTGCTTAATTCTCCCGATTTGGTGAAGGTGGTGGTGGGAGATGCTCAAATAATGACCTTGGTCTCTTTCTTGATAGGAGAAGTCTTATCATGATATTTTTGGGATACTAGTAGCTCCTGCTCCCCTACTACCACATTGATCAAGGGACCCCATTGATACACCTCCCACATGGATCTGGCATGCTCAGTGGTACCAACAGGAAGCTCGTGTGGCTCCCCAAATTGATGTAGCACCTGATATGGAAGATAATGCTTAATGATATGTTGGGACTGTACAGTCCTCCCAATCATATATCATGACTATCAACAAAATGGAAGGTGCTCCCCATCATCCTCCCATGGCTGGCACTCAAAGTAAAGTCTCCATTTAAAACCATCCAAAATTTCAATGGCATGAAGCCAATACCTGACTTCACCAACTCTAACCTATGTAACAACTCCATAATAAAGGTATACATAGGGTAACCCTACTACAAGTTGTCTCCCAATAGGAGGCTAAAACACAACAATATGCTCCCATGCCCAAACCATGAGATAAGTAGTGTCACAACTAATAAATTAAGCTTTTCAATATGCCACATCATGCAACTAGAAGTAAAGCATAGCAAGAAGGCATGGTCCCTAGGCATGCACTATCGCTTGAGTCATCATGCCTATCAACATCTATCCCCATCCAACAAGGAATCCATGTCCTTGATGGTCAGGTATCATAACCCCACTGATCATGCTACATAAAACCATGATGAACCACTCATATCTATTAGCCAACATGTCCCAATGGATCTCATAATCCACACTAAGATTTTCAATGTCCTTGTGCTCAAAGGACCTCTAAAGTGTAGAAAACCCATAGTCAAGATCATAGTCTATACACACCCCATGGGTAGGAAGTCTCAAAATCCTCCAAAAATCCTCTAGAGTCACCGTAGCCTCTCTTATGGGAAATTGAAAGCAACTAATCTCCGAATGCCATCTCTTGGAAAGAGCTATCAATAGGCCTCAATTATCCTGAATCATGGGCATGAAGGTGATGTGATATATTCTTAGGGAATCAAGTTGATCCCTCTCCTCGTCAGTCAAGTAGTCTCATAGTCTGAAGGTAGATGGTTGACTCTCTCAGGTGTAGATAGGTAGATATCTCACTTGTGATCATAACAAAAGCACATTATGTCAATTGGGTTGTCTAAGAAAATTTATTAGACCTTGACCACATAATTTTTTCTCAAAAGTGGCTTGGAAAACCCAACTATTAAAATGTGTCATACTATCACACACATGCAGCTTAGTGGTCAAATGAGTCACAAAAATCACAAATGCATCATAAAAATCACTTGAAACATACAAATATGCACTTGTGGCACACAAACGTGCATGTGTCACTTCCTTCAACAAATGTGACTCACCATATGGGTGCTGGTAAGAATTTGAGACCACTTTTTGGCCATTTAGTGGACGTGTTTTCCCTAATTTTTAGAATTTGGCACATTTGACCTTAAAATTTGATGCAGTTAGAGATGGAATCTTGAAAACAGTCAGTTATCATAAAAATGTAGTACTCAGAGTCTAGTTTCCAAATATATAATTTATTTCAATACCCAGATGATACAAATTGATTTTCAATAGGCGTTTCTAAAAACCACTATTTAAAAGTCACTTTTTTTACCATACCATGCATGTGTATGTTATCCATATTTTGACATAAATAATCATAATGTTCTAAATCCTTTTGGGAAAATATTTGTAGCTCATTGAAACATGCTTTCCATATTTTTTATAATTTTTTATTGAATATTTGTTTTGTTAATTTTCTATTGGCCATATTTGGTGTTTTGAAAAATCATTGTGTGCATCATGCATAAGATGACCTAAACTTATCATTTTTTGATTTTTTTTAAATCGAAAAGAATTTTTTGAAGTACGCTTTCATACAATTTGTTTTTCAAAAACTTATGTTAATATAAGTTTTTAAAATACTAAAATCCCTTGATAATTCAAGTTTATGGACTTGTTTCATTAGAAATTAATTGAAAAATTAAAAAAAAATCCAATTGTAATTTTTTTTTACATATTTGGAATCTACACTATCTCATCTATAATGGGTTTTAATTTCGTAAAAAAATTCTACAAAAATGTCTTCAAACATATGCCCAAAGTCACTATTTTATTGTGACATTTCAAGGACCTTCAACTTGCAGGTCAAACCAGGTCTAGGGCCTAGGTTCAAGTCCCCAAACCTTTTCCTGAACCTGTTAACAAAGAAAAATCTTGATCTACATTTCAAATTTTAAAAAATTGGATCCTGTTTAATAAATAAGATCTCAATTTTTATGTCTGTTGAAAAGGGATTGGATAAATGGGATCTTGTTTACTAAACGTAATCCCAATTATAGAGTAGGCTCCCATTTATTAAATGATATCTTGAGTTATTTTTGACCTTTTTTTTAATTTTACTGTCAAACAAGTACATTTCAGGTTTGCAAATTGCTCTATACAACCGACAACAACTTATTCCCTATTTTGTATCAACTTTTGTCTTGTAGAGGCTCTTCAACTTGGGATTTTTTTTTCAATTTTGAAAGGAGGTATCATTGGGACACTGTTAGAAAGGAATTTTGTTGAATTGCTACTTGTTTGAAGGAGGAAGAGTAATTTTGTTGAATTGATACTTGTTTAGAGGAAGAGGAATTGGGGCGGGGGGATAGCTCAATTGGCTAAAGGATCCTGTTGCAGGCAAGAGGTCACAAGGTCTAGTCTCCCCCCAAACCTGTGGTACTGAAGGGCATGTCGTACCAATGCCACCGGTCATGTGAGAAGAGTTTACCAGGCTCACTGCAGTTTATAGGGGGACAAATACCTGACCAATTCTTGCAGTCTAAAATTAAAAATTAAAAATTAAAAAAAATGAGGAAGAGGAATTTTGTTGAATTGTTACTTGTTTGAAGGAGGAAGAGGAATTTTGTTCAATTGTTACTTGTTTGAAGGAGGAAGAGGAATTTTGTTGAATTGATACTTGTTTGAAGGAGGAAAAGGAAATTTTTTTTATTACTACTTGCTTGAAGGAGGAAGAGGAATTTTGTTCATATGCTACTTGTTTGAAGGAGAAACAAAGAATGAATACTTTCAAATTTTTGACATTCATTTGCACATACTTCAAAAAAAATTAATCATGGGATCACAATGTTAGAATAAGAGGAAATATAGGAAGGTATTGACCCCTGAAGAAATTGAAGTAAAGAGAGAGGAGGAAAAAATAAAAAGAGATAGAAGGATAGGAATTTGATCAATGAATGATGCTAAAGCATCCAATTCTACAACTATTGAAGATAAAAACATTGAGGAGACCATGGATGTAGATGATGCAAATTTTCAAGAGGTGAATGTGGAAACTAATACGATTATACAAACTACTCTTGGTATTTTTTCAAATCTCCCTTTGAATGCTATGGAGAATGTTTCAATAGGCACAAATCTAGGTATGTCTTCAAATCCACCTTTGAATGAAATAAAAATTGGAGATTTAAAAGATGCTAGATATAGCAATGCTGACATCAATAATAGTCATAGTGTTCAAGATTTTAGTCAAATTGTTGTTGAAAATGAAAATGAAAATCATTTTGTTGTTGAAAATGAAGATAAAAATATTTTTTTTGTTGAAAATGAAAATGAAAATTCTTTTATTGAAAATGAAAATGAAAATCCTTTTATTAAACCTAAAAATGAAAACTGTTTTGTTGATGAAAATAAAAATTGTTTTGAAGTTGAAATGAAAATGAAAATCTAGGATGTGATGTTGAAAATGAAAATATTTTAAAAAAAATTGAAAGTGATGTTTTGGATAATCTTCTTGGTAAGACTTCTTGGAGACAAATAAGAACACGTGCCAATAGATTATACAAAGAATTCTTTTATCATAAAAAACTTTTAGTTCAATGTCAACTAATGATGCAATTGATGAGAATGTGGAAAATGAGAAAATTAATGAAAAAGTTAGGCATTTTTGTTAAACAAAGAAGAAAAGATCAATCACTAAAACATGCTATGTCTACTATTGCTAGTTCCATTGAGTATATTTAAAAAAATAGTTGATCTAAACATAAGAATGTAGCAAGAAGAGCTATAACAACTATTATAGTTAATAAAGAAACTTTGAATAAAAGAATAGTAAGCAATATTAGTCAAATTCTAAAAATACATCCTAAAACATTTCTAAGAGCGATAAAAAGAAGAGAAAGTATAGAAAATGACCGAATCAACCTGTAACTGAGGGTAATTTCTAAGGATTAGATCAGATCAATCAAATCAATATAAAATGATAAAAACCCAAAGCTCTATAGAGTACAAAAGAAATTAAGCAATAAAACAGTTATACATGTAAATCACATTTTCCATGATTACCTCCATAGCACCTTCTTACTTGCTAGATGATGTTACCCTTAGATTCATAGTGTGAGCAATCTGCAAATATCTAAGTCCTACAAGTCTTGAAGGATTTGATAAATGCCTAAAGTCTATGCCTATGATTATGACAATATAAGTGAAAATGCCTATGCCTAAACAATGTTAATATTTGATCAAAATGACAATAATAAATGCTATGAGAAATCTAAGAATGCAAGTGTAAAAGTGTAATGCCTATAATATGTGCGTGTGTCATCGAAAAGTGAGAGAAAAATGACATTTTATAAAAAATGCCATTTCAAATGGATAGACGAGATTAATTGATGATGAGAACCTAAAATGAGAGGTCTAGATTAAACTTGAGAATCCCTAATTAGGGTTAGGGCAAAATCCTTAATCAAATGGTCAGAATAAAATCTCAGATGATCGGATCGATGATGGAAAATAAATTAGGAAATTAATTAAAGAAATAAATATTTTTGAAAAATCGAGAAGATAAGATTGCCTAATTTGTGAGATTCAAAAAATCAAGAAGATAAGATTTGGACTGAAGATTCAATTTGGAAAATCAAGAATCTACCCGATTGCTTGATTTTTGGAAGAATAATTACTAATTTGAATTAAGATAATTCAAATTATGGATTTTATGAGATAATAAATAATCTTTTTCAGATTATTTATCAAAATGGACTGACAGTTAAGATTGAGATGACATTTTAAATAATTTAATTTATTTAAAATGAGAGGAATATCAAATTGGCAATTAAATAATTAAATTTAATTATTTAATTTAGTAGATAAGACTAATGAATTAAATAAATTAATCAATTTATTTAATTAAGACAGTTAGTGACATATTACATAAATAAATAAATTTTATTTATTTAATAATTAGGAAGAAATATATGATGAAGGGTAACTAAATAAATTAAGAAATTTACTTAATTAAAGGAAGACTTAGACAATTAATGATGTATTTAATAAATAAATAAAATTTATTTATTTAATAATCATGAAGAATAAAAGACATGAATTAATTAAATAATTATGAATTATTTAATCAATAGTTGAATGTGGACCAAGGACATAATTAAATGTCATAATTATGCTAGGACGAAAGTGGTAAAAATGAAGCTTGCAGGCCTAGGTCATTTTTAGGTGTGTACATTTTGCCCCTCTTTGTCATAATGTTACTTGTCGCATTGTGACAAAGAAAATAAGTCAAAGTCATGCCCTAGTAAAGGTACAAAGTATCATTGCCCCCTCGGGAAATTTTCAAATTTTGGGTCGGCGACAGAAAAATTTGCAAAGGGTCCCGATAAATCAATTTAATGACCAGAAAAACAATGGCACAGTCGGTTTCGGATTCTGACATGTTTAAAGCAACTAACAAGGAAGTCAAAAGTGTTCAAATGAGCCTCCAGTATTGACCTTGTTTGAAAAATGTCATTTTGACCTTATAAATAGGTTGACAAAGGGGTAAAATTCAATTCACTTTTACTATTTACCTTGCGAAATTCTAGAGTTTAGAGGAAAAGGCATAGCAGCGAGGATGGTTATTCCAGTGTCAGAGCACCATGGGGAGATCGTGAGGACCTTCAGACAGCCAGAGGGCTCAGAGCCAACGGTATGTACCCTTAACTCACTTTGTCATTTTATCATTTTACATGCCAAATTTATGTTTCTAGGACAAACAATGAATGCGCCGCAACGCATATGCATTCACGTAAGCCACAATCGCTTTCACATTCAATGCATTTGATGTGTTGCGATGCAAGTGCAACGATAAAAAGGGTGGTCTAGTGGTTTGCACCATATTTGACAATTTGTGCGATGCATGTGACTTATCGAGTTGCATTTGACTGCTGGAATGCCGCAATTGCCATTTTGCGACGTAGTCGCTATTTTGAGTGACACAACTGCCAAATCATGTTGCATTCATGATGTTGTGATGCAACTGCAAAATTTTGTGATGCAAGTGTGATAATGCCACATAATTGACATATTGTGACGCATCTGATGTTTTGAACGACATAGTTGACTTTCATGACGCAATTGCTTGGTTGTGATGCAATTGCCTGTATCTTGAATATAACTTATTTTGATGTTTGTGTGACCTTAGATGCTTTTGATAGTATTAACAATTTTTTCAATGTGTTCTGACGACTTGATTTGGTTTTTGCAAAGGAAACTTTCCCCTATTTATACTCGCGAGAGCAGACCGATGACGTTTCAGTTTGCTGATCAGTTGGGCCCACGAGAACGGCGACGATTGATGCGACTGGGTTTATTCTATGCTGCATTCATGCCCACCATTCGGGTGAATAGGGGTCTGTTGATGGTGTTGTGTGAGCGATGGCACTCAGAGACCTGCTCCTTCCACCTGCCAACGGGTGAGGCTACCATCACCTTAGAGGATGTCTACCATATTTTGCGAGTGCCAATTTTTGGGGAGCGGATCGTCTACAACCCTTGGCATAGCGACCAGAATTTCCATGCCTACTATCGAGATCAACGTGTAGGACTAGGGATTTAGGGCTATGAGATCCGATGGGAGTTCATGGTGGAGCACTACGGGCACTTTGATGCATTCTTGGTGACTATGATTGCAGGTATTTTAGTTCCTGACCGACAGGGACACAGGTTCCCTATTGGCTGGGGAGATGTCCTGGTGGGCATGAGGCGAGACAGGACTATTTATGCTTGGGGTCCCTATTTTCTAGGGATGCCTTACCACTAGCTACATGATGTTGTGTATAGAAGATGAGAGAGCATCTCTTGTGGGATGACCCTGATGATGATCTAGGCTTGGGAGCACATTGCGATATTTTGACCTCCCATTGAGAGACCGCAGTTGGCTGATGGTATGCCCTATGCATACTATTATGTAGGTGCATTACAACAGACCCATATGGGTGAGACAGGGTGGTGGTGGCATCATATCGACACAATGATATCCTTTATTTGGAGGTCGTACTGAGATTGTGGTCAGTGGGATGATGAGGATGAGCACTTGAGTCTATGTAGGCAGTTCAGGTACCTAATTGGCTGGATAGTGTAGACGTCCCTGATTATTGAGATGTACTTGCCATAGTGTATTTTGATACAGTTTGGAGAGTAGTAAGATGTGCCTATAGGGACAGTGGAGTATGCTCGATCATCGAGGGAGTACGTGTGGGGGCCAGCTATCCCAGTGGCATTCATAGAGCAGTAGATAGACGGGCTAGTATCCTAGGCCTGGGGTTGGAGGGGAGGAGCAGTGGATCTTGGTATGACTGTAGTTTATGATTTATGGTGGCAGACACATAGGACAGTGCCTTTGATAGATCTGGATGGGCCAACACTAGTGGACAGATAGTCAGTTATTCCATGAGTGCCACGAGCCAGGTGAGGTGGCCAAGGTAGAGATGGAGGCAAAGGGAGAGGCAGAGGTAGGGACAAAGATGGAGGGAAGGGTGGAGATGGAGGCAGAGATGGGGGTAGGGGTGGAGACGGAGGCAGAGATGGAGGTAGGGGTGGAGATGGAGGCAGAGATGGAGATGATGGCGGAGATGGCTAGAGACAACGACAGGATGGGTAGAAATAGGCCCGGAGAGTGCACCCATGCATGGCGAGGGTAGCACTAGATGCTATCCTTGAGGTTGGTGAGGAGGGGGAGAGAGAAGAGGGAGGACAGGAGGAGGATGTGGTGGTGGGAGGGCAAGAGGAGGAGTTGGAAGTGGGAGGTCAGGAGGAGGAGGTGGAGGTGGTCAGGCAGGAGGAGGAGGTGGAGGTGGGAGGGCAGGAGGAGGAGGCGGCAGTGGGAGGTCAGGAGGAGGATGTGGTAGTGGGAGGGAAGGAGGAGGATGTGGCAGTGGGAAGGCAGGAGGAGGAGGTGGAGGTGGGAGGGCAAGAGGAGGATATGGTGGTGGGAGGGCATGAGGAGGAGGTAGAGGATGATGATGATGATGAGGACGATGCCATGGATGAGGCTGAGAGACTTCTTAGATGGCAAATGGTGGAGGGAGAGGAGGAGATACCATCCACCTCAAGGTTACCCCAAGATGCCATAGTGGATCAGAGGTTGGCCTACCTATAGCAGAGATTGGATGCCAGCCTGGCATAGGTTTGATCTTTATAGTCAACATTGGAGGTAGCCCGGGTAGAGCAGGATCAGGCAGTGATCTGTCAGTAGGATGTAGCATAGTGGTGCACAAATTTTGCAGCATTATGTATAGGGCCCATGGGAGACATGGCCTGGGAGTTGGCCAGGGTTAGCACAAGACTGGGGTAGTACAGAACTCTATATGAGTAGGTAGTGCCACCAAAGCAGTGAGATCCTACCTTGTCCTAGTCACAGTCGAGGACAGGCAGTGGACACAAGTCAGGTAGTGGCAGTGGTACCAGGAGTCATACCAGTATTGGAGGGTCTACCTCGACAGGACACACTTTAGGGCATAGGTCACATCATTCATGTAGGCACACTCTGGGTCACAACCACAGGTTAGCTGGATCAACACAGAGGTTAGTAGAGGGACAACCACCAGTGATAGATTTGTCCCCCTCTCAGAGTCTAGCAGCAGTGACCTCACAGATGTTTGCTACCATCAAGATGATACCCTCACTCGCGGTTCCATCAGCATCACAAATAGAGGCTGCTACTGGACCACCTATTATTTTAGCACCCATGACAGAGCTATAGCCACCACATTCTTCACCTCGAGGGGATGATGAGAGCCTACCCTAGGGGCATACTTGTATTATGACACACTATGTATGGATTATTAAGCCTGCGAGCTCCATTTTGTTGACTCTATCTTGTGACATTGTACCTTTTTGAGATGATTCTATATGATGATGTAGTTTTGATGCGGCCTACATGTGTTATGTGATGCTCTTTGCTTTATGTATTATGATATGTATGATGTATGATTTGTGATGTATCATGTATGTCATATGATTCCTATTTGAGATTTTGATGCCATGATGATGCAATGCTTATTTATATGATTATGTTAATGACATGCATAATATATTTAGTAAAAGATGTGATGTTGATGATTATGTTAATGCAATGCTTGTGATTGTGTATATGATTTATTACCATGGATGATGTATGTATGGACCTACTGCAATGTATATGATTTAATGCCATGAATGATGTATGCATGGACCTAATGCAATGTTTATATGATCATGTATGCACTTATGTTTTTGGATGTCACAGGATATTATCATGACATGGATGAGAGAAGATGATGAGACTGATGAGACAAGACGATCAGACTAAAGAGGAGAAGACATGAGATGGACATAAATGCATGCTAATTCCTAGACCCAATCCTTCAAAACTTTACTATAGGACTTTTAATATTTATTGCTCTTAATCATCATTGGGAAAACTATTGTAATGGCCAAAAAACACCATGATATGACATAGATCAAGGTGTGCAAGGTCATACCATTACATAAGAAAAATAGTCACAGACAAGGATGATCATGACTCATACGAAGAGCATGATTTCCCCAGTCATTTTGTCATAATCAACCACAAGCAGAAAAAGACAAGTACAAAGCATGACACGTTGCTTCTCTAAATCCTATTTCCAGGACATCCTTGAGAAACTAGTGACATGATTGCCAAAATACAAAAATAGAATCCCTACCATGATATGTCGTTGCTTTTCTAAATCCCAGGATTAGGACCTCACTGAGAAGCTAGTAGTCATGTGTGTCAATTGTCATGCTATGTCACTGCTTCTCTAAATCCTGCTTAGTGGGATCTTGCTGTAAAACTAATAACATGATAAAAGATCAAAAGACAATTGTCAAGTGTTTTCCAAGTGTGTCTGGATATCCATTGTTCTGATATCAAGATGTCTTGGTTTAATGATGATGAGATGTCCGAGTGTTAAACCTTTGATGATGCACTGACAATAGATGTCCAGGTTTGTCAAATTCAGGAAGGACACATCCTGAATAAAATTGATGTCAAGAGAATTAATCTCCAAATGTCATGTGATGGTAATGTTGATGATGCCTAGGAAGGACACATACTGAGGCATATATGGCATAGATGATTCTTCAGAAGGACACATATGAAGAGTGCTAATGTTGAGAGAGGTGATCCTTAGATGTTGTGAGGATCACGCAAAAATGTCGAATGACAATGACGATGCCTAGGAAGGACACATCCTGAGGCCTGAATGACAGAGGTTACCTTTCAGAAGGACACATTTGAAGGTTAACCAAGTTTTTATAGTTTGACAGGTTATGATGGTTTGACTTGTTTTAACCAAGTTTGACTTGTTTTGACCAAATGTTGCTATGTCATAATAATGTGCCGAAGAGTTTTTCCATGTTGCGATAAATGATTGCTAGAATTTTCTTGATGAGTTTCATTCATTTGAGCAATATTTGTGTTGTCTTGAAGATCTTTTTGATGTGTGTGCTAGTGTAATGCCATGAACCCTAATGGACTGACCTAGTGTGGCCTCGGGGGCTCATCGATAGATGGCCTTTCCTACGTCATACACTCAAAGACCTCGTAGTTCGACACGACCAATGACTTTGCCTTGATGGCCAAAGATTGTGTCATGATTTATTTTGAAAAACCTAAAATGACACCTAATGTCTCAAGGACTCAAAATGTGAGTCTTGCCTACGTAGCAAGTGCACAAAGACAACGTAGTTTGACAATGACATGGACCAATTGACTTGATTGACTTTGACAAGAGATGACACTATGTTTGCATTATTTGAGTAGTCTAATGTTTTTTTGTGGTTTCTTCAAGACGTTTTATGATTTTTAGGTCTTTTTTAAGGACATTTTGCGATGTTTTTGTCTTTTTTCAAAACTTTTTGTCAATGTTTTTGTCTTTTTTCAGGACTTTTTGCCAATATTTTTGTCTTTTTTCAAGACTTTTTGCCAATGTTTTTGTGATCATATGTGACATCCACTGTAGTTGGATGATAAACATTTTGCCCCTAGTCAAGTCTAAGACTTAGCCATTTGCAAGGAATATGGACGGGATGTTGTTGACTTGCTAGATGAATAGTCGTCAAGACTTGATGTCAATGATTTATCCACTAGGATAGGTAGGGTAGGATGTTGTGGTGATTTGTGTAATAGTGGTAGAAATACCTTTCATCCTAGGCCAAGTTAGACAAAATAACAGTAGATGGCAGAGCAATGATTGATTACGCATGGCGCTTGTTTGCCAGGTTTTCACCATGGTATTTGTCCAAAGCACCTGATTGCCAAGTTTTCACCATTGAACAAATCATTTTTCTCTTTACTATTTTCATGATTTTTTATTTTTGTGGTGTCACCAAGATGCCTGTTTGCTAGGTTTTCATCAATGGTGATGATTTTTATCATTTTTCAATTTTTTTGTATTTTATGGCTTTTAGCTGCATCCTCTGATGCTATGCATATAAATTTCGAAGGTGTAGACTATTGATGGGCTCTATCAATTGTTCCCCATCTGGAGTTACCAATTGATAAGCTCTAGAACCAAAAGAAGATATGATAATATAGGGACCCAGCCAGTTTGGTTCAAATTTTCTTGGCTTTTCTCTATCAGCTTGGTTCTTGGGGTTCTACATGAGAACTAGGTCGCCAATGTCAAACATTCTAACCATAACCTTTTTATTGTAGTTGTGACAAAGACAATTTTGATATGCTTGGAGATGATTCAGTGATTTTTGCCATCTTTCTTCCAACATTTCCAGCTCATGCAATCAT
This sequence comes from Sequoia sempervirens, assembly GCA_007258455.2. NCBI lineage: Eukaryota > Viridiplantae > Streptophyta > Pinopsida > Cupressales > Cupressaceae > Sequoia > Sequoia sempervirens. Next base: position 423,873,538 of record VDFB02193867.1, read on the forward strand.
GATTGTCGGCACTCCTCTTCATTAGTTAGACCCTTCAAGGAGACTCTTAGCGAAGGAATTTTGACTTCAATGGGTAAGATGGCTTCAAAACTAAAGACTAAGGCAAACAGAGTAGCCCCTGTAGGCATACGAATGCTAGTTCAATAAGTCCATAGAGTAGGGTTGAGTTGTATGTGCCAGTCACAGGCAGCGTCATTGACAGTCTTGTTTAGAATTTTGAAAATGGTTTTATTCGACGCCTCAACTTGGTCATTTCCTTGTGGGTAGTATGGAGATGAAAAGTGGTATTGAATATGGAATTGCTCACATAACTCACGTACGTCTTGGTTTTTGAACGCATGTCCATTGTCAGTGATGATGGATTGTGGAAGGCCATACTGGCAAATGATGTAATTAAGGATAAACTTGGATATTTGCTTGTCGGTAATGTATGTCAATGGGAGGGCTTCAATGCACTTCGTAAAATTCTCGATGGTGGTAATGATGAATTTATGGTTGTTGGAGGAGGTTGGATGAATCTTATCAACTAGGTCGAGTCCCCATTGAGCAAAGGGCCAAGGAGAAGTGATAGGCCGAAGTTCTTGTGCTGGAGCATGGACCAAATCACTGTGAATTTGACATTTGTGACAAGTCCTGACATATTCAATTACATATTTTTCCATTGTTTTCCAATAATACCCAAGTCTCGTTACTTTCTTAGCAAGAGTAGGACCACTCGAATGAGATCCGCATATACCGTCGTGTACTTCACATAAGGTTGTACATGCTTCATTAGTGTCAAGACATCTAAGGATGGTATGGTCAAAACTACGGTGGTACAGGGTGTCACTGATACTGGCATACCTTATAGATTTTCTAATGAAGGACTTCATTTGGTTATTGGACAGGTTCAGTGGAAGGGTTTGAGATTTTAGGTAGTCATAAATGTCCTGATACCAAGGAGAGTTGGGACCAACAAGTTTGCAAACCATTTCTAATTCTAGGATATCATATGCCAGTATCAAGAGTTGTTCTATTAAGAACTCAAATTGTGACACATTTTTAGGGATGTCTAAGAGAGAACTAATAGTAGCCATTGCATCAGGTGCCTTATTCTATGCCCTGGGTATTTGTTCAAAAGAAATCAATTGGAAATATGTTAGGAAATTGTCTACCATCCTCTTGTAGGGAAGCAACTTCTCATCCTTTGTTTCATAGTTATCATTCACTTGGCTGATTAGGAGTTGGGAATCCCCGAATACAAGCAATGTCTGAATTTTTCATTTGATTGCCAACTTGAGACCTTTGACTAGTGCTTCATATTCAACAATGTTATTTGTACAAGGGAAAATGATCTGGAATGACTTAGGAATTGAATCCCCCTATGGTGTGATAAACAAGATTCCAGCACCTGAGCCATGACCAGTATGAGACCCATCAAAATACAGCTTCCATGGTACTGCCAGTTCTGCATGAAAAATGGACTCATCGGGAAAATCAGTTACTAGTGGATGAGTGACTTGAATCGATGCATCTTCCAGCTGATCTGCTATTACCTACCCTTTTATTGCCTTATGCTCAACATATTGTATGTCATACTCACTTACTATCATGACCCATTTTGCTAACCGACTTGTTAATGCTGCCTGAATTAGTAGATGTTTTAGTGGATCAATCTTGGAGACCAACTGTGTCTAATGACTGAACATATAGTGTCTTAGTTTTTGGGATGCAAAGACAATAGTGAGGCATGCACATTCAATGTATGTGTAGTTCAACTCATAATTGATCAGTGTGTGGCTAATGTAATAGATTGCTCTTTCTTTTCCTTCATAATCATTTTGGGCCAGCAATGCCCCTAGTGCTGAACTAGTAGTTGAGATGTATAGAATCAACAACTTTCCATGAATGGGCGGCATGAGGATTGGCATTGATAGCAGGTAATCTTTTATTTGCTAGAAGGTCTCTTGACATTTATCTGTCCATACAAAGGGAACACCTTTGCACAACAAATACTAAAACAGATGACACTTATCTGCCAATTGGGCTATGAAACGCCATATAGATTGTACTCTACCTTGTAGAGTTCTGAGTTCACTGATTCCTCTGGGTGGAGGCATGTCTATGATTGCTTTGACTTTTGCTGAATTGACCTCTATGCCTCTTCGGGAAACTATGTACCCCAAGAGTTTACCTGATGTAACCCCAAAAACACACTTCGTAGGATTTAGCCGAACTTTGTACTCTTCAAGTCTCTTGAAAATTATGTTGAGTACTTTTAAATGATCTTTCCTAGTTGTTGATTTGGCCAACAGGTCATCTACATAATCTTCCATTATATTGTGCATCATGTCATGGAAGATTGTGGTCATAGTGCTTTGATATGTGGCACCTACATTTTTGAGACCAAAGGGCATGACGTTCCAATAGTACGTACCCCATGGGCAAGTAAATGCCATTTTGTGTTGATCCTTAGGAGCAATGTAGATTTGATTATAACCAGAGAAACCATCCATGAGGGATAGCATCTCATATCCTGCTATAAGGTCCACTATGATGTCAATGTTTGGCAGAGGAAAGTCATCCTTTGGACATGCTTTATTTAGGTCCTAGAAATCTGTACGTACGCAGATCAACCCATTTGGCTTTGTGACTGGGACCATATTAGAAATCTATTCAGCATAGTCAATAGACCTTATGAATCTAGCGTCTAGCAATTTCTTTAACTCAGCCTTGACTAATAGGGCAACTTGGGGGTGCATTTTGCGCAACTTCTGCTTGACTAGTTTAGCATTAGGTAATAGTGGCAGATGGTGCAGAATCAGTTCTGGGTTCAATCCTAGCATGTTAGCATAGGACCATGCGAAGTTGATTTTCCGTTTGGCAAAGAATTTATGAAACTCTGGTTTCTCTTCATTAGTCAATGATGCGGCAAATAGGACCATCTTGGGGTCCTTTGCAGTTGAAATGTTATCCTCTATTGTGTCCTTAATAAGCATGGCCAATTTCTCTTGTTGCACGGGGAGAAAGTCCAGTCCTCCATCTTTGGGTGCCTCATAGAGGTTTTCACCCACAGGTACATCCTTTATTTTTACTATTTTATCATCAAGAGGTGCCTTTCAGTTTTCACCTAGAGACATTTCATTTTTTACTTTATTTTTACTTTTGCGACTAGAGGATTGAACAATCTCACCGAAGTATGCAGTGTAGTCTAAATCAATGGTGAATCTAGATTTGTGGTCCCCACTGGGTATGCCTTCTTGTAATCCCATGAATTTGGCAATTGCCTCATCATTCTGAAATGTGTCTAGAACTAGCATTCTGAAATATGTCCAGAACTAGCGGTCCTTGTTGGTCCCAATCGACTAGTTCAGGGTAAACTAAAGAAATGCCATCGTCAAGGCTAGTGAATTGGGGTGAGGATGCAGACAACATGCAGATGGATTCAGTGATGTTATAGATGAGGTTATCATCATCCAACTCTACATTAGACTCTATCCAATATTCTCCTTCACTAGTGTCATATTCATTGTCCTAATAAGGAGTGAAGGTTTTAGAGCCCTGGTTATTAATGTCGTCTGACACTTTGGATTGATTGGATTGAGGGGGTTCAGACAATGGGTATTGTATGTCGTGGGAAGTGGTAGTGGGACTTTCGCTATTTGGTGCTTGTTCAATTTTGAATGTTTTCCAAAATTGTTGTTCAAAGGTCAGTTCCCCTAGTTTGACAAACAAATCATCAAGACAATAATTACTTAGGGATTGTTCTAAGCCAAATTCCCACTCATGGGAGTCTGTTTCGATGAGGGTTTCCCTAGTAGTCTCGACACTATCAGAAGCATGTACTCACTCATTTGAAATTCTAGAGGTACGTCAATCATCATTGTCGAGTGATCCAAACCCTAATCCAAGATACTTCAGAATTTGAAAAGGTTCTATGGGTTCCCTTCGACCAGTTTTATTTTTTCCAAGGCCACTAGTACCATCATAGCCTTTAGCCTTCATGATGTTCTAACCTTTGCCATATCTTTGAACTAGTAACAGAGGTAATGTGATAATATCCTTATAGATCCATCCTGTGATGTCAGCAAGGTCTTCATCACTCATGTCTCCCCACTTGATAAAAACTATATTCGATGGAACTTTGAAAGTTTCCTAAGGTTCCATTCTAAAGCATGGCCGGCCATATATCTTTGGAGTCGTGGGTATTGTTGTTATGCTACATGTCGTGTGCAGTTTGAACTCTCCGCAGCCAAGGTCCTAGATTTTGATAGTGGATTCAGTGTTATGGCTAGTGGAAGGTGGTGGTATGGTAGAAGATGTGGATGGAGTGGATGTGGATGATGATGTGAGTGTGGATGGGTCGATATACTTGGATGACGAGGAGCCAGGTGCTTCTCAGTTAATAGGTACTCAGTTTTCAGAGATACCCCTTAAATTGGTACAATATTGGAAAGGGTCAGGGTCTCTGTATATGGTTACTTCTGTGCCATCAAATGGAAACTTTAGGCATTGATGGTATGTAGACGGAATGACTTTTAAGGAGTGAATCCATGGATGACCAAGTAAGATGTTATATGGTAGTTCCAAATCTAGGACCTGGCAAGTTGTGTCTACAATGACTGGTCCCACTCTAATAGGGAGAGAGATAAAGCCCCATGAAGAGTGTTCCTCATCATCGTATGCTTTGATCACTATACTTTTTGTTGGGTCCATGCATGCATCAGAGAACCCTAGAGCCTTAACAAATTTGAGGGAGCATATGTTCAATCTTGCTCTGCCATCTACTAAAACCCATCTAACTTTGTGCTTGTGGACAAAATTTTCTATGTGTAATGCATCATTGTGGTTGGTTTTATGTGATGAGTAATCTTGATCCGAGAAAGTGACTTGGTGTGGGGTAGTGAGATATCCCACTATAGTTTCAAACTGATTGACATCGATGTCCTTGGGGACCGATGAATCTAGGAGAGTTTTGTCAAGGATCTCTTTGTGCATGGGAGAAATATGAAGTAGCTCAAGGATAGATATTTGGGTGGGAGTTTTTCCTAGTTGATCAATGAGGTTGAACTGACTTTTGGGTTTCCACTACTATATGGTTGGGACAGGTTTTGGCTATTTAGCAGATGGAGCAGGTTGTGATTGTTTAGCCGATGGGCCCGGTATAATGATTTTGGATTGTCTAGTGGGAGGTGGACTAGCTATAATGACCTTACCACTTCGAGTAGTAGTGTTACATTGGGGTGCTCTCTTGACCGTAATGGTATTGATGCACTCCTCATCAGTTCAGACATTATTTATAATTGGTCCACTAGAGTAATTGTACTTGGCTCGGGTGAAGTTAGCTTGATTCTGTGGACCTGAAGTGGAAGCATTATGAGAACCATGGTCCTCCAGTGGATTCTTGTGGATAGTATGATCTGTATTGAAGGTGAATTGTGATCCACCTACTTCGATGATGCGACTTTTGATAAGATCTTGTATTATGTTTTTCAATTGTCGACAGTTAGAGGTTGTATGCCCTTTTGCTCGATGGTATTCGCAAAGTGCATTGTCATTCCACCATGCTGGCTTGAATTGTCCTGGGTCATATGGTTTTATTTCCAAAAGTATGATGACCCCATGCTGGAGGCATTTCTTAAGGACTTCTTCAATGGGTTCACCCAAATGGGTGTATGTGTGACCCCTAGGAAATTGTTTCATCTGACGATATTGTCCCTGACTATTTTGACCACTTTGGTTGTTTGAAGAAGTATTGGGGGAGGTGTCAATGTTGTTGTTGGTCTGTTTTGTTGTTGAACCCCTTTCAGGGCCAATACAGGACATACAATGTTTGAAGTCTTGGCGTCAACAACACCGTCATTTGTAATGTGCTTATTTTTAACCCAATATTAGTTTTTGTCGGCGGGTGGATTGACGTTTGTGTTTTTGGAGCCATATCTCAATTCTCCCTTTGTGATAAGGGCTTTCTCAATCTGGACTCCCTTTTCAACCAATTATGTGAAGTTTGTGCAACAATGTATTTGCAATGCGAATTTTAGGGGTCCCAAAAGTGTTTGGAAAAACATGTCAACTTTTTCTCTTTCAAGGATGTCAATGTGACATCGACTAGAAAGGCTTCTCCATTTTTGAAAGAATGGGATAAATGTCTCACCAGAATCCTCTTGCATGAGATTGCACAAGCTTGTGATAGAGGTATCCATGTCAATGTTGTATGCATAATTTCTTATGAATTTTTGTTTAAGCTCATCCCATGTCTAGATATCCTTTTGAGTTGAAAACCATTCAAGGGCTTGACCCACCAAACTCTTAGAAAAAAGTCTCATCAAGTATGTTTGTTCATAGGTGATGTCCATACAATTGGTTGCAAATTCGTGAACATGTTCAATGGGGTTTGTCTTGCTTCTATACTTTGTGAAGTTGGGTGACACATATCCTGGTAGAAATGGAGGCATGTATAAGCTCATGTTGAATGGGTATACATTTAGGTCATATGATATTTCTGATTTCTTGCCTGAAATGTACATGTTTTGGATAGTTTTCTCCCTCATTCTTGTTTGGAGGGCGTCCATGGCAGGGTCACTTATGTTTCCGTATGTTGGATTGCCTAGTACACCATGTGTTCCCATTTGTTGTGCATGAATATTGGTTTATTGTGGCGATATAGATTGTTGTGGTATGTATGACATGTGTGGATTGACATGTTGTTGGTATTGGAAGTTATGATTGGGTGGATGTTGGTGTTGAAGATTATGATTGGGTGCATGTTGATGAGTAGGTTGGGATGTGTCCCCCAGCCATGTGTGTCGTTATTTGGGGGATGTTATGACCATGGATGTTATGATGTGTTAATGATGTCATGGGTTGTGTTATTTGGCCACCTTGTGTAAATTGTTGATTTTGCACAAGGGGAGCATTTGTGTTTGTACCTTGGGAGGCAATGACATTTGAATATGTTGTGTTAATATTTTGTTGTTGTCCTAGGATAAAGATACGTCCTGTGCCTCCTCCCGAAGGATTTTGTAAAATACCAGTGAGCAGATATGTCAAAGTTGTGCTCATGGTAATAGATGGAACTGTCGAGGGGGGATTGTTGTGACTTGATGATGCCCCCGTGGCATTTACTGTCATGGCATTTAATGTCATGGTATTTGTGATGTTGGGGTTGTTTGGGATGTTGGAAGTGGCATGCACTATCGTTGTGGTCCCAAAGGAAGTATTGCTCATGGTATTTGGAAGTTGATCACTATGTGACATGTTGTGTGTGTTGTTGGTATTAGGGTTAGGAGTTGTCAAATTTAGCATGTTAATGTCAAATCCTTGTGGTAACTTAGCTCCTTCACTCAAGAGCATGGCTAGGAATCTGTCTCTATCATGACGGACCATTGTTTCAACAAAGTTAGAGGTCTCTGGGTTTTGCGCTATTGCCTCTATATTTTCCTCAAGTATTTGACCATATTTATCTCTTTGCAAGAGTTGTTCAAATGGTCTGTTTGATGAGGATTGCATTGTCATTGGAGGTTGATTGTCTAAATTGGCAAATGGATAATAAAAGGTCTAGTTTGTGTCATGTGGAGGATTGTTGATAGTAAACGTGGGGTCTTGTTGAAAGTTTTCCATTTGTCTCTTTTGTTTTTGAAGTCTAGTTTTGACCATGAAATGAGATTGCTCAAAAGGGAGTGACAACTAATAATGATGATACTATGCAAGATCTAAGGCTCGAAATGACGACTAGGATGACTAATGTTTATTTTTGGATTTTTGTGAATAGGATATGCAATGTGTATGCAAGGTAAGACAAGGTTATCTAAGCACTTCTAAGCTCAAACTTTGTTTTTTATTTTGACTACTAGAGGACTTTGTTGAAAATGACAAGTTGACAAGGTCTAAATGACAAGTGAGTCTTCCTAACTAGACTTTTGAGTTGGAAAAAAATCTCACAAAAGAGGACAATGACTAAAAGGGGGTTTGATAACTTGGTCCAAGAGAGCCTAATTTTGAAAACAATGACTTTGCAAATTGTGCTTAAGATTTGCCTAATCCTAAGTATGCAAAATGTGAACCTAGGGATAATCTAATGTTGAATGTATGTAACTAAAAAAAATGGAGGATGATGAAACCTATGGTGACTAATGCAAACTAATGGTCAAGACTTTGAGCAATTTCAAGTTTGGTTTCTGACGGAATCTTCTTGGTGACAGTGTTTGATAAATGGTGGACAAATTGAGGACCTCAGGTTTTGAATGTGAAGTTTTAACTTTTGACAGGTAGATGCGTCGCTTGAAGCTGCGAATCCGTCACAGTTTAGAAAATGCAGTTCAGTTTTGCAATTGTGGCTTTTGGACTGTCAAATGTGACTTAATTTAGCATATGTGGCTTTTCAGTTGTCAAATGCATCGTGATGCCTACAAATGCATCATTCTAAGTGTCAGATGCAGTTTAACAGAGCTATTGCATTGTAGAAAATCAGTTGCAGTTTGACAAATGCGGCTTAGTTTACTTTCAAAATGATTTCCTTGTCATTTTGATGATAGTTTTGATCTATTTGGTGAATGTTTTATTTCAAACTGTGATAGAACCAAAAAACACTTGACAAACACAACATTTTAAAAGTAACCAAACACACATCAGATAAGCACAATCCTACGTTAGGCCATGACAATATTCGCTAGATTCCATGCAAGTTTCCCCAACCGTATATATGTACCATGTGAATTTAGAAGCTTGGCTGCACGGGCTCCCCCTTATAGTGCACTCTCTTCTCAGACCAGCCAAGCTTCCAACCCCCATGAAACTTCCATGGTGAGTTGATCACCTCTACTACAAACTGCGAAAGTGTAGATGCCTTCACACCGACCGGTGCTACGCTAGCAAATATAAGGATTTTGGCTTTCTATACAAGAGTTTTTAGTTAGGGACCCCATTCAAGTGGCCATACATGGGGCAAGAGATTAATCACCATTAAGGTGGCACTCCAGCCTGAAGAGGTTAAGCTCAACAGGGTTTAAGGGAGTACAACTCCGTCCATATGACACATCCGCACTCGCAACCTTAGGTTTTCCTTTAAGGTTTACATTTATATACCGGTCGGGGTTAGCTTGGTTTTAGCTCCATTGCTAGTTTGAGTCATGTTGGGGTAATGAAATCCCTAGGAAAACCCAATTTCTAGAGTTGGTAACCATTTCTCTTACACCCAAGATCGCCTGAAAGCACGAGGGGAGAGGATACTCTGATATACCAAGTCAAGGTAATAACAGATAAGAATGGGTCTGGTTTTCTGATCACGAGGTTTTCACCAAGTGAGAGCATACTCACCTACCATTTTGCAAACACAATCAATCAAAGAAGACATGAGTGTTCTTTTTTATATGCACCAAAATCAAATGTTTCCTAATCTATGAAAGAAAAACAAGCACAATGTTTGTTTATTCCATCTTTGACATTCGAATTTGCAAATAAAATATTAGTAGTCTATGTATGCAAAGGTCTTCGACACCCGAATAGTAACCGCCACATGCTACAAATGAATATTAGTAACACAAAAAATCTAATCTAGCTAACATGTAGGAATGGAAAACTAGGAAATCATAAGACCAGAAAACTAGAAAAGAAACCAGAAACCAGAAAAATCATAAAATCTAAAAATCAGAATGTCAAAAATGAAAGAAAATTTTTACCAATCAATTGTAGCATGACAGAGTAGATGCATCATTCTAGGCTTCAAATGCGGTGCGACTGATCAGATGCATCATTCAAGGTATCAGTTGCAGCTTATCAGGGCGATTGTGGCTCTTCTTTCAATGGATGCATCATGATGCATCAGATGCATCACGATGCATCAGATGCATCACAATATTTTTAAAAAATAGTTGCATCGTTCCGTACCTATACCTACAAAACAACAGAAAACACTAAATAAATGTATGAAAAACCAAAAAAACGAAGTCGGGTTCACCAATGTAACTGAGGGTAATTTATAAGGATTAGATCAAATCAATCAAATCAATATAAAATGATAAAAACCCAAAGTTCTATAGAGTACAAAGGAAATTAAGCAATAAAATGGTTATACTTGTAAATCACATTTTCCATGATTACCTCCATAGCACCTTCTTACTTGCTAGATGATGTTGCCCTCAAGTTCATAGTGTGAGCAATCTGTAAATGTCTAAGTCCTACAACAAGTCTTGAAGAATTTGATAAATGCGTAAAGTCTATGCCTATGACTATGACAATATAAGTGAAAATTCCTATGCCTAAACAATGTTAAGATTTGATAAAAATGATAATAATAAATGCTATGAGAAATCTAAGAATGCAAGTGTAAAAGTATAATGCCTATAATATGTGCGTGTGTCATCGAAAAGTGAGAGAAAAATGGCATTTTATAGAAAATGCCATTTCAAATGGATGGACGAGATTAATTGATGATGAGAACCTAAAATGAGAGGTCTAGATTAAACCTAAAAATCCCTAATTAGGGTTAGGGAAAAATCCTTAATCGAACGGGCAGAATAAAATCTCAAATGATCGGATAGACGGTGGAAAATAAATGAGGAAATTAATTAAAGAAATAAATATTTTTGAAAAATCAAGAAGATAAGATTGCCTGATTTGTGGGATTCGAAAAATCAAGAAGATAAGATTTGGACTGAAGATTTGATTTGGAAAATCAAGAATCTACCTGATTGCTTGATTTTTAGAAGAATAATTACTAATTTGAATTAAGATAATTCAAATTATGGATTTTATGAGATAATAAATAATCTTTTTCAGATTATTTATCAAAATGGACTGACGGTTAAGATTGAGATGACATTTTAAATAATTTAATTTATTTAAAATGAGAGGAATATCAAATTAGCAATTAAATAATTAAATTTAATTATTTAATTTAGTAGATAAGACTAATCAATTAAATAAATTAATCAATTTATTTAATTAAGACAGTTAGTGACATATTACATAAATAAATAAAATTTATTTATTTAATAATCAAGAAGAAATATATGACGAAGGGTAATTAAATAAATTAAGAAATTTATTTAATTAAAGGAAGACTTAGACAATTAATGACGTATTTAATAAATAAATAGAATTTATTTATTTAATAATCATGAAGAATAAAAAACATGAATTAATTAAATAATTATGAATTATTTAATCAATAGTCGAATGTGGACCAAGGACATAATTAAATGTCATAATTATGCTAGGATGAAAGTGGTAAAAATGAAGCTTGTAGGCCTAGGTCATTTTTAGGTGTGTACACAACCAATGTTGGAGTTTTAGTGGTCGACTCCCAAGGTCTAACATGAAATTGAATGTTGAAATAAAATCTTTGATTGAAAAATATTAGCATGATAATATTAGGGTATCATCTAATGCTAGAGATGTTTTAAAATTAAGAGTGAGGTCCAAAGTTCATGATCCTCATCCAAAGCACCTATTAGTTACAACATAAATTGAATTTTATAGAAAATTTTGTGGTGATTTAGTGTTACTTAGTAATATTAAAATAATCCAAAGGTCTTTTGAAAAATGTAAACCTTGGTATCTAAAATTAATAATCAGCAAATATCTTGTTTTCATAAAATGCATGTTCAATTTTGTTATTTTATGATTTTTTTCGATATATACATTTTACTTTGCATACTAACATGTTTATGCAAGAATATGTTATAAATATGCCACTTGAAACAATAAGGGAGTTTATATCAAGTTTGTTTTGTGAAAGATCTAAGGGGAAATTATTTTATTTAAGTTCTTGTATTTCAGGACAATGCACTGGTTGTGACAATCTTTCATTCTTAAGAGTTTGTATGCATGAAACTGTTCATAATGATTTTGGAAAACAATTAATGGATGTTAAAAGATTTAAGAATGCTGACTATTCATTAAAAGATGGAAACATTGGAAAGTGTTGTGATTAAGTTATAGAAAAAGTTAGTGTACTTGCATTCATATCATAATTTAAGAATAAGATTGTATGAAATATGTCATGAACTCTCAACATGCTTGATGGTTTGATAGCCAATTTTGTAAATGTAGAAACACATTTCCAGTTGGTACTATATTATTAGTGGTTGATTTTGTAGAGAACTATACTCTAGCTTCACAAAAGGAAATCCAATCACAATATTACAATTCAATGCAAGTGGCTATGTTTGTTCATATTATTTATAAACATGCAAATGATAGCACAAAGGATGATATAAAGTTTTTGAGGGATTATCATTTCTATTTGAGACACAACCAATTACACTCATTAGAGTTTTTTCAATATTGTTTCAATATATTTTATACAAATTTAAGATAAAGAGGAATCCAGATGACATTACATCTCATATGGTCAAATAATTGTACTCGACAGTGTTGTGCAGTTTTTGGCACACACACCCCACTCGAAGTAGGGACCCTCTTTTTGGTGTCTTTGACCTTTGGTTCTATTGGATTTATCATCTTAGGGTCTTGACATGTTGATCTAGCTGGCTTTGACCTTGCCATGAGGTTTGAATTGATTGAAAATGAGTTTTTTCCCAAGTCCGGGTTTTCACCTGGATCCAGGATTTTTTGACTCTGGCGGATTTTCCCGGGCCCTGGTTCATTGTCCGTTTCTGGCAGGATTCTCCGATTCTGGGTTTCTGCCTAACTTCAGGATTTTCCGGCCTTGGCGGATTTTCCCGGATGCTGCCAAAATCCAGATCTTCCTCATTTCCCTGGTTTTTTCATTTTTGTGGAATCCGTGTTTCCGTGCATTCTAGGATTTTTTGAAATTCTGCTTGGGGCTCAGGTTTCCGGACTTGTCAGAAATGTCTTATCGTGCATTAATAGTTGAGGTACCTTCGCTCAGGCGGGTATAAGGGTGGATTTAGGGCATTTTCAGCGCCATTCTAACTTTATTGCTCCCTTGTTTTGCTCTGGCGATTTCAAATTTCCATCTGAGCTTTGAGAGTTGATCTTAATTTGTTTGCGTGAGGATTGCTTGAGTGCCGGTGTTAGTGTTTTCATTGCTTGAGTGTGTTTGCTGCGAGGGTCACCTTCTCAAGCTTGAATTTCTTTCACTTTGATCCATGGTATGTAGTCATTGCCCTTCCATTTTGCTTGTATGGTGATTAAGGGTTGCATTGGGTATTATTAGATTTGGGTCGGCTCTTGCTTGATTTTAATTTCATATTTATAGAGTCAGGGTTTGACCCATTTGTATGATGAAACCCTATCACTCGTGTCCTGTGAGTTTGTCCGTCCATTTGGTTGTGAGTTTGTCCTTTGCAAGTTTCTGGAACTTTGGGGTCCTTTGCGCTTTGAATTTTGTTGATTGTCATCGGTTCTGAGATCATTCGAGCTTAGGTGGGGAGAATCCCGTGGTCATTTGAGTTTTGGTTCATATTTCGCCATTTTTTGGGTTTTTGAGGTCATCGCGGAATTTCCTCGCTTCCGGATTTTCCTGGTTTGGACTTATTCTGCGGACTGAGGTTATTCCCGGTGCATTTCGGGTCGTCCGTGAAAATCTATTCCATCCGGATTTTTTCGGATTTCCTGTCTGATGGTGTCCTTTCAAATGTTTCGATGATAGGATTAATTGAATGATTCTTTAATGCTTATTTCTTGTTGCCAATGAGTGAATTCAATGATTATCCTTTGTTTTTTCATCTACACTAATGATTTATTTGACTAATGATGCTTTGGCAGCAGGAATCTGTCTGGGTCAGATTTTTCTGAAATTCTGCCCCAACGATATTTTCCCGGTTTGCATGATTTTCCTGGACTATCTGATTTCCTCGGATTTCGAAGGATTAGCATTTGGCAATGGATTTTGATTGATTTATATGATCTGTACTAACCTTTTGGATCAGAATATGAGCAATAATTAAATACTAATGATGATTTTTGGATATGCAAGCTGAATCAAGCAAGGCGGTTGCTGGTAAGTCCAAGGGTGGCGCAGGGGCTTCATCTATCTCTGAGACAGAACGACTACGACAAGACATGAAGAGCCAACTTCCTAAGAGCAAGGTGTCTTCTGTATGGGCCGAGGTATCAGATACGAATGTTGGTGCTTGGCGGTATGAGGAGTTCAAACAGAGAACGACCGAGAAAGATCAGTCAGCCCTGAGACAAGGGATGATGAACTCTGGGTTGGCACATGTGGTAGGGTTCCCTCCGACAGTGCAGTGTTATGAATTGATCCTAGAGTGCGCTCAACAATACGAATTTGATACATAGAGGGTGGTTAGCACCGAGGGGAGAGTCTTGGCCAATTTCAGTCCGACCTCTATTGCACAGGCTTTCAGTATGCCAGATCTTCCTTCAGTATGCACCTTGAACATTGCCACTGCCAGGACTTATTATGAGAATGAGCCAATCAAGGCTCAACAGATAATCAACTCATGGCTGGAGAAGCCAAAGTCCCATCATTCGAAGTTACCCAAATAGCTGCACAAGGTAAAATTCAAGTTAGATGTATATGATGCCATCACACTTCTGAGAAGGGTGGCAAGATTAAGAGGTGCAGGTGTATTGGAGAGTTGGATGGTCCATGTGATCACGAAAATTAGTCAAGGGACAAATTATCACTGGGCAGGGCTAATTAGTGCAGAGATTGATAGACAGTTGAGAAATGTCCTGGAGGCCAAGAAATTTACGATGTCTTCATATGTTGTGTATGTGTTGGCCTTCTCCTACCTATACAAGGGCTTGAGTCTGAGGGGAACAATTGGACAGGACATAATCTATGAGGTGTATCCAGAACTGCACCTTGGGCATAAGGATTATAGGAGGGAAAATGATGCATTTACAATGCACATTACCCAGACACTCCAGAATGCAGAGCACCTCAGATTATCCAATGGAGGTAAAGGACTAATCAAAAACTACAGAGCTTGGTTCATCCAGTTCCCTACATTCACTTACCTCAGGATTGATGGATGCCCAGTGGCCCCTTACCGGTTGCCTCGATATCCTACTGATCACATTGTGTTGCTGGAAGTCGTAAGACAAATCTGTGAGTTTGATGCAGTGGTGAAGAGGGAGAAGCACAAGACAGGCTTTGGAGGAGATTTCCCTCTTGGGATTGGTATGGGAGAGATGTGCCCGTCTATCCAATCAACTCACACCACAGGGGAGGAACTTGCAGCCTATGGATTCTCCTTCCATTCGAAAAGAATGAATTTTGACATAACTAGAGAGGCTTAGAAGAAAGCTACCTGGGAGTATAGGCACAAAGATGATCTAGAAGACTACTGGGTCAACATCAAAGATGACCTCGATGCAAGAAAGAAGAGGTATTCTAGGTTGCTTGTGGAGGCCATCAGACAATACAATGTTAAACTAATTTCGGATCAGCTTGATGATGATGGAAAACTGGTACAGGACCACATTTATGATGCAGTGAAGGGTAGACCAATAGGAGATATTGACTGGAACGAGAATGAGGTTACAGAGCTGGAGGATTTGATGGCTCCTGTCATGAGGTTCACTTCCTCATGGATAAAGCATAAAATCTAGAAATTGGAAAATGCAAAGGTAACTTGCACTTTTGACTTGATGGGAAATCTCAATCGTATGTCAACTTCTGAAGAATCTGAGGAAGATGACCCCAAAGGGAAAACAGTGAAAACGTCGCCATTCAAGATTGAAGTCAGAGGTCCTAAGGAAGGGGCTAAACCTGAAACAAAGAGGAAGCCAAAGGGAAAAAGAAGACGGAAAACTCTGATAATCAGCAAGTCCTCTGATGAGGAGGAAACAGAGAAAGCTGAAGAGGAGGATGCTCCTC
The DNA here is from genome assembly GCA_007258455.2 of Sequoia sempervirens. Taxonomy (NCBI): domain Eukaryota; kingdom Viridiplantae; phylum Streptophyta; class Pinopsida; order Cupressales; family Cupressaceae; genus Sequoia; species Sequoia sempervirens. The sequence goes on from VDFB02193867.1 coordinate 423,889,292, forward strand.
CACCGCCTAAGAAAGATAGAATGACAAGGACTGCCAAGAGGAAAGATCAAGTTGCTTCGGAGGATAAACCTCCAATTGTCAATGTGGAGAGTTCTAGAGGAGAGAAAACCAAGGTCTACACAAGGAAATCAAGGACTCCCTCTCCCCAGGATGTTGCACAGCAGAGGGACTCCTCCCCAAAGCTACCAGTTGAAGAGCCACCAAAGTCTATTTCTCCACTGCCAAGCGCACCTGAGCCAGAGAATCCGGATGAACATGAAATTAGCGGAGAGGCAGAGCAGTTCAAGGAAGGAACACTCTTCAGTGAGGTGGCTGAGCTTGAGGTGGGAACAGATGAAGGACATACTTCTCCGTTGGTGCAATAGGAAGATTCTCTGAAGATTGACCTAGGCCATGGATCACCAAAGCCAGAGGAGAATATCCCTACCAAGACTCCCTCACCGGTGCAGTGGGAGGTAGAACTAGAAGAAGTTGATTCAGGTGCGCAGCTTCTAGAAAAAGAAGATGATAAGGAAACAACTACAGAGGAGGAGAAAGTGACAGAGGAGCCAGGAGAAATCAGGACAGAAGAAATCCGGACTGACCCTGCAGCCCCGGACTGGCTCGAAAAGGAACTTGCGAGGAAGAAGCAAGTGATTGTCAAAGACACTCCCTTGGACTGGGATGAGATGTTGTCAAAAATTGGCAAAGGAAAGAAGAAGGCTGCAAAGGTCATCTACCGGGTGGAAAGGGATGAAGCACACAATAGAGTAGTCCACATTGCCACCCTTGCAGCGGATAAAATGAGGGAGGATATTATGAGCCAGGACTATAATATCCAAACAATCAACCTCGGGCCGACCTTTGTGGAGCAGGATATTGAGGAGTTTGAGGGATCCAATGCAGTGATTGTGGACAGGTTGAAGAAAGAGACCCAAACTAAACATGAGCTAAAGAAGGAGAATGAACGGTTAAGGAAGTGTTTGGAGGAGGTTATGAAACCTTTGCAGTCCCTTCACCCTTCTTCATCTGCTACCCCTGGCTTTCTACCTAAGGAGACAATCTCTGGGATTGAGAAATTGAAAGCCTCTACTCAGGCTGCTACGGACTAGTTAATGGGTGTACAAGCAAAAGGAGACGATGCTATCAAGGCAGTTTTATCTGTGAGAAAGGATGCAGTCCGGGCAAAGGAGCTATTGGAGTATATTCTGTCCCAGGATAAGAATGACATGGATCTCCTGCTACAGAAATTGAAGGTTGTCCTGGGACATGGCAAGGATCAATTGGCCAAAGATGGAATCCGTCCTTCCTCTAGGTTGGATGAGCCGTGGGAGTGGTTCGAGGCGCTGCAGATCAGGCAGAAGGCTTTGAAGAAAATTTTGAAAAGAAAGAAGCAAATTGATGGTGAGCTTACTGCGGTCTATGATGGATGCATTGCCTTCTTTGAGGTAATGACAGGGAGGAAGAAGATAGCTCCGAAATACTTGAACTTGGATCAATTGAAGGAGTGGTGGCATGAAATTTATGCCCCAGATTCTGATGGAGCTACCACCAGCCACATACTTGATGATGCAGCTACCTACATGGCAGTGATGGATAGATACATGGCCAACAGGGAGGATTGGAATAGGATTGTTGAACGGTCCAAGGAAGAAACAGACTCCATTAAATGCCGACTCAGGGTTTTTCCATTGCCACCTATTGCTGAGTTGGATGGAATATTCTTGAGGGTCCAAGGGTCATCCGGATAGAAGAAGGATAAAGGGAGTAGCAGTTAATGCTCACTTCGAGATTTGTGCTTCCCTATTACCATGGGGCATGCATTGGACCAAACTTCCTTGGGGACTATGCCTAGGCCGACTTGGATGATGGCATTTAATGTGTGCCTTAAGTCATTTCCTTGGCCGACCTGTTTTGGCGGTTCTTATTATTTTATAAAATGTTTGGCTGGGCCGACATGTCTTGGGGGGAATTTGCTATAAATGGGCATTCTTGCCTCATTGTAAGAGTTAGACATTGGTTAGCTAAGTAGTAATAGAAATAAGCAAGAGCAATAATTAGAATTTCTTAGTCTTTTCTTGAAGCAAATACTGTATCAGAACAGTTGAATTGTTGTAGATTTTGGTGATTAATACAATTGGAGACATTGTGGTTTTCCTGGTGGAATCCTTTGTGTTATTTCATCTTGCATGGTTCTTGTTGTTCATCTTTTAAATTGCTTGAAGATTTAGGGTTTAGTATTCAAAAATAGATTAGTTTCAGTTGGATAAATGATGTTTATGATTTCATATTTGGAATGTTTGTAGCTATCTCTGGTCTATACTCCCAGTAACTATTTGATTGTAGTAGGCTGGTGAAGTCAACCTGGACCGTATATTCAATGTGCTTAAGTTCGATTGTAGATGCATGTCTATGATTTGAAAATCTGTATTCCTCAGAAGATTGCACCATTCTTGTAAGATTGCATTGTGGGTCGAATGAGAACTGGTTATTTGAGATAGGTCCATTCTAGATATATGTTATTTATATTGTTTGTCCTCTTAGTAGTTTAGATCTTATCACTTCTTTGCATCCCTATCTTTTGTTGTTTCTTTATTATCCGGTTAGGTTTAGGATTTAAGATCATCATATTGTCAAATCTGATAAATCGAAAGATACAGTTTGCTTGTAGTAAGGTCTGATTGTGATTACCAGCATTTCATATTTTATCTGAGTTGTTTTATGCATTGTTATGACCTAACACCCGAGAGACCTTGGGGTAATCTTTAGTGATTTATTGTTGAAAATTACCTTTCAAGAGAGATAGAATATTGTATTCTATCTAAGTTGTTGCTGTGCAAAAAAGACCATCAACAGATTGGCGCTAGAAGGTGGGCCTGAATGAGTACACTGGATCATTTCTTGAACGCCATCTCTCTAGAGAGATATAGGAGAAATACCAGATCTACTACCAGAGAGGAAGATTTAGAGGAACTACAGTTTCCCAATAGGTTAAGAAGGACTAGAGAGAGGGGAGAATCATCATCACCCATCCCCTCACCAACATCATCCACATCCTCACATCCTTAAGTTGAGGCTATACCCATCCCTGAAGCTGTTCCCATACAGCAACCTCAGCCCGTTAATAACCAACCACCACCACCACCCCCACTCTTACCAATGACTTTCCTTGCCAACAATCTGTCCCCCTTGTCTTTTAATGCTTACAATGTAATGCCCAAAAACTCTGAGCATTTCTGTTCAAAATTCCATGCTAATGACCCAAATAGGACTGCGGACACATAAGAATTTTACAAACTTGCCTTAAAGATAGAGGAATTGTCCATGAATATGTTGCTTGTAGGTTGTTTCCTTATTCACTAGGAGAAGAAGCCTTTTACTGGTACAACCATCTCCCTGCTGGTTCGATTCTTAATTGGAGTGACCTTGAAAAGGCCTTTTTGCAGAAGTTCCGAATACCTATCAGTGCCAATGAGCTATACTTGCAATTCATCAAGGTCAAGAGAGAAGTTAATGAACCCAAAGCCAATTTCAATAATAGGTTCCATCGTGCATTCACCAGATTACAAGACCCGTATGTTTTAGATGATGGTACTGCCCTGGGGGTCTATTATGAAGCTCTGGATAGCATGACATGAACCTTTTTGAAATGGAGACCCAAACCTCCAGGTACCCTGACTGATGCTTATACAGAGACTATCAAGCTCAGTATGGATCTGAGATAGCACTTGACTAGGCCATTACCTTCCCTGGGACCAGTTGCATATCCCAACCAAATTCAGGCAGTGAATCAGGCTCTTACCAATCATACCCCAATCATGAATCCAGTCCCCCAATTACCTATGGTACCACACCCTGGTCACCCCATGAACCATATTTCTCTTGTGGCAAACTTTCCTCAACAACAGGTTAATTAGCCTATGTACCAGTCCCAACCGAATGGTTTCCCTGCTTACTTGCAGAATTCTGAGGTATTGCATCAATCTTTGGGATCTGCCACAATGCCTGTCCCTCCTCAAAGTAACCCAAGTCAACCTCCTTATCGAGATTCAAATAGGGAGAGGATTGATGAAATGGCTGAACAAATAAAGAAGCTAAATTTAGAGGTGACTTACTTAAGAAATCAAAACAGCCAACTGCAAGCTGCTCAGAAGGGAATGCAATCTAATCAGAACAGGGAGTTTTCACAAGGACATAATTATGACAGGGGGCAGCATAATGACAGAGGATTCTATAATGACAGGGGATATAATCAGGATGGGGGTATAATCAGGATAGAGGTTTCAATAACGATAGGAGGCAAAACTTTGATAGAGGCCAAGGAAGTGGATCGGGGTTTGATAAAAGGCCATCACAAGGACAGAATAGAACTTGGAATATAGGGCCCAATAATGGGGGAGTTCCTACCCCATTGGATCAGCCTACTAATCAGATTGTCAATCAATCCACAAACCAGCCAGTCAGTCAAGACAAACCTCCTACTGGTGTGTACCTGGCTGAAGCGGCCTTATCAGGGTGGTGCAGTCTCCACAAAATGAGCTAGCATTCAGAGTTGGAATGTCCAAAATTTCAAACTGCTGCTTCCATTTTTCAGTATGAGGTAGAGAATAATGTGAATAGGTAGGAGATTGTTCCTTCCAACTCATATGATTCTTCTGTGTTGGTATTAAATCATGCTCCTTTTCCAGCTAGCAAGGAAAACGTACCAGAAGAACTTGAATCCCGGGAAGAGGAAACATATCAGATTTGTAATGGGGATGAAGTTGCTCAGTTGTTTAATGAAGAATCAATGAATGACAATGGCCCCCTCGATCAGGAGGAAGCTTGTGTTGAAAAAGTACAGATGTTTCAGAGGCAAGGCTTAAGGGATATGCCTCATAGACATCCACAGCCTGGAGGACCTTTCACCACTTCCATTCCTCCCAACAATTTCAATACCCCTCCAGATCCTAATGCCAGCAACAATCCATCCTATCCACATGTCTCCAAACAGTACCTTTCAAGGGACAGACAGGCTCAAGCTAAACCACAGAAGGAAAAGGCTATTCAAGTAAGCAAGGAAAAGGCAGAGGAACCTTCTAAGGAAGTTTCTACTGACATGAGTGAGGAGCAGATGGCTTCATATTTTGTAGAGGAATTCAAGAAACTAAAGGTAAACCTTTCTGCATTTGAGTTGTTAAGATTTCCTGCAATTAGGAAAGCTGTATTAGGAGCTTATGATGCAAGTTCAAAGTCATTGGATAAGTCTTTTGGTGAGCATGTTGGCCAGACTTCTAGTTTTCAGTCTATGAACACACAAAACCAGACCCAGAATCAGACTAACCCGCCTCCTGGAGATAGGGGAAAAGAAAAGGATAGAACTCAAGTGGCCCAGGTGGATACTCAACCCACTTTGTTTCAAGGAAAGACAGAAACTCCACCATTTTTTATCTCAGTCTAAATCTTTGGTAAGAACCTTCACAATTGCTTGTTAGATTCTGGTGCTTCCACCAACGTGATGCCTCTTGGAGTTTGCAGAGCTCTAGGAATTACACCTGCTGATTCCCAGAAGAAGGTCACTCAGTTGGACATAACTGAAGTGAGTGTGGTAGGGGAACTCAACATGATCCATATGCAGATATCTTCAGATCCAAGAATCCAACAAGTTATTAACATTCAGGTAGTTGATATTCCTGATGCGTATGGCTTGATCCTAGGAAGGGATTTTACCAAGGCTCTAAATGGGTATGTGTCTACTGACCACTCTCACATGTGGTTTCCCTAGAAAGGAGTGCCTAATCAGATCCAAATCGAGAGGGAGCCTAGAATGAAGTACATGATAACAGAATACCAAAAGACTTCAGCAGAGGTTCTTATATCAGAGGCTGAAATGGGAAACTACCTACTATCGGCTCAATATGAAGAATCAGATGTAGAAGAGGTGCTGATGTTGCATACGATGCCAGCTGATGTTGGGACAGGGTCCAGCCATACTGAAGTTCTGACAGAATTAGTTGAAGAGGAAGAACCTAAGGACAAATAGATCAGCTTATTGGATGATTTCCAGGAATTCATTAGGCAATGTATGGAGAACCAGACTCACCTGGGAAAGAGGACAAGCCTTAAGGAGTTACTCTTACCAAATTGGTGTAGAGTCCACAATGCTTCTCACTCAGAGTTGGAGTGTTGTCTGTGTCAGACAGCAGTAAAACAAGTACAGAAATGTATGAATCCAACTCAGGTGGTTAAGGCAGATGAGCAGAATCTTCAAGAAGAGTTTGAAAGCCAAAAACCTGTGGTGACTGAGAAGGCCTCTAACACTGATAAACTAAAAGATAGAATGAAGAAAAATACCACTGCTGAATACTGAACTCTTAAGTTTGATGGATCTAAGTCCAAGCAGGGAGCTGGGGCTAGGTTTGAACTGATTAGTCCAAAAGGTAAGAGTTTCTTTGCAGCTCATAGGCTCCAATTTCATTGCACAAATAACATAGCAGAGTATGAAGCTTTAATTCATGAACTCCTTATGGCACTCAAGAAAAAGGTCAGGGTTCTGCAAGTTTTTGGTGATTCAGAAATAGTAGTCAAATAAGTAAGAAAGCAGTATGCGTGTCATGATAGGAGAATGACCAATTACAGGCATAGAGTGTGGGACCTCATTGAGGGGTTTGACACTTTTAATATCCAGCTGATCCCAAGGAAGAAGAATCAAACTGCCGATTCACTGGCCCAAGCAGTCATCACTTTGCAACCCCTATCTATGTCAGGATTGAAGAAGTTTACTATTGAATTAATTCCTGTGCCATCAGTTCCTGACAATGTGACTAATTTTCAGGTGTTTGAGGATGATAAAAATATCTTGGACTTTATCACAAACATAGATGTCTTTGCTTCACAGATCATTGATGAAACAGAAACTCAAGAAGCAGAATTGGATCTAGAGGGTGTGCTGAATTTGAAGTCCAACACTATTCCAAGGGGAATGGTATAGTTAGAGAGAATTTTCGATATGGACAAGATTAGAGATCAAGAACGAGACTCGAAGAAGGATTCCATTAGTGGACAGTGTGACCCTCATAATGTGGGTACTGAGGATAATATCAAGAATATTTTCATTGGCAAGGTCTGCACTCCTGAAGAAAGACAGGGTATAATCAGAGCCCTACATGATTTTCCAGATATAGTGGCATGGGGTTATGAAGACTTGAAAACTTATGATACATTCATCATAACTCATACTATACCTTTGAAGCCATGCGCTAAACCTTTCAGACAGAGGCAGAGACCTATTAATGCACTGTTGGAACCACTCATACAGAAGGAAGTTCAGAAATTGTTGTCTGCCATAATCATATTTCCTATCAGGCATTCAACGTGGGTGGCAAATCTGGTTTCAGTAAGAAAGAAGAATGGTGAAATTAGGCTTTGTGTTGATTTTAGAAATCTGAACAGGTCATTAGAAAAAGATAATTACCTAGTTCCCTCTTTGGATGAGGTACTACAAGTGGTCAATGGATCGCAGATGATGTCCTTTCTGGACGGTTATTCAGGGTATAATCAAGTGATGGTCTAGTATGAGGACAGACACAAGACTGCTTTTACAACTAAGTGGAGAACCTTTGCCTACAGGAGGATGCCATTTGGGCTTATTAATGCAGGGGCCACATTTCAGCGAGCTATGGATATCACCTTCAAAGACATCATAGGCAAGTGCATCATCATTTACATGGATGACCTGACTATTTTCTCCAAGAACAGAGGAGATCATATCTCAGATCTATACAAAGTATTCCAGAAGTGCAGAGAATTTGGCATCTCCTTGAATCCCAAGAAGTGTATCTCTGGGGTTACAGAGGGCAAGCTATTAGGGCATGTGATATCAGAGAAAGGAATTTCTATAGATCCAGAGAGGGTGGAAGCCATCCTGAAAATTCAGCCACCTGCCAGCAAAAAAGAGATGAAGTCCTTCTTTGGTAAGATTAACTTTGTCAGGAAATTCATCACTGGGTTTGCTGAAATCGTGAAGCCATTAAATGCTATGTTGAGGCAAGATGCCAAGGTCGAATGGACTACAGAAGAAAATGAGGCCTTTGCAGAGATTAAGAAAGCCATTGCTGATGCTCCAGTGTTGGTGAGCCCAAATTATAGCAAGCCTTTTTATATCTATTCGTTTGCCTCAGACCACTCATGTGCTGGAATGCTAACACAAAAGTCTGATGAGGGGAATGAGCATCCCATTGCCTTCATGAGTGCACCATTAAAGGATGCTAAATTGAAATACCCAAGTGTGGAGAAACAAGCATATTCCCTTGTTCTAGCAGTAAAGAAATTCAGGCATTATATCCTCAGAAACAAGGTGTTTACAATTGTTCATGATTCTGCAGTTAAGTTACTGCTGATGCAGAATGAACTAGGTGAGCGCAGAGCTAAGTGGGTGACCATGCTCCAGGAGTATGACATTGAGATCCAGCCTATGAAGCTGGTAAGAGGACAAGGACTCACCCAGACCATGGCAGAGATAGGCCCTGAGTTGTCTATTCATAACTATAATGTTGAAGAAGTTTTCCCAGAGGGCTGGTATGATGATATAGTCTATTATCTGCTGAATCAACGACCTCCAGCACACCTTAATGCAGTACAGAGGTGAGCCTTAAGGCTGAAAAGTGATGGTTTCATGCTGAAAGGAGCTGTCCTATACAAGAAGAATCATGAAGGTATTTATTTGAGGTGCCTTGGAAGACAGGAAGCTGAAAAGGTAATGAGTGAATTTCATGAGAAATATGGTATTGGTCATAGTTCTGCAATTGCTACTGCGAATCAGATTTTGAGGGTAGGATATTACTGGCCTACACTGTTCAAGGATGTTCATCATCATGTACGGACTCGTCACACTTGTCAGACTGCAACAATAAGAGAAAGGTGTGCAGCACTTCAACTCTAGTCAGTCACTGAGGTAAAACCTTTTGCTCAATGGGGTATGGACTTCATAGGCCCCATCAATCCACCATCCTCTACAGGACACAGGTACATTCTCACCATAACTGATTACTTTACAAGATGGACTGAAGCTTTTGCTTGTAGGTAGTGCACATCAGAGGTAGTAATTAATTTTTTAGAATCTGACATTCTCAATCGGTTTGGATGTCCTATTGCTGTTGTTTCTGATAATGGTCCTACCTTTGCCTCTTTGTGATTCTCAAACTGGGGCTTTGATCATGGTATTATTGTAAAGTTTGTGTCTAATTATTATCCCCAGGGGAATGGTCTAGCTGAATCCTCTAACAAGAACCTGTTGATTGTCATCCGAAAGCTGTTAGAAAGGAATCCAAAAGACTGGCACACCCAGCTTCAGTTTGCTCTTTGGGCAGATCGTACCAGAGTTAAGTCCTCCATTGGTACATCTCCTTATCATTTAGTGTATGGTCTAGAACCAGTTTTCCCTATCCAACTCAAGATCCCAACTCTATAGTTTATAAATCAGTTTTATGATGAAGGGGATAGAAGGGAGGCCATGCTGACAAAATTATTGAATCTTGAGGAAAAATGAGACAATTCCCTTGAAAAATTTGCCAAACACCAGGGGGTAGTTAAGAGATGGTTTGACAAGAGAGCAAAAGTTAAGGCTTTTAGGATTTCTGACCTTGTCTTGTACTGGGATAAACCTCATGATCAGAAAGGGAGTCATGAAAAATTTGATAAATTGTGGCTGGGCCTGTATTAGATTGCTGAAATACTAGGAGATAATGCCTTCCATCTGAGGACTCTCACAGGAGAAGACATACCACTGCCTGTCAATGGGCAGTATTTGAAACATTATTTCCAGTCTTGAGCTGTTCTCAACTCTTTGCTTTGTAAATAGTTAGTTTAGGTTGCTTTGTTGTTTGTTTGCTTGCTTTGGTTAGAATAGGTTTCCCTTTTTCTTTGTTGGTTTTGTTTGGTTAGAGTAGGTTTGCTTTGGTTTGTTTGTTTTGGTTTGCGTTGCTCTTGCTGTTGGTCCTTTCTCTTTTGGGGATTGTGGGTGCGTCTGTATGGTAATGGTGGAAAAGCAGGTCTAATGTTCCTGGTATTTCCCTTACAAACTTTGCTCTTTTTTCCAGAATACCATGGTATAAATTCTTTAACCTGTCATTTGTCCTTAGGTTGAAACAAAGGGTTTCTAGTTAGTCTGAACAGGAATATATTGGGGGTCTTATACCTTTAATCCTTAATATACCCAAAGTTGTGAAAGGTCCTTATAAGGTCTGGACAGGTGAAAAATCCTTTTCTGCTCTAGTGCCACTGTGGTTCTCAGCCCTGAGTGTGGACTTCACTATTCATAGGTTGAATGAAGTTAGTAAAAGAAAATAAACATCAGCAAAATAATAAAAACAAAAAAGAGAAAAAAAATATATATATTGAAAATCATGAGGTTTGAATTCAACTTATTAGGGGGATCTGAATATCTCTATCGGGGCTATAGATGCCTGACTGGCAGTAGAGCTATATTCAGGAGGACCACAGTGATAACCTCATCGGGGCTATGGACGCCTGACTGGCAGCGAGGCTCTATCCAGGTTACTTTTAGAGTAAGAATCTTTACGTAGCCTATTCATACCATGTCTAGTTCTTCTTGCAACTGAGGGTAGGTAATAAATGCATGAACACACACTTAGACCCTGGTATAGGAATGTCTGAATGGCTGGGAATTTATTTGTTTTAACTTAGGGTGGTGGCTGGGTATCTGAGTTGGAACCATGAGTTCTGGGTTCTTAATTCCAGTTTGTCATCAAAATGCTCAAGAGCATTTCCCCAGCAGAGTCGCCATTTGTTGTGCAGTTTTTGGCACATGCGCCCCACTCGGAGTAGGGACCCTCTTTTTGATGTCTTTGACCTTTGCTTCTACTGGATTTATCATCTTAGGGTCTTGACATGTTGATCTAGCTGGCTTTGACCTTGCCTTGAGGTTTGAATTGATTGAAAATGAGTTTTTGGCCAAGTCCGGGTTTTCACCTGGATCTGGGATTTTCTGACTCTGGCGGATTTTCCCGGGCCCTGGTTCCTTGTCTGTTTCTGGCAGGATTCTCTGATTCCAAGTTTCTGCCTAACTTCGAGATTTTCTGGCCCTGGCGGATTTTCCTGGATTCTGCCAAAATCTCGATCTTCCTCATTTCCCCTGTTTCTACATTTTCACGGAATCCGTGTTTCTGCACATTCTGGGATTTTTTGAAATTTCACTTGGGGCTCGGGTTTCCAGACTTGTCAGAAATGTCTTATTGCGCATTAATGGTTGAGGTAATTTTGCTTAGGCAGGTATAAGGGTGGATTTAGGGCATTTTCAACGCCATTCTAACTTTATTGCTCCCTTGTTTTTCTCTGGCAATTTCAAATTTCCATTTGAGCTTTGAGAGTTGATCTTAATTTGTTTGCGTGAGGATTGCTTGAGTGCTGGTGTCGGTGTTTTCATTGCTTGGGCATGTTTGCTGTGAGAGTTGCCTTCTCAAGCTCGAATTTCTTTCGCTTTGATCCATGGTATGTAGTCATTGCCCTTCCGTTTTTCTTGTATGGTGATTGAGGGTTGCATTGGGTATTATTAGATTTGGGTCAGCTCTTGCTTGATTTTAATTTCATATTTATAGAGTCAGGGTTTGACCCGTTTGTATGATGAAACCCTATCACTCGTGTCCTGCGAGTTTGTCCATCCGTTTGGTTGCATGTGTATCCTTTAGATGGAGTTCTGGGCTTGATTGTTTGTTCTTTTAGTGCGGAATCTACCAAATCATGCGAAGTTAGGGTTTTTCTTCGGTGTTTGGGCCCAGAGCGAGGATTTCATTTTGTTTGAGTGATTTTGTCCTTGTATCTTGTTGACTACCCCGTCTTGTGAAGATTCGAGTGCTTTAGGTAAATCCTTAGCTGATATTTTAGACCCTAAAGCTTGCTCTAGTTTTAATGGCGGAGATTTGATTATTCAATTTAGGGCATCATCATTTTGATATGGGAATTTGTCCTTTGCAAGTTTCTGGAACTTTGGGGTCCTTTGCGCTTTGAATTTTGTTGATTGTCGTCGGTTCTGAGATCATTCGAGCTTAGGTGGGGAGAATCCCGTGGTCATTTGAGTTTTGGTTCGCGTTTCACCATTTTTTGGGTTTTCGAGGTCGTTGCAGAATTTCCTCGCTTCTAGATTTTCTCTATTTGGACTTATTCCACGGACTGAGGTTATTCCCGGCGCATTTCGGGTCGTCTGCGAAAATCTGTTCCATCCCGATTTTTCTGGATTTCCTGTCTGATGGTGTCCTTTCAAATGTTTCGATGATAGGATTAATGGAACGATTCTTTAATGCTTATTTCTTGTTTCCAATGAGTGAATTCAATTATTATCCTTTGTTTTTTCATCTGTACTAATGATTTATTTGACTAATTATGCTTTGGTAGTAGGAATCCATCTGGATCGGATTTTTCCAAAATTCTGCCCCGACGGTATTTTCTAGGTTTGCATGATTTTCCTGGACTATCTGATTTCCCTGGATTTCGAAGGATTAGCATTTGGCAATGGATTTTGATTGATTTATATGATCTGTGCTAACCTTTTGGATCAGAATATGAGCAATAATTGAATACTAATGACGATTTTTGGATATGCAGGCTAAATCAAGCAAGGTGGCTGCTGGTAAGTCCAAGGGTGTCATAGGGGCTTCATCTATCTCTGAGACAGAATGACTATGACAGGACATGAAGAGCCAACTTCCTGAGAGAAAGGTGTCTTCTGTATGGGCTGAGGTATTAGATATGAATGTTGGTGCTTGGCGGTATGAGGAGTTCAAACAGAGAACAGCCAAGAAAGATCAGTCAGCCCTGAGACAAGGGATGATGAACTCCGGGTTGGCACATGTGGCAGGGTTCCCTCCGGCAGTGCAGTGTTATGAATTGATCCTGGAGTGTGCTCGACAATACGACTTTGATACATAGAGGGTGGTTAGCACCGAGGGGAGAGTCTTGGCCAATTTCAGTCTGGCCTCTATTGCACAGGCTTTCAGTATGCCAGATCTTCCTTCAGTATGCACCTTGAACATTAACACTGCCAGGACTTATTATGAGAATGAGCCAATCAAGGCTCAGCAGATAATCAACTCATGGTTGGAGAAGCCAAAGTCCCATCATTCGAAGTTGCCCAAACAGCTGCACAAGGTAAAATTCAAGTCAGATGTATATGATGCCATCACACTTCTGAGCAGGGTGGCAAGATTAAGAGGTGCAGGTGTATTGGAGAGTTGGATGGTCCATGTGATCAGCAAAATTAGTCAAGGGACCAAATATCACTAGGCAGGGCTAATTAGTGCAGAGATTGACAGATAGTTGAGAAATGTCCTGGAGGCCAAGAAATTTACGATGTCTTCATATGTTGTGTATGTGTTGGCCATCTCCTACCCATACAAGGGCCTGAGTCCGAGGGGAAAAATTGGATAGGACATAATCTATGAGGTGTATCTGGAACTGCACCTTGGGCATAAGGATTATAGGAGGGCAAATGATGCATTTACAATACACATTACCCGGACACTGTAGAATGCAGAGCACCTCAGATTATCCGATGGAGCTAAAGGACTAATCAAAAACTATGGAGCATGGTTCATCCAGTTCCCTACATTCACTTACCTCAGGATTGATGGATGCCCAGTGGCCTCTTACCGGTTGCCTCGGTATCCTACTGATCACATTGTGCTGCTGGAAGTCGTAAGACAAATCTATGAGTTTGATGCAGTGGTGAAGAGGGAGAAGCACAAGACAGGCTTTGGAGGAGATTTCCATCTTGGGATTGGTGTGGGAGAGATGTGCCCATCTATCCAATCAGCTCACACCATAGGGGAGGAACTAGCAGCCTATGGATTCTCCTTCCATTTGAAAAGAATGAATTTTGACATAACTGGAGAGGCTCAGAAGAAAGCTACCCGGGAGTATAGGCAAAAAGATGATCTAGAAGACTACTGGGTCAACATCAAGGATGAACTCCATGCAAGAAAGAAGACGTATTCTAGGTTGCCTGTGGAGGCCATCAGACAATACAATGTTAAACTGATTCTGGATCAGCTTGATGATGATGGAAAACTGGTGCAGGACCATGTTTATGATGCAGTGAAGGGCAGGCCAACCAGAGATATTGACTGGAACGAGAATGAGGTTACAGAGCTGGAGGATTTGATGGCTCCTATCATGAGGTTCACTTCCTCATGGATAAAGCATAAAATCTGGGAATTGGAAAATGCAAAGGTAACTTGCACTTTTGACTTGATGGGAAATCTCAATCCTATGTCAACTTCTGAAGAATCCAGGGAAGATGACCCCAAAGGAAAAATAGTGAAAACGTCACCATTCAAGATCAAAGTTAGAGGTCCTAAGGAAGGGGTTGAACCTGAAACGAAGAGGAAGCTGAAGGGAAAAAGAAGATGGAAAACTCTGATAATCAGCAAGTCCTCTGATGAGGAGGAAATGGAGAAAGCTGAAGAGGAGGATGCTCCTCCACTGCCTAAGAAAGCTAGAACAACAAGGACCGCCAAGAGGAAAGATCAAGTTGCTTCAGGATGAACCTCTAATTGTCGATGTGGAGAGTTCTGGAGGAGAGAAAACCAAGGTCTACACAAGGAAATCAAGGACTCCCTCTCCCCAGGATGCTACACAGCAGAGGGACTCCTCCCCAAAGCTACCAGTTGAAGAGCCACCGAACTCTGTTTCTCCACCGCCAAGCGCACCTGAGCCAGAGAATCTGGATGAGCATGAAATTAGTGGAGAGGCAGAGCAGTTCAAGGAAGGAACACTCTTCAGTGAGGCGGCTAAGCTTGAGGTGGGAACAGATGAAGGACATACTTCTCCGTTGGTGCAATACGAAGATTCTCCAGAGATTGACATAGGCTGTGGATCACCAGAGCCGGAGGAGAATATCCCTTCCAAGACTCCCTCACCGGTGCAGCGGGAGGCGAAACTCAAAGAAGTTGATTCAGGTGAGCAGCTTCCAGAAAAATAAGATGATAAGGCAACAACTACAGAGGAGGAGAAAGTGATAGAGGAGCCAGGAGAAATCAGGACAGAAGAAATCCGGACTGACCCTGCAGCCCCAAACTAGCTCAAAAAGGAACTTGCAAGGAAGAAGCAAGTGATTGTCGAAGACACTCCCTTGGACTGGGATGAGATGTTGTCGAAAATTGGCAAAGGAAAGAAGAAGAAGGTTGCAAAGGTCATCTCCCGGGTGGAAAGGGATGAAGCGCACAATAGGGTAGTCCACATTGCCACCCCTGTAGCGGATAAAATGAGGGAGGATATTACGAGCCAGGACTATAATATCTAGACAATCAACATCGGGCCGGCCTCTATGGAGCAGGATATTGAGAAGTTTGAGTGATCTAGCACAGTGATTGTGGACAGGTTGAAGAAGGAGACCCAAACTAAACATGAGCTAAAGAAGGAGAATGAACAGTTAAGGAAGTGTTTGGAGGAGGTTATGAAACCTTTGCAGTCCCTTCACCCTTCTTCATCTGCTACCCCTGACTTTCTGCCTAAGGAGACAATCTCTGGGATTGAGAAATTGAAAGCCTCTGCTCAAGCTACCATGGAATGGTTAATGGGTGTACAAGCAAAAGGAGATGATGCTATCAAGGCAGTTTTATCTGTGGGAAAGGATGCAGTCCGGGCAAAGGAGCTGTTGGAGTATATTCTGTCCTAAGATAAGAATGACATGGATCTCCTACTATAGAAATCGAAGGTTGTCCTGGGACATGGCAAGGATCAATTGGCCAAAGATGGAATCCTTCCTTCCTCTAGGTTGGATGAGTTGTGGGAGTGGTTCGAGGCCCTGCAGATCAGGCAGAAGGCTTTGAAGAAAATTTTGAAAAGAAAGAAGCAAATTGATGGTGAGCTTACTGCGGTCTATGATGGATGCATTGCCTTCTTTGAGGTAATGACAGGGAGGAAGAAGATAGCTCTGAAATACTTGAGCTTGGATCAATTGAAGGAGTGGTGGCATGAAATTTATGCCCCAGATTCTGATGGAGCTGTCACCAGCCACATACTTGATGATGCAGCTACCTACATGGCGGTGATGGATAGATACATGGCCAACAGGGAGGATTGGAACAGGATTGTTCAACTGTCCAAGGAAGAAACAGACTCCATTAAATGTTGACTCAGGGTTTTGCCATTGCTACCTATTGCTAAGTTGGATGGAATATTCTTGAGGGTCCAAGAGTCATTCGGACAGAAGAAGGATAAAGGGAGTAGCAGTTAATGCTCACTTCAAGATTTGTGCTTCCCTATTACCATGGGGCATGCATTGGACTGGACTTCCTTGGGGACTGTGCCTAGGCTGACTTGGATGATGGCATTTAATGTGTGCCTTAATTCGTTTCCTTGGCCGACCTGTTTTGGCGGTTCTTATTATTTTGTAAAATGTTTGGCTGGGCTGACATGTCTTGGGGGGAATTTGCTATAAATGGGCATTCTTGCCTCATTGTAAGAGTTAGACATTGGTTAGCTAAGCAATAATAGAGATAAGCAAAAGCAATAGTTAGAATTTCTTAGTCTTTTCTTGAAGCAAATACTGTATCAGAATAGTTGAATTGTTGTAGATTTTGGTGATTAATACAATTGGAGACATTGTGGTTTTCCTGGTGGAATCCTTTGTGTTATTTCATCTTGCATGGTTCTTGTTGTTCATCTTTTAAATTGCTTGAAGATTTAGGGTTTAGTATTCAGAAATAGATTAGTTTCAGTTGGATAAATGATGTTTATGATTTCATATTTGGAATGTTTGTAGCTATCTCTGGTCTATACTCCCAGTAACTATTTGATTGTAGTAGGCTGGTGAAGTTAACCTGGACTGTATATTCAATGTGCTTAAGTTCGATTATAGATGCATGTCTATGATTTTAAAATCTGTATTCCTCAGACCGTTCTTGTAAGATTGCATTGTGGGTTGAATGAGAACTGGTTATTTGAGATAGGTCCATTCCAGATATATGTTATTTACATTGTTTTTCCTCTCAGTAGTTTAGATCTTATCACTTCTTTGCATCCCTATCTTTTTCTGTTTCTTTATTATCCGGTTATGTTTAGTATTTAAGATCATCATATTGTCAAATTTGATAAATCAAAAGATACAGTTTGCTTGTAGTAAGGTCCGATTGTGATTACCAGCATTTCACATTTTATCTGAGTTGTTTTATGCATTGTTATGACCTAACACCCAAGAGACCTTGGGGTAATCTTCAGTGATTTATTATTGAGAATTACCTTTCAAGAGAGATAAAATATTGTATTTTGTCTGAGTTGTTGCTGTGCAGAAAACACCATCAATAGACAGTTCAAGGATGCTCAAATGTTCTATTAGTTAAGTAGGGTTAACAAGGAACACAATGTCCAACATTTGTGGAGTTTTTTTTAAGTTGGGAATGGTAAAGGAGATCATGATGGAGCTGGTGAGTGTGTTAAAAGAATTCTTGCCAGAGAACACTTGAAATTTGAGGATGCAATACATTTTAAAGATGCACGTGGGATTGTGAATTGGTGCAATAAAAGATTATCTACACCTGGTTCTAGTAGGTACTCTATAGTTCACTGATTCTTTTGATTGGTTGAAGAAGAGAACACTCTACCTAGACTTGATTGTGAAAGAATTAGTGGATCTACAAAATGATATTCATTTAAGAGTTTGAATGAAAGCACATGGACTATCTAGACAAGGGAGCTTGCATGTTTTTGTCAATTTTGTATTTTAGGAGATTGGGAAGCATGTGAAAATATAGAATGGGTTTAAGAGTGGAAGCAAAGATCATTGAAACCTACACAAGCACATGATCAATATGAAACAATAATTGAAGACAATGATCAAGTGTTTGCATCAGACGACTATGACCGTGTTTCAAACCATGTACAAGAAGGTAATTTAATTCAATTTAATTCATTTTATTTCAATTTATTACTATTCTATAATACTAAATTATTTATTTATATACATATGAATGGATGTATGTAGATTGGTCAAATTATATGGAAATGTGCAAGTTATTAAATCAATTTTTGTTTGCAAGACATGTGTATACTATTGTTGCACATGAGGGGAATGAAGAGGAAATAAAATATTGGTTAGCTCATTGTGTGGAGACTAAACATAAGTTAATAGCACCTCGAGAAGATGATGATTTCTATCATTATCCAACATGTATAGTGATCCCCTTAAGACATCCCCTTAAGAAAATTTTGATAACAAGTTTTTGATCCCCTTAAGAAAATTTTGAGAACTTCTTTGAACCCCTTAAGTAATTTTTGAGAACTTGTTTGATGATGGCTATCATGTTATCCAATAGGATTAGTGGTGATTGTTGGAACTTGGCTACGAAAATACCTAATAAGGAAGAATGGTCTGCCTACATTTGAAGATTATGAGACACATAAGAAGATTATACACTACTCACATTTGGAGGTGCAACAAATATAAAACTAGTGAGGTATCATGGAAGACCTACAAATAAAGAGCTATGGAAAATTTATATGGAAGAGCATGAGAAAATCACGCATTGGAAAAAAGAGAGGATACAAATGGTACAATGGAATGAGTAAATACATATAAATATAGTTTCAGTTTTATATTGTCCTTTTAAATAGATTAAATACATGTTTTGATATTTCTTTTGTGTTATTAGTTGAAATTGATTTAAATTATTCTTTTATATCCTTAAGCCATCATCACAAATTCATCACATACTTTGAGACAAAAAGGAGAGTCCATGTAGATTCAACTTAGACAACATGGAATACTTGGTAAAAATATGTAACTATTAGTTAAATTATATTTAAATACAAGTTTTGATTATATATTGATATTCTTGTACATTAATGGTTAAAACTAATTTATTATCCTTTTTTGTATCCTTAAGTCATCATCACATTGATCTCATACTTTGAAACAAAAAGGAGAGGATGTAGATTCAACCTACACACATGTGTGGAATACTTTTAAGTACAGGTACTTGAGTTGTGTACATATAGATAGTTGTATATAAATTGAAATACATGTTTTGATGATTTCATTGATATTTCTTGTATCATTTTGTTATCAGGTGGCATGAAGACCTGCTATATTTTGGGAACAAGTTTCATATTTTCTTGAGATGACATAGCCAAATTTTGTAAACATTGTTTTGAGTTGACATATATGTACATACATACTAACACAATTACACATTTTTGTAAAAAATTGTATACATGTACATACACAATTATACTGTACATGTTTATGTA
Organism: Sequoia sempervirens; assembly: GCA_007258455.2. Classification (NCBI taxonomy): domain Eukaryota; kingdom Viridiplantae; phylum Streptophyta; class Pinopsida; order Cupressales; family Cupressaceae; genus Sequoia; species Sequoia sempervirens. Next base: position 423,908,510 of record VDFB02193867.1, read on the forward strand.
TCAAAATCAATGTTCTATATATTTTGTTTTTTAATTGTGTATGTTTTCCTACTTTGAAACTTTAAATTTGATTGTATAATCACTAAATATCATGTATATTATTGTTAAATCAATTATATCAATCATGATTAAATATGAGACATTTGCTTTAAGTATTTCATCCACTTAGGACGTCCTATCAAGACATATCCTAAATATTATACTTAATTATATCATTTGTTATGATGAGTCACCCTACTTTGAGACTTTAAATTTGATTGTATATTCACTAAATAACATCTATATCATTGTTAAATTTGATTGCCTTCGGAAACTTCACCAAATCTTGACTTCTTTGATCCCTTTAAGATGTCGTATTAGGACCCCTTAAGACATCCTATTACGACATGAATTAAATAAACATTAACACTTTAATTTATATAGAATGTGATTGTTATGATGAGTTATCCTAAATTCTAAGTTAATTATATCATTTGTGATTAAATATTAGACATGTACTTTGAATTATTTCATCCCCTTAAGATGTCTTATTAGGACATATCCAAAATATTATACTTAATTATATCATTTTCTATGATGGGTCACCCTACTTTGAAACTTTAAATTTGATTGTATAATCACTAAATAACATGTATATTATTGTTAAATTTGGTTTCCTTGGGAAACTTCATCAAATTGTGACTTCTTTGATCCCCTTAAGACATTGTATTAGAACCCCTTAAGACATCCTATTAGGACATATCCTAAATATTATACTTAATTATATCATTTGTTATGACGAGTCACCCTAATTTGAATCTTTAAATTTGATTTTATAATCATTAAATAACATATATTATTGTTAAATTTGGTTTCCTTTGGAAAATTCACCAGATTTTGACTTCTTTGATCCCCTTAAGATGTATTAGGACCACTTAAGACATCCTATTTGGACCCCTTAAGATATCCTATTAGGATCCTTTAATACAAACTATTACGACATGAATTAAATAAGTTCATTGACTAATTATCACTAATTATCATGTATATCATGTATACATCATGTACGGATCACTAAATTTGTGAAGTAAAAATATTGTGTTGGAATCAAGGAACACTGAGAGGCTTGATCTTTAAACCACTTATAGTATTGAACCAAAAGAAATATACAAGAGCACAAGACAATCAACCACAACACCATAACACAAGGATTTTTATGTGGAAACCCTGTTAGGGGAAAAACCATGGTGAAGATTAATCCACAATATGAGTATAATCAAAACAAGTGTTTATAAAGGAATGCACATGCATTTAGGCACACTTCCTAGAGCTCACTACTCAAATACAAAAGGCTTACTACCCAAAAGAAGACTCTTTGTCTTACAATCACAGTCAGAAGAAAACTAGAGTGGATGAACTATGAGATAGCATCTCCCAATGCCTAATTATAGTTCCAGTTAAGCACATTAATCACATTCTTCACATTCTATTTGATTCTGCTCTTGAAACACTATCTACTTTAATCCGAATCACCAATATTTGTTCTGTGCAAGTAAAACTGCACACAATTGATCTATAATCCTTCTAAATTTTGTATCATATATCATTGAATATCAAAATGATATGAATAATTGATTATATATATCTGCAACTAGAGATTAGAAAAACTACAGTATTGGCTTTGACACAATATAAAACATGTACAAACTGTTGGCCCAATCCATAAACAATTACCAATGCAAATCAACCAATGTCATCCAAAACATAGTAAGGGCCCAAAACAACATCCTTGAACACAAAACACCTTAAAAAATTATGCTTCAAATATTTGTGACATGCTACAATCACCCTGTCGGCCTTTTTTATCGGATTCCTTGTTTTAGCTTGACAGTTAACACATATCATCAAGCTAGCTTTTGGTATAAGAAAATACTAAGGTATGGATGGAATTACTAACTAGGGTTGCCATCAATGACAACACCAGATGACTTGTGTAGTGTATCTTGCCAAAAATCTCCTCTTTTGGCATTGATGGCAACACTTAGTGAAAAATGACTAAGTGTCAGAATTAGTACAAACATGAATACACTACAATCCTCAAAACTTCAAGAAACTTTAATCACAACTCCCCTTGAGATGAATATGACATTTTTCATTGTCCCACACTCCATCTTTGACTTCAATGGCAAAGACGGGAATCCACATACCAAAAATCATACAAAATTTCTATGAACAAACTATATATTTACAAACATGCTTTTCTAACTTACATGGACTTGAATATGTCTACAAAATTGTTCTTACATAGAATAAAACTAGTTTCCCAACACTTTTTGAGACTCTCCAAAATAGTCATGTGACCATAGAACAAGTAGGTTTACATCTCTGCTAACTCAAGATTTTTCAGATCACTGACAACCATAGAATCTTGTGCTTCCTTCAATGCACTAAGCATTGTCTCATTTTAGGACCAATTATTCCTCTGAACTCACATACCCTTTCAAAAATTGTGTCCTTTTCATGCTTCAAAATTTTAATTTTTTCAAGTAGGGATATGACTTGACCTTCTTGCTTACCCATAGAAATGGTTAGAGGATCAAAGGTCTGAGAAATATCTACTAACTATTTCTCATATTCCTTAATGTTCTTCTCAGTGACCTCAGTGAATTTTGATAGGGATAAGCATGACTTGGAGATATTTTGACCCTCAGATAATGCACCTTGAATGCTCTTTACACAAGTAGCTAATAAGGATTTATCATTAGTAATCATACTCTTCAATCTTCTAAACCTGTTTGCATCAAATTCTTTTTGGACCTTATTCTTAGCTGACTTTTCAAGAGACTCAAAGTGAGTAATTATAGAGTTAAGTTTTTTTCAGCTGAATGAAGGAAGAATTAGATGAGTCCTTGACATGTGTGGGAATGATCTTCTCCAAGATACCAGATGCAAGACTTAGCAGCTCACTATCCTCAATATGAGATTTCAATATCTCCTCCCTTGCCTTGGTATGAGCAAATGATGCTACCTTCAACTTCTAAATAGGAGATAGAGTGGCCAAGTTGATAGGACCTTCAACCAATTCAAGGTCAAACTCCTGCTGTTGTTCTTCTAAAAAATTCTTTACTACCTTTGCAATGCCTTTTGCTTCCATAGCAACCTCCTTTGCCTCAACCTTCTTTTCTTCAATCATAATTTCTTGCTTGGCTTTGGTAATCTCTATTTCTTCCATTGACATATCTTTAGGAGCTTCAGTCTCCATGGGAATTTTAGTATCTTTCATATCTAGAGGATTTTGAGTGTCCTCAAATGTTTCTTCTTTCACTTCTTCAATGTTAGCCTAAACATCTTGAGCGTTATATTTGTTCTTCAACAAAAGTAGCTTAAGAATTTTCTCAGTATCTTTTGATACTTCCTCAGTCTTCATGATCATAAGCTTATTCACCCTTGTTTTGATCTTAAAATCCTTTTTTAGCATTAGTGAGGATTTTCTTCATTTCTTCTATTGATATTACTAGACATAGATTGGAAAGTATGCATTCTCTCATTTGTTCTTCTTCAGTTCTTGCATTTACTCTCGTCATTTCCAAGACTTCATATAACCCTTTAGGTAACTTTGGCATTATTTCTATGAGAGTCATATTGAAAATATTTAGATATTTTATTGTAGCTTCTTCAAGAGTTTTTTTGACCAACACTATCAAAAGTGTCATACCATTTAGAAAGTGGTTTGAGATTACCATCCTTAATTAAACCATTTTCCACTTTCTCTATAGTCATACCTAATCTATTAGTTTTCATCTTTTTCTTGGCTTTTCCTTCACCAGAGGGCTTTTCCTTAGAGAATTTTTATGCCTTTGTGCCCTTATGCTTGATTTCTCTTACTTCTTCATCTGATTCAGTTTCTTCATCATCTTCAACAACATAGATTCTTGTGTTTTTCCTCTTTCCTTCTCTTCCAGATTTCTTGAGTTCAGATTTTACTGGGCTTGATTTCTTTGTAGGACTAGATGAGAGTGTAGAGCTCCTTGTAGATATAGATCTTGTAGAGGATGCTTCCAGAAGAATTAACTCAGTTCTAGTAGGCTCCCCTCTTTCATCTTGTTCTCTTTTCTTCCTTGCTTCAACTGATATACCGATGATTTCTACAAAACCTTCAATTTCCTTTCTCACCCTTTGGACTATAATAGGATTCTTTAGTTCTGCATGCACTTGCATATTCTTCTCTTCAAATATACCAAACATTTCTTCTATTGCATCCTAAGGTTTACTCAATAAGTGTTGGTCATACAACTCCAAAATGTGTTCTTCAACCTCATATCCCATAGGTATTATCCAAATTGTTCTAGGTTTCGCTTCTTCCATCAAACACTGATCAATGTCAACCATGAAGCAAATAGTGTCCTTATATTTTCCACAATAGATTTATGAATCCTTTCCTTATCTTGCATTTAATTCTAGGAGCTTTTGAAGTAACCCCAGATAACAATTTTCCTTACTTTGCTATCACCAATTCCATATAAGATGTCTTTGGTTTGAACAACTATTGGTCTGTCACCTTCCCATTGCACTTTACCTACTCCTAGTACTTCATTCATGAAGTAGAAAAATAGAAATAACAACATATTTCCATACTTGAAAGAGTTCTTTTTTTCCTTCTTGATTTTACCAATATTTTCAATTAGTTGGCTCTGGAGTAACTCACATAAGTAATATTCTACATTTGCCTTGATCATTTGATAAGTTGCATAGATTACAATACTGGATATAGAGTTATCCTGGCTTGAGTAATAGATTTTATATCCAATAGCCATAGAAGAAAATTTTACATCCAATTCAATGATGTCCTTAATTTTCATGGATCTTTTGTTGAAAGTGGAACCTATTGCTTTAGTGATTGTCTGGTTCTTTACAAATTTCAATATGGGCAATCCACCAGATGAATTCGGACCAGTAACAATGCTTATAGCTTCTCTTGTGATCTTGAAGGGCTGATTTAACCACATGAACTCAATGCTCACTAGACTTAGTATGTACCAAACCCATTCATTTTCATCAAACACAGGAAACTTCACAATTTGTGTGAACTTCTTCTCCTCCAAAGTCTTGAATTTGGGCCTTACAAAAAGATCTTTTCCCATAATGATTTTTGTATAGATTTAACAATTGGGAGCTTCCTAACTCCTCAACATTCACATGAACATATTCCCTAATATCTTCAATGTGAAAAACACCATATGGAATGGAAGAAAATGTACCTGATGATTCTATCTCAATGGACTTGAATGGGGGCCATTTGAATTTTGGGTGGGACCTATCCTTAATATCAACAAGTAACAAAGTTTCCATTTTCCAGAAATTTGAAGTTCACAAGTTTTGTAGATAAATTGCTTTTGCTAGATTAGGGTTTGTTTGTCAAATCACCTTTAGACTTGTATCTTGCCAAAATTCACTTGTAGAGATCTCCAAACTTCTTCTCAAAATGAAATGTGACAAATGAGGAATAGAAGTAACCTTTTATCATTCGTGCATCTAAATTTTTATTGCAATTGTAAAAGAGGGGGATTTTCTACTCACAAGTTCTCTTCATTTAGAGAACCTCATGGGGTGAACTTCCCTAATCTACCTCGATGAAAGAGTGCAGAAGTTTTAGAATCCAAAAGTAAAAGTCACGAAGATTCTCTAGATAAACTTACTAGCTCTCGGCTAAAGGATGCCAGTGCAGAAAATAGATGACAGTGTGGCACACTGGCATCCTAGAGGCATGCTAGAGTCTCATAGGGACCAAAAAGTGAGAATCTCTCAAAAAATGGCTAAAGTGACTACTTCTACTTGAATTTCTAGGAAATCTTAAAATGCAGGAAGGTGATAGAATTGAAAGAGTGAAGTAAAACTAATAAGAAGAAGAAAGGAAAAAAATACTTACAACCACATGAGTGATGAAGCCTCCACCAAATGAATGTCTTCAAAACCTATGTTTGTAATATCTAGAGAGAATGTTAGGGCTGTACAAGGGTTTTCCTTAGTCCAACCACCGTTTTGGTGTTCCAACCCCCATGAAAAACCAAGAAGATAGAGATGAAGAGTGTGATAAACAAAGCATGTTGTGAAAGAAAAACCCACACAGGAGTAGAACCCATACCACCAAGTAAGCCTGTGATAAAATAAAACCCCACTTGAGTAGGTGAACCCATATCACAAAAGAGGTGATAAAAGAAAACCTCGCTCTAGGGGGAGAACCCATATCACCAAGTAAGTATGCAAATAGTAGGGGATATGTAATCCAAATATGCTCACAAGAATGAAATGAAGGAGATGAAGTTGCAAGAGTGGAGCTACGAGAGCTTGAGAGAACTTGAAGCTACTACAACACGTTGTATGGAACTATACATACAAGTGATGGAGTGAGGCCAAAATGTATAGTGAAGCTAGACAAGTGCTAGAAAGACTTGGAAGAAGTTAGAAGTTCTTAGAGAGCCAAAATGAGTTGAAAAGATGACTTAAAAAGAGAGAAAAGAAGCTTCCTGGGTAGTTACAGAGAATCCCAAGCCATTTCCACCAACAAACTTATTTGAAAAGTGGAAAACATGCTTAGAAATGGTCATCTAAGCATTTAAATGTCGCAAGATGCTAGCATGATGTGTGAACATTTGTGTGGTGCTACCAAGACTTGGAAGAAGTTAGAAGTTCTTAGAGAGCCAAAATGAGTTGGAAAGATGACTTAAAAAGAGAGAAAAGACACTTCCCAGCCAGTTACAGAGAATCTCAAGCCGTTTCCACTAACAAACTTAGCTGACAAGTGGAAAAAATGCTTGGAAATGGTCATCTAAGCATTGACATGTTGCAGGATGCTAGCACGACATGTAGACGTCTGCATAGAGCGCTAGTGTCTGGACATGTCACACTACAAAATGACATGAATGGGAAAACCACAAAGTTCAACCAAAATCTAATATGCAAGGGTGGCTATTGAAAAGGGTGTTGGAGCATCTTGAGAGGGGAAAGAGGTTGATGCAAGGGCTAGAATGAGCCTACTCAAGATGCTAAGGGAGTGGACACTAAAGTGGATGCAAGAATGTATGTGAAATTGCTAGGGGTGCAATTTTATGCTTATACAACAATAATTTTTTTTCCCTAGGTCTTCTGTACACCCTATTTTCATAGTCTATGAAAGAAAATTCTTTTGTAGACCTTTAATATTGCATAAATTTCCTTCACAAGTGTTCCCAAAGCATCTATAGATCAGTAATGCAATCATTGCAATTTTCCACATTCCAATACCAACTACTAGTAGGGGCTAAAAGATTTTATTAAGAGCTCCCCCTAGGTGAGAGGCCTTAAACTAATTCCCTAAGGAATTTCTAGTAGCAAGTTCTGGTGCAAATTCATTTCCTACATTAGAATTACTCTTCTTCACCCATGTCTTCTTCATTTGATTCTTAATCTCATCCGTAGTAGCTATTCCTTTTCCCTTATCATCCTTCTACATATTTTTCCCTTTGTTTACCGAACCCTTCCTACTTCTATAGAATCTTGCAATGTGGCCAAGTTTGTTACAATTATAGCACACAACATTTCTTTCTCCAAACCAATTATTCCATTGATGTTCTCTTGATCTACACTAGTTAGCAATATGACCAAATCTATTGCAGGCATAACATCTGACATTTCTATTGGAAAATTTGTTTGTCATATTTTTGCATTCAATTGACTTAAGACCATTCTTATTCCAATTGAAATACTAACCGAAGAATGATGGAACACTTTAATTTATTCTACTTCTACATTGAGTAGCCATATGAACAAAATTATTGCAAATGAAACAATATCCATTAAAATTTGAGCATTGGGTTGTCTTACTGGATACCTTCCTTCTTTGCTCATCTAATTTCCCAGCCTAAATTTCCTTTGACTAGATTCAGAGCTTTCTCCTTTCTCATATCCAAGACCTTGCTTGTCACCTCCAATCTTCTGACTCTGAATCAGTTCATCAAGCTTAGCTGAGCTAATCTTGAACTTCTCCTTATATTCATTTGTAGTAACAACTTCATCCCTGAGAATAACAATCTATCTTTCAAGCTCTTCTTCATTGTTTTTGGACTATTGCAATTCAAGATCTGGCTAATTGAATCCATCATTAATTATGTTGTATTCATCAGATCTTTCTTTCAAGGACTGAGTAATATTCTCTTCATTCTTCTTTTTCTCTTCAATCTCCTTGGTCATCCTCATCACAATAGATTCTATCTCATGCTTTAGGAAAACATTATCTCTGGTGAGCTTTTCACATTCTTCTATCTTTTCCTTCAAGGCTTGAATTAGGTGATCATCTTCCATGGTTTTACTTTCTTTCTACTTGATCTGATCACAAAGATCCTTTCTCTTTTCCCTAGATCTATTGATTTGATCTTTCAATAATTGAATGAATTTCTCAGCATTCATGAGACTTGCTTGCAATTCCTTGACTTCAGATTTGGACTAATCAAGATCATCTAGTGCCACCAAAATTTGGTGATGAATACTAACAGAATCCATTGAATCACCTTCCTGGATCTTCCCCAAGCTATTAAACTTCTTCTGAGGAACTAGGCTCTGATACCAATTGTTGGAATCAAGGAACACTGAGAGGGGGGTGAATCAGTGTTCTACAAAATTTAACTTTATTAACTTGATCTTTAAACCACTTATAGCTTTGAAGCAAAAGAAAGATGCAAGAACACAAGCCAATCAACCACAACACCATAACACAAGGATTTTTACGTGGAAACCATATTAAGGGAAAAACCATGGTGGAGATTAATCCACAATATGAGTATACTCAAAATAAGTGTTTACAAAGGAATGTGCATGCATTCAGGCACACTTCCTAGAGGTCACTGCTCAAATACAAAAGGATTACTATCCAAAAGAAGACTCACTGTCTTACAATCACAATCAAAAGACAACTAGAGTGGATGAACTATGAGATAGCATCTTCCAATGCCTAATTATAGTTCTAGTTAAGCACATTAATTGCATTCTTCACATTCTTTCTGATTCTGCTCTTGAAATTCTATCTACTTTAATCTGAATCACCAATATTTGTTTTGCACAAGTGAAACTATGCACAATCAATCTATAATCCTTCTAACTTTTGCATCATATATCATCAAATATAAAAATTATATGTATAATCAATTATATATATCCACAAATAGAGATTAGAACAACTACATGTCAACTTTAAAAAAATATAAAACATGTGCAAACTATCGGCCCAATCCATAAACAATTACCAATGTGAATCAACCAATGCTTGCCAAAACATAGTAAGGACCTAAAACAACATCCTCAAACACAAAACACCTTAAACAATTATGCTTCAAATATTCATGACATGCTATAATCACCCTATCGGCCTTTTCTGTCAGATGCCCCATTTCAGCTTGACAATTAACACATATCATCAATCTAACTTCTGATATAAGAAAATACTAAGGTATAGATGGAATTACTGACTAGTGTTTCCATCAATGACAACACCCGATGACTTGTGCAGTGTCTCTTGCCAATATATTGAAATGTACTATTAATTTCAACTTTAATTTCATGTTTGTACTTAATTTCACATTAATTCCCTATTAATGTCTTGACTATGAATTTTTTGGAAAGTAAAAATATGTCCTATCAATTACATATTAAAATTTTAGTTAAATTTCATTAATGCACATGTGTAAATAAAAAATAAACAATAATAAAGTCCATTATTTACAATATATTAAGTCCATAAGAAACCAAATATGTATTCCATGAAATAATCAAATACAACCCATGAAATCATCTAACTCATATCGCCTCTATAATCAAGACACCTCTTCACACCATGCAAACTATGCAGATGACCTAAACCACTTTGTACAAGAGAAAGAAAGATGAAATTAGATGTAAGACGATTAAAAATGATTTAATGATAATTTAATTTATAATTCATCATAAAATTAAATTACCATGATATCTAGCTCTACATACTCTGGTGCACTTGGACCAACCTCTAAATGCTCTTAATCAATCTACGCATATAAGAGAAAGAAAGTTGAAATTAGATATAAGTCTACAATTAAAAATGATTTAATTCAATTTAATTTATAATTTATCATAATTAAATTGTACCGTAAGAGGTTGTGCACCCTCTATTCCATGACCTATGTGTCTCATGCTATAAAAGACAGGATTGTAATCCATTTTGCTAAATGTCTAGTCAATGTTTCTTGACTCAAGAGGTACTTCAAGGGATCAATCTTAGCTACCAAATGTGTCTTATGGTTTAACATGTAATGCCTTAATTTTTGTGCTGCAAATACAATTTCCAAACAAGAATGTTCAACGGGTGTGTAATTTAGCTCATACCCCACCAGTGTTCGACTGATATAATATATGGCCCTTTCTTTTTCTTCATAGCCATTTTGTGCTAGTAATGCCCCCAGTGCTGAAGTAGTTGCAAAGATGTACAAAATTAATGGTTTTCCTTGGATGGGAGGCATGAGAACTAGAGGTGACAATAAGTATTGTTTGATTTGGTTGAATGCTTCCTAACACTTATCTGTCCACACAAAGGGGATCCCTTTGCGTAGAAGATACTAGAATGGTTGACACTTATCTGTGAGTTGAGCAATAAAATGTCTAATAGATTGAAGTCTACCTTGTAGCATTCTTAGATCACTAATTCCCTTAGGCAGAGGCATATCCAATATAGCTTTGACTTTAGCAAGATCAACTTCAATTCCTCTATGAGAGACTATGTATCCCAATAACTTGCCTGATGCTACACCAAAAACACACTTTTTTGGGTTTAACCAGACCTTATACTATTCCAACCTCCTGAAAAAATTTGTCTAATATTGAAACATGGTCTTTTCTTGTCAATGAATTTTCCAAAAGATCATCTACATAGTCCTTGATTAATGTGTGTATCATGTCATGGAATATTGTTGTCATTTCCCTTTGATATGTAGTGCCTGCATTTTTAAGACCAAACGGTATTATAGTCCAATAGTATGTACCCCAAGGGAATGTGAAAGCAGTTTTGTGTTGATCTTTAGGGGCAATACGAATCTAAATATAACCCGAGAAACCATCCATAAGGGATAACATCTCATATCCAGCTGTAAGGTCCACAATGATGTCAATGTTTGGTAGAGGAAAATCATCTTTGGGACATGCTTTATTGAGGTCTCGAAAGTCTGTGCATACACAAATTTATCTAGTATACTTAGTGATAGGTATGAGGTTGGATATCCACTCATCATAGTCAATTGATTTGATAAAACCCACTTCCAACAAATTTTTGGGTTCAACTTTAACCAACAATGCCACTTCCAGGTGCATTTTTCTTAGCTTTTGTTTTACTGGCTTGGCATCTGGCAATAATGGAAAGTGATGCAATACTAACTTAGGATCTAATCCTGGCATGTCGGCATAAGACCATGTGAAGTTTACCTTGTATTCTAAGAAGAACTTTTGAAATACTGGTTGTTCAACTGTTGTCAATGATGCTGCAAAGAGGACCATTTTGGGGTCTTCCACAGTAGCTATATTAACTAGTATGTTGTCTTCTACAAGAATTTCTGATTTTTCTCTGTCCATGGGAAGAAAGTCCAATCCTCCACCATTAGGTGCCTCAAGGAGGTTTTCACCCTTGGATACATCCTTTATTTTTACTATTTTGTCGTCAGAAGGTGCCTTTCAGTTTTCACCTAGAGACGTGTTATTTTTTACTTTATTTTTCTTTTTAATTTTATGACTAGAGGATGGCACAGTCTCCTTGAAATAAGCAGCACAATACAAGTCAATGTAAAATCCAACTTTGTGATCCCCATTTGGAATGCCCTCATGTAGTCCAAGAAATTCTGCTAAAGACTCATCATTTTGAAAAGAATCCATTACTAATGGGCCCTGTTGGTTCTAGTCAATTAGGTTAGGGTGAACTAAAGATATTCCATCATCAACATTTGCAAATTGAGGAGATGACATGGAGATCATGCAAATGGATGTCGAGACATTAAAAATGAAATATTCATCATCTGGCTCTATGTCAGATTCTATCCAGTATTCTCCTTCACTTGTTTCATACTCACCAGCAAAATAAAGGACAAAGGGAGTAGCATTAGAGTCAGGATCAGTAGTGGCAAGCGACAGTTCAGGTGGTTCTGAAAGATTGTCATCAATTTGGGATGACTGGGTTGGTATGTCAGGGCTGGGACGAATGTTAATAGAACATGATCTAGACTTGACATCATTTGATGTTGTATTGATCTTAAACATTTTCCAAAATTGTTCCTCAAATGCAGGCTCAGTAGGTTCAAGGAATAATTCATCAAGGCAGTAGTCACTTAAGGATCACTGAGAGCCAAATTCCCATTCGTGAGAGTCAATTTCAAAGGAGGTGTCCTCGGTTGTCTCAACACAGTCTAAAGCATACACTAACTCACATGGAAGCACATTGGTACTTGGATTGCCAGATTCTCGTGGACCTAACCCTAACCCAATATGTTTTGGTCTTTCTAAAATTGATAGTAGCTCACACCTTCCATTTTTATCCTTACCAAGACCACTTTTTCCATCATAACCTTTTGCTTTTATCAGGCTGTATCCTTTTCCATATATTATTATTGGCAAGGGAGTTAAGTCTCATGGTTCTCTATAAATCTAGGATAGTATATCATTTGTGTCCTCTTGACTCATTTCACCCCACTTTATGAAAACTGTATTGGGAGGAACTGATAGGGAGTAGGGTTGGAGGAATCAATCATTGATTCCTGCTCTAGGCCTTTCCTTGTAAGACCTCCTTGGTGCTCTGCTTCACCATTCTAACCTATAGGCCCCTACTCATGTCAAGGTGCCCCTAGTTTGTCTAACCAACCCCTCTTCTATCAAAAAGATATCCTTTTACCAAACCAACCTTGGTGCTTGCCACATTTTCTCCATTGGCCCTTATTCTTCTTTAAAGACCAAATATCCACAACCTTATGTTAGTTTCTTGTAGGGGTGTGCAAATGCTATGATGGCTTCCATATGATCAAACTAGGGTTCTTGTTCCATCCCAAGACTCCAACTAACTATCACTTTCACAAAATGCTCTCCTAGGGTTTGGAAAGGCTACAAGCCTTGAGCCCCCAATTAGGCCTCTAAATAGAGGTAAAATTCTTTTCTCTACTAAACCCACCAAAGGAATTAGGTTCTTTGTTTAGTGTTTGACTTTCTCATGCCTGTGCCTAAAAGATTCCTAGGGTTTTAGCCCTGTACAGGCTGCACTCTGCTCAAACACAAAAATGGTCAAGAACCCTAGGGTTTTAAGCTGCTCAAAGCTATTTGAAGACTGTCAAAATGTTCTCCTACTAAATAAATTGATAAACCCTCTTCTTGATCACCATGCATATTCAAGACCTTCCCCTAAATTATCCAAAAAAAATCTCTCCAAGATCTCATTTCCCCTGCAAGTTATGGATCTTTTACTTCAAGTCTGCCCCAACTGGACCTACACTGGCTCACCTAGGGCATCATTGTGCTAGCAACTACTGAACTCAAAAAAACCTACCTACAATCATATTTACAAGCATGGTGACTAGGCACTATTTCCAAAGGGTCATATGGTCTATATAGAGGAAAAGTGCTCTAGCACCACATTTTCAAAAAAATAGTTTATTTCAGACCAGAACTTGAGCAAAAATAGATTATTTATAATAAATGCTTATAAATGCAACAAAGAAGCCTCTTAACTTTACAAAAAACTTGAATACAACCAAAGCTACATTGTACAGATCTAAACAACAACAAACTAATCCATAAAAGGTCTACCTAGATACAATAATTCAAAAAATGATAACTCAAAATGCTGTTTCTTTTTATTCACACAAAACTTCAACAAATTTTATTGCATCCAACCCTACTCCTGGGTCGAGGTACCCCTTAAATAAGATTGGAAACAATTAGGTTTCTTTTATCGAGCCTAAGGATGACCAAAAGATTAGTGATGTAAAACACAATGTGTTTTCCAACCTTGGTCTATTGTTTTGAAAACAACCAAGATAAGCTTCCAAAGCTTATTCAACTTTCACCACTTCTTACCGAGGGAGAAAAAACCCTCAACCAAAAACAAGATGGTCAACATGACCTCACACAACTCAACAAAAATTAGAACTTCAACCAAAACTTCTATAGACCTTAAACTTTGTCAGGTGCTCCTGCACCATTCTCCCCCTCTCAGCACAAGCACTAAGGATTGGAAGGAGAGATTAGTGATTCATGAATGCCTTGCTTCTTAAAGTCTACTTCTTCTACCCAGGTAGCTTCAAATTCATGCTTGTCCTTCCATTTGACAAGATGCTCCATGTACAGCTTGTTCCTTGTAGCCTTCTTCAGTCTTGATTCCAAGATCTTCTCTGCTTGTAGCTTGTATGGAGTTGGTAGTGTCATGTTGTTGACATCCATGAATATCTCCTTATTGTCTTGATCCAAATCCTCTACTGTTCCCTTATACTTGATCAAATTAGCAACATTGAACACAGGTGAGATCCCTAGATCAGTCGATAACTCCACCTTGTATGCATTCTGCCCATACTTGGCCAATACCTTCCAAGGATCCACTCTCTTGATCTACAACTTGGTTGACATTCCTTTCTACAACCTTGACTTGTTAAGGTGGACCATAACATAGTCCCCAACTACAAATTGTACATCCTTCCTTGACAAATCAACTTTCTCCTTCAACTTTTGGGTTGTTACTGTGATTGTTTTCTTGAACTGCTCTTGAATCTCTTTCATGGTTTGTGTGAAGTCCTCTACATGTCCACTCCTATTCTCCATAGATCCAAGGTCTCTAAGTTGAAAAATGCCTCTTGGGTGCATCCCATACACAACATCAAAAGAACTTTTCCCTGTAGTTCTATTGACACTATCATTATAAGCATATTCAGCTTAGGAAATAACCATATCCCATGTTTGTCCATATTCTTTAGTTAAGCACCTCAAAAGATTACCAAGCACCCTGTTAACCACCTTGGTTTGACCATTGGTCTGAGGATGGTAAGCTGATCCAAAAGACAGATTTGTACCCAATCTGCTCCATAGAGTCTTCCAAAAGTGACTCATAAACTTCACATCTCTGTCAAAAACAATGCTTAAAGGTAGTCCATGTATCCTTACAACCTCCTTGAAGAAAAGGTGTGCTATGTAGCTTGCATCATGAGTAGTTTTGTAGGGAATAAAATGACTCATCTTACTCAATCTGTCTAACACAACATAAACACTGTCAAAACTAGTCTTGGTCTTAGGAAGACCTACCACAAAATCCATGCTCACAGACTCCCATGGTCTGCTAGGAATGGGTAGGGGTTGATACAAACCAGCATTACTAGCTCCTCCCTTAGCTTTAATGCACACAACACACTGTTCCACATATCTTCTAACATCTCTTGCCAACTTAGGCCGGTAATAGAATCTTTGTACCAGCTCTAAAGTCTTATTTATGCCAAAATTCCCACTAATACTGCCATTATCCTTTTCTTGAATCAGATTTTCCCTCATTGACCCCCTTGGAACACATAACTGATTACCCTTAAATAATAGTCCATTTTGCAATGTATACTCAGAATATTGGGTATGAAAATGATTCTCAAAATTAGAACATACCTTGTAAGCTTCTGAGAAGTCTTCATCTTCACCATAGAGGTCTTTGAAACTCTCTAATCCAATGCTCTTTAGTTGTATGTCTTGCACTGTCAACAATCTTCTACTTAATGCATATGCCACCTTGTTCATTTTTCCATTCTTGTGCTTGATAGAAAATGTGAATGCTTGGATGTATTCCATCCATTTCAAATGCCTATTACTTAGTTTTTCTTGGGTATTGATATAACTAAGTGCCTGGTTATCAGTAAAGACCAAAAACTCCTTGGGTAACAAATAATGCCTCCACTTCCTAAGGGACTGCACTAAAGCATATAATTCTAGATCATAGGTAAAGTACTTTTTCTTGGCTTCATTGAGCTTTTCACTAAAGAAGGCTATAGGCCTACCTTCTTGACTAAGTACTCCTCCTACTGCTACTCCACTTGCATCACACTCAACTATGAACAACTTGTCAAAACTAGGCAATAATAGAATAGGTTGAGTTGCCACTTCTTGTTTTAGTTTCTCAAACCCTTTATTAGCCTCTTGAGTCCACTTAAACTTTGTTTTCAGACCACCTTTAATAGTATCTAGGACTGGTGCACATATACCACTAAAATTCCTTATGAATTTTCTATAGAATTGATCCAAACCATGAAAACTCCTTACCTCTGTTGCTGTGGTTGGTGTAGGCTAGTTTGGGATGGCTTCCACCTTGCTTGGATCCATCTTTAATGAGCCTTTGGATACTAAAAAGCCCAAGTAGACAAGCTCTTGCTTGAATAACTCACATTTCTCTAGGTTGATTTCCAACTTCTCCTCTTGCAACCTTTTAAGAACCATCTCCGCATGCTTGAGGTATTCTTCTGCTATCTTACTGAAAATCAGTATGTCATCAAGATATACTACCACAAAGATTCCTATGAAATCGTTAAGCACTTCATTCATTAGTCTCATGAACATGCTAGGGGAATTTGAGAGGCCAAATGGCATCACTTTCCTCTCATATAACCCATTATTTGTCTTAAAAGTTGTCTTCCACTCATCACCATCCTTAATTATGATCTGATGGTATCCACTCTTGAGATCCAACTTTGTGAAGAACTGAGCACCTTCAAGACAATCCATCAAGTCTTCAATTCTAGGAATAGGAAACCTATACCTAATGGTGATCCTATTTATTTCCCTAGAATCAATACAAAGTGTCCACTTACCTCCTTTCTTCGTTGCTAAAACCACTAGCACTACACAAGGGTTGATGCTCTTTTGAATCAATCCTTGATCCAATAATTCTTGCACTTGCCTAGCTACCTCTAGGTTCTACTCTGGTGTGAGTTTGTATGCTTCCTTGTTAGGCAATGAAGCTCTAGGTATGAAGTCAATTTGATGACTTATTGCTCTCTTTGGTGATAGAGTTGCAGGTGTACCATCACTGACTATACTTTTGTATCTATCAAGCAACTGTTGGACTACTTCTAGTAGGACTGTCTTTTTAGCCTTGTCTTCCTCTTTAGGTTGCAACAAAACAACATATCCTTCATTCCCTTGGTGTAGGTCCTTAAGGAACTCCTTACCACTACTCAACATGATGCTAGGTACCTTTGAATTTCCTTCAACTTCCTCTGTCAATGATTGCAGTTTGAAGGTTCTTCTATCCTTCTTAAATGAGATGGTGTTCTCTTTCCCATCATAAATGGCACTTCTATCATATTTTCATGGTCTACCTAGTAGTAGATGGCATGCATCCATGGGTAATACATCATAAACCAACTTATCTTTATATCCTCCAATTGAAAATTCCACCATTACTTGCTCATTAACTAAAACACTCTGCCCTTTATTTAGCCATGTGACCTTGTAAGGGTTATTGTGAGGCACCTTCTCCAACTTCAGTTTAGTTACTACCTCCTCTGAGATTATATTGTCTATTGAACCTGAATCTACAATGACTTTGCACACTTTTTCAAGTATCTTGCACCTTACTCTAAAAAGAGCTCTTCTTTGTTTAGGTTCCTCTTTAACCGGTTGTTTGATCAAAACCCTATTAAACATCAAATTCTCTCCTACCTCAGATTCTATATGACTGATCTCAGATGCTTTAGGACTCATAGTGTGCTCTTGTGCATAATCCACTCTCTTTTCATTGCTTGATGATGATGCTTTCTCTGGGCACCTATAAGAAGGATGACCTATTTGTCCGCAATGGCAACACTTCATGTTTGCAAAGTAAGAATTACTCCTACCTACTCTTCCTTTGTTTGAACCTCCTTGAGGTCCTCTACCTATGTTAAATCCTCCTCTTGAAGGTGTTTCACCTCCATGCTTAGTGAGTTTATATTCTCCATGATTTCTTTGATCATTGCCTCTACCTTGGTAACCACCACGCTATCCTATTTGATCTCTTTGATCCCTGCCTTTGCCTCTACCCTTAGAAGCCTGATCTTGCTTCCTCTTATTCCTTTCATCAATCTCTATGGCCAACTGATAGCATTGGTGGACTATCTTGGGACTTAGTAGAGCCATCTCCTCTTGAATGTTCCATTTCAAACTAGTAAGATACCTAGCCACTTTGAGACTCTCATCCTCTGTCACATTAGATCTCATACAAAGCTTTTGAAACTCTTTAGTATAAGTGTTTACATCTTGGTCTTTCTACCTTAGACTTTGCCTCTTCTTGTGTAGCTGAATCTTATAGTCGTCTGGCATGTAGGCTTCCTTTACCTTAGCAACCATTCCTTTCCAAGTTTATATGGGTTGTTTGCCTTCTTTTTCCCTTTCTGTCTAAATAAACTTCCACCATGTCAAGGATGATCCTCTCAATCTTGACTTAGCAACCTTCACCTTTTGAGCTTTAGTGACTCCATCACACTCAAAATGATTCTCCATGCCTTCTATCTAGTCCATGAACAAATCAGGTTCCATTTTTCCACTAAACAATGGTATGCCCTCAAGTCCTTTTCCACGCAATGCCTTCAATGCCTTCAAGAAAGGCTCCTCCTTCAAAACAGGATCAGGTTCAGAGATCTTGTCTTCCTCCGCAACCTCTTCTTCCTTTGGTACCCTTCCAACTTCACATTGTTCAATTCTTTCTCAAGTTGCTCTATTCTTTCTTTTAAGGACTTGTTGTCCTCCTCTTGTTCTTCAACCATCTTGGCTAATTGTGCATTTATCACCATGACGGTAGTATTAATTGACTCAATCTCTGACATATATTACTCTTTCCCAAATCTTTTGCTCACTCTGATACCAATCTGATAGGGAGTGGGGTTGGAGGAATCAATCACTGATTCCTGCTCTAGGCCTTTCCTTATAAGACCTCCTTGGTGCTCTGCTTCACCATTCTAACCTATAGGACCATATTCATGTCAAGGTGCCCCTGGTTTGTCTAACCAAACCCTCTTCTATCAAAAAGTTGTCCTTTTACCAAACCAACCTTGGTGCTTGCCACATTCTCTCCATTGGCCCTTATTCTTCTTTAAAGACCAAATATCCACAACCTTATGTTAGTTTCTTGCAGGGGTGTGCAAATGCTATGATGGCTTCCATATGATCAAACTAGGGTTCTTGTTCCATCCCAAGACTCCAACTAACCATCGCTTTCACAAAATGCTCTCTTAGGGTTTGGAAAGGCTATAAGCCTTGAGCCTCCAATTAGGCCTCTAAACAGAGGTTAAATGATTTTCTCTACTAAACCCACCAAAGGACTTAGGTTCTTTGTTTAGTGTTTGAATTTCTCATGCCTATGCCTCAAAGATTCCTAGGGTTTTAGCCCTATACAGGCCGTACTCTGCTCAAACACAAAAATGGTCAAGAACCCTAGGGTTTTAAGCTGCTCAAAGCTGTTTGAAGACTGTCAAAAATTTTTCCTACTAAATGAATTGATAAACCCTCTTCTTGATCACCATGTATATTCAAGACCTTCCCCTAAATTCTCCAAAAAGAATCTCTCCAAGATGTTGTTTCCCCTGCAAGTTATGGATCTTTTACTTCAAGTCTACCCCAATCGGACCTACACTAGCTCGCCTAGGGCATCATTGTGCTAACAACTACTGAACTCAAAAAAAACCTACCTACAAAAATATTTACAAGCATGGTGACTAGGCACTATTTCCAAAGGGTTGTATGGTCTATACAGAGGAAAAGTGCTCTAGCACCACATTTTCAAAAAAATAGTTTGTTTCAAACCAGAACTTGAGCAGAAATAGATTATTTACAATAAATGCTTATAAATGCAACAAAGAAGCCTCTTAACTTTACACAACACTTGAATACAACCAAAGATACATTGCACAGATCTAAACAACAACAAACTAATCCATAAAAGGTCTACCTAGATACAATAATTCAGAAAATGATAACTCAGAATGCTGTTTCTTTTTATTCACACAAAATTTCAACAAATTTTATTGCATCCAAGCCTAATCCTGGGTCAAGGTACCCCTTAAATAAGCTTGGAAACAATTAGGTTTCTTTTATCAAGCATAAGGATGACCAAAAGATTAGTGTTGTAAAACACAGTGTGTTTTCCAACCTTGGTCTATTGTTTTGAAAACAACCAAGATAAGCTTCCAAAGATTATTCAAATTTCACCACTTCTTACCTAGGGAGAAAAAACCCTCAACCACAAACAAGATGGTCAACATGACCTCACACAACTCAGCATAAATTAGAACTTCAACCAAAACTTCAATAAACCTTGAACTTTGTTAGGTGCTCCTCCACCAGGAACTCTGAAAGTTTCTTTTGCTTGTATTCTAAAACAAGGTTTGCCATAGACTTGGGGAGACTTGGGCATCTTTGTTATGTAATAGGCTATATTCAGCTTGTACTCTCCACATCCTTGATCTTGAATCTAGAACCTCGGGTTGACACTTGTGGTGATAAATGAAGTGGAAGGTGTTATGGAAGTGGTCATGGTGGTCAAAGAAGTAGGAGTGGGAGCAATGGATGAAGAAGCAGAAGATTTCATGAGTGTTGAGGGATCAATGAATTTAGAAGACAAAGATGTCAGATCTTCCCTATTGATAGGGACTTGACATTCTGAGACACCCTGTAAGTTGGTACAATATTGGAATGGATGAGGGTTTCCATGTATAGTAATCTTAGTTCCTTCAAAAGGAAACTTCAAGCACTGGTGATATGTGGAGGGAATGGATTTCAAAGCGTGAATCCAAGGTTGACCAAGTAAAATGTTGTATGGAAGGTCTAAATCTAGAACTTGACAAGTGGTGTCAACAATGATTGGCTCGATCCAAATTGGGAGTGTAATTATACCCCAAGAGGAATGTTCTTAATCATCATATGCCTTTATAACAATGTTTCTTGTGGCATCTACACAAGCATTATAAAAGCCTAGTGCCTTGACCAATTTTAAGGAACGTATATTCAGTCTTGCTCCGCCATCTACTAAGACTCGTATGACCTTATGCTTATGAAAAAAGATTTCGACATGAAGGGCATCATTATTGTTGGATTTGGATGATGAATAGTCTTGGTTAGAAAAGGTAATATGGTGGGGTGTCATGAGATATCCTACCATGGCTTCAAATTGGTTGATATCAATATCTTGGGGAACAGAGGATTCTTGCAGTGTTTTGTCTAGGATGGCCTTATGGGCAGGCGAGATGCGTAACAACTCAAGAATAGAGATTTGTGTGGGTGTTTTTCCAAGCTGGTCAATAAGATTAAAGTTTCCTTTAGGTTGGGATTGCTTGTTTTGTGGACAAGATTGCAACTGTGAAGTGGATGGGCCAGCTATTATTACCTTTGGTTGTCGAGGGGGAGGAGGGCCAGCTATGGTGATCTTTCCACCACAAGTGGTGACATTGCATTCAGGGACCTTTCTAATGGTGACCATGTAGACATGTTCCTTAGTTGTTCTAATGTGATGTATAATAGGTCCCCCGGAATAGTCGTATGCAATATGGGCATGGTTGGCTCGAGTATTGTTTTTAAGGTTTGACATAGAAGGGTTTCTTGAACTGTGATCCTATAGTGGGTTCTTGTGTATTGTACAATATACATTAGAGGCAAACTGTGGCCTTCCAACTTCAATGATACATTTTTCAATAAGGTCTTGTACCAGATTTTTCAATTGTTTACAAGAAGATGTTTTGTGTCCTTTTATTTGGTGATAGTCACAAAATGCATTATCATCCCACCAAGATGGTTTAAACTATCCAGGGTCATATGGTATGGGGTTCTGAAGTGTGATGACACCATTCTGAATGCATTTCTTGAGTACTTCATCAATAGGTTCACCCAAAGGGGTATATGTGTGATTTCTAAAGAATTGTCTTGGTTTTCTAGGATGCCCTTGAATTTGATTGTTTTGATTGCCTTGGTTATTCTGATTTGTCTGGATAGCATTAGTAGCATAGGTTTGTGTCATCATTTTTGTGTTTTGTGGTTGTGTCCATTTTAGAGTAATCCTAGGACCCATAGTGTTGACAACCTTAGCATCGACTATACCATCGTTGGTAACATGTTTGTTCCTAACCCAAAATTTGGTCTTGTCAGTAGGAGGGTTTACATTTGTGTTTTTAGGACCATATTTTAGTCTTCCTTCGGCTATGAGGGCTTGTTCAACTTGGGAACCTCGTTCAACTAGGTCCACAAAATTTGTGCAACAATGAACACACAAGCCATTTTTCAGTGGGCCCATTAACGTTTGTACAAACATGTCAACTTTTTCCTTTTCAGGTATGTCTATATGACAACGACTCGCTAGGCCCCTCCATTTTTGAAAGAATGGTAAAAATGTTTCACCTGAATCTTCTTGTGTGAGCTGGCATAAGTTGGTAATGGAGGTGTCTGTGTCAATGTTGTATGTGTAATTTTTCACAAATTTTTTAGCAAGTTCTTTCCATGACTGTATTCCAAGTTGCAATGTATAGAATTATTGTAGTGCTAGTTCTATGAGGCTTTTAGGAAATAGTCACATTAGATATGTGTGCTCATGAGCAATATTTGCACAACTTGTTATGAACTCTCTGATGTGGTCAAGTGGATTTGTTTTACCCTTGTATTTGTTGAAGTTTGGAGCCACATAACCATGTGGAAACGGTGGCATGTACAAAGTTGTATAAAAAGGATATGGACATAATTCATATGGCATTTGTGTCTTCTTGTCAGATGTTTTCATAATTTCCATCTATTTTTGAAGGTTATCCACTTTTTCTAGCAAGACGTGTACAATGGGATCATTGGTTGTCTGAAAGTACGGTATGTTCTGATTAGGTGTTTGCTAATATTACCAGTTGTGAGTGGGAATTTGTTGTTTGGTATGAATCTGGGATGAGTATGTGGGAATATGTAACCCCGCCATGTTTGTCTATACTTGAGGTCCCTGGCTTATTTGATGTCCAAAGGTATGCATTTGCTGTGTCATTTGAGTTCCTTGTCCTTGTTGAAAGAATTGTCTGTGTGGCATGGTAGTGTTTGGTCATTGAAAGTGTCTATGTGGTATATGTGTATTGTTCCCTTGTCCATGTGGGATGTTCATTTGTGATGATGTGTTAATGTTGTGTTGAGGGCCTTGAATGAAAACGCGTTGTGAGTTTTGCCAAAGGGATTAAATGAGGTTCCACCATAAGGATGTGATGAAGATGCCCCCATTGTCATAGATGAAGAGCCAACCATAGGATTTGAAGAAGTGGTGCCTATTGATGTGGACACAAAGGTGGCTCCTATCGTTTGTGAAGATGATGTGGAAGTTGTAGACATGGATTGTGAAAAGGTAGCTCCTAGCATTTGTGTAGATGATGTGGACATTGTATGCATGGTCATAGTAGATGTTCCTCCAGTAGATGTTGTGTTAGTTGAAGAGGAGGTGTTTTGACTTATGGTGCAACTAGATGTCACATTAATGGTGGTAGTAGCAACTTGCGTAGTAACAGCAGTGTGATTGGTCAAGGCATTGTTCATGTCATGTTGGGATGTTTTGTTTTGTGTCGTATGATTAGGAGAGATAGGTCATATGGTATTAATGTCAAAGCCTTTTGGTAATCTTGTGCCTTGGTCTAAGAGCATAGCGACATATCGTTCAAGATTGTTTAAGACCAATTCTTCTACAAGCGAAGTGAATTCAGGATTTTGGGATGCTGCCTCTAAGTTTTCAATGTAAACTTGTCCATTTTGGTCTCTTTGTATGAATTGTTCAAAAAGTGGATTTTGAAAAGAATTTGACATGTTCATGGAAGATTGTGCATTCAAATTTCCAAATGGGTCATCAAAGATCTAGTCATTGGGATTGGTGTTGATATTTGTGTTGTTGTTAAAGTCTTGTCCAAAGTCTACCATTTGTTTTTTCTTTCATTCAAGTCTTGTCTCCACTATCAAAGGAAATTGCCCAAATGAAGATAATGACAATGCAAGTATGACACTAGCCTATGTTTTTGTCTTTTTGTGTGATAAAGATGGCAATGTAACTAGATGATAATGTGTATCTAAGAAAATGTGTAATGTCAAAAAGTGAAAGTGACAATTCAGACTAGGATGATGAGGTGAAAAATAACGACTAAGATGATTATGTCAACTAAAGAGGAAACTAATGCAAAAGCCTAGGTTCAAAATAACAACTAGGATGAAATAATGTTTTTGGATTTTTTTGAATAAAGGATGACAATGCAAGACTATGTTTTTGGATTTTTTGACAATAAGGGATGAAATATGACAATGTTGTCTAGAGAAAATGAGTAATGCCAAAGGACAATGAAGACTAAGATGACAAGTTATGCCACTAATTTTTTTCTCTTTTTTTTGTATTTTTGGAGGATGTCAATGCATGGTGATAATGACGTTTTCCTAAGGAAAATGACCAATGCAAGGTGATAAATTTTTAAGAAAGGATGCCAAATGCCAAGGTGATAGTGAGGACTAATGTGAAAATTTTGGTTAAGGAAATGACCGATGCAAAGTCTAGATGCCAAATGAGGACTATGATGACAATATTTTGGATTTTAAAGATATGTGAGGTGAGGACTAAAATGATTTGAATATCTAAGGTATGCAAATGCAAAGGTCTAAAATGATTTGGAAAAAGGTTTCTTAACCACCCTATGCTTGGTCTATGTCTCAATTTTGGAATATCAAAGGACTTGTTGGAAGGACTAATTTATAAGGATAAATGATAAGTGAGTCTTCCTAACTAGACTTTTGAGTTGGAAGAATCTCACAAAAGGATAATGACTAAAGGAGATAATAATGTCTAAGTCCAATGATAACCTAATTTTGAAATTCAAGATTTTGCAAAAGTGAGGTAAGGTTGTCCTAATCCAAAATATGCAAAATGACATGAGGACCTAAGTTTTTAGTTTATGACTGAAAATGCAAATGGTGAAGCCTAAGGAAGAAGCTAAATATTTGCAAAGATGACCCTATGGTAAGATGCAAGCTAAAGTGTACAAGGAATGAGAGATTTGAGCATTTTCATGATTTGGTTTTGATAGAAGACTTTTGGTCTAAGACTATTGTTTTGATGTTTTATTGAGAAGTCTGAGTTGGTTGAGGTTTTGTGTCCAAATTTGTGAATGTTGTGTATATTATTTGAAAATTTAGAAAACACTTGACAAGGATGATGTTTTGGTGTACACAAACACACATGAGACAATCACAATCCTAATAGGCCAAGGGTTTATATACTTGGTATAGCCCACCGATATACCTCGGATTGGTGCTAAACACCTCTCCTTCTCGAGAGCCAATAACTTAGAAGTTTGGTGGCACTGGCTCCCCTCCATGACTCATTAATGTCATTTGGGCACACCAACTTCAAATTTTTGGGTCATCACTTCCCAAGAACTACTATCTCTACTCAAGGGAGTTAGTAGTGAGTATCTTCAAGCATGATACTGTACCCTACACTATACCAAGCAATGGCTGAAAATGGTTGGCCTCTAAAACAAAAGGTGTCTAGTTAGGGCATCCGTTCGAGTGGCCACACATGGAGTGAGAGATTAATCACCAATTAGGTGGCACTCTAGCCTGAAGAGGTTACACTCAATAGGGTTTATGGGAGTACTAATCCATCCATGTGACACATCCACACTCATGGTACTTGAACTTTCTTCAAGCACCCATTTTATATCCTGACTGGAAGTGGCTTGGCTATAGCCTATTACTAGTCGAGTCGTACCTTAAGGTGAGTAGTTTTTCCCTTAAGGAAGGCCCATTTCTAGAAATAATAATAATTTCTCTTACACCTAGGATCACTCGAAAGTGCAAGGGGAGAGGATAATTTGATTATTAAGTTGTGAGGGTGACAAAAAATAAGGTGGGTCTGATTTTCTAATCACCTAGTTTTCACAAGGTGAGAGCCTAATCACATACCACCTTCAAGTACAGTCAGACAAAATCAAGAACATGTTCATTTTAATGCACCAAAAGAATTATTCCTAAACTAGAAATTGCAAACTCCTTGTTTGAGAAATGAGTCTTTGACTAATAGAGCTGGGAAACCACAAATTAGTAGTTTCATAAATGTCTTGGACCAACGAGAAAGCTGAAAAAAACTAAGTTAGAACAAAAGATTAAAAACCAAACTAAAAGTTAGTAAATAATTAAACTTAAAAAATTAAAAAACCAAACTAAACTAAGAAAAATAAATCAAAGAAAACTAAAAACTAAGAGCTCCATTTTTCTGTTGCTCCAAAAGAAGTAGTTTTTGGGAGCCCCATTCCAAAGCCACACACTACAAACAAAAGATTAGTAAATCGAAAAAAAACTTGAATGAAAACAACAAACTAAAAATAGTGATAATTTTTTCAAAACTAAATAAAATTTTAAATTGTAGATATCTATGGAAAGCTAAGACATAGACCTTCAAAACCCAGAATTTTTTTTACAAAATCCTACAAGACAAAGGTGTTTTAAAAAAAAAGAAAAATTCAGATTTGAATAACTAAATCTTAAAAGCTATGATCAGTAAAATGGCCATAACTTTCTCAAATATCAATGAAATTTTGAACCATTCAAAGTTATGGAAATCTAAGAATCAAACCTACAAAACCCAAAAAATATTTTAAAATATTTTATGTGCCAATTTTTCTGTACTCAAAAAAAGGTGACAGGATTTCAACTAAATTATTGGCTATAACCTACAAAACAACAAAAAAAAATAAGAAAACAAACCAATTTCTCTACAAAATTGTAAGATTCACGTTGGGTTCACCAAATGTGAGATGGGGTTAGAAATCAATTAAAATAGATAAAGTGACAGCCAACACCTCTAAACTATTAACCCACATCCAAACAAGAGAAAACAAAGTAAGCATAAGGAAAATAAAGCATTAAATTAAAATACTCCCCATGCTTGAACTTGAATCACTTCTCTTGCTCTCCTATTTCTCCTTTTGCAAATATGCCCTCAGATTTGTAGTGTAACTTGTGCAAATACCTGCAAATGATAAGTAGAAAGTTGGAGAAGAATAACTGTTACACTGAAAAATAGAGAAAGAAGGTTATTTTTATAGACAACCATTTGAATGGATGGTTGAGATTAATCTTCTAGAAAGATTCCAAGATCAATGGATGGGAATGCATGATAGAGATATTACGAAATGGATGGTTGAGATTAAGTCCTAGAAAAGATGCCAAAATCAATGGTCTAGAATTGATGCACCAAGAATATGCTATTCTTGGAGGAATCATGACAAGAAGACATGCAAAGACATGCAGGCCATGATAGACATGTAGGATAGGATAGACATGCAAGGACATGCAATCTATGAGAGGAAATGAATGTTATGACAAGGGATTATGACAGGGCATCTTTGACCAAGTGGTGCATAAATAATTTATTTTAAATTATTTATTCAAAAATAGAGGAAATGGACAAGTGGAAAATAAATAATTTATTCAAATTATTTATTAGAAAATGGAGGAAATGGACAAGTGGAAAATAAATAATTTATTCAAATTATTTATTTGAAAATAGAGGAAATGGACAAGTGGAAAATAAATAATTTATTCAAATTTTTTATTTGAAAATAGAGGAAATGGACAAGTGGAAAATAAATAATTTATTCAAATTATTTATTTAGAGAAAATGGAAAGAGGAGCATTTAATTAAATTTATTAATTTAATTAAATGGAGAGATGGAAATTATACCTTAAATAATTAATTTAGATTAACTATTTAATTAGGGGAGGTGGCATGGGATAGTTAAATGAATTTAATAATTGTTAACTATGGAAGAATTTAAAGGACCATGAATAGATAAATAATTAATGGTAATTATTTAGCTATAGATGGAAGATGACAAAATAATTAAATAAATAATAATTTATTTAACTATTGAAGAAGAGGGAGAAAATTAGTGACACAATTAGTTTATTTAATTGATCAAGATAGAATAAATAAACATGAATTAATTAAATAATTAAAATTATTTAATTAACAGATGAAAATGGACCGGATAACATAATTATCTTAATTATGCTAGGATGAAAGTGGCAAGAAATGGAGCTTGCAGGCCTAGGTCAATTTTTAGTGTCTACAATCTCCAAGCAAAATTGAGCTCAAAATCTCAAGAATTTTAGGAGTTCCATTAGTGGCTCATGCTTGGGACACATACCCCTAGTGGGTATGGTGAGAAAAAAATCTTTTAGTGAAGCATACCGACATAGAGGAATCCAAAAAATACCAAGAACTTTTTGGACCAGGCAAGCAGACGCAACAGGAAACAAACACACCAAACCTATATACAACATTTACAGGACTATACAACATACATGGAAAATAACCTATTTTAGGGGAAATAGTGTTTCAAGAACTGTCCAAGTACTGGCAGTTCTAGAAACTCACCTGTAAAGGACTACAAGAAATAAGAGTCTTCCCCATGTGTATCTACAATTAGATAAGGCCCAAGCCATAAGGGGTCAAACTTACCATGCTTTCCTTTTTCTTCCAATCTTGCATTCCACATTA
Organism: Sequoia sempervirens; assembly: GCA_007258455.2. Lineage (NCBI taxonomy): Eukaryota > Viridiplantae > Streptophyta > Pinopsida > Cupressales > Cupressaceae > Sequoia > Sequoia sempervirens. Next base: position 423,937,062 of record VDFB02193867.1, read on the forward strand.
GAACCATAGATCCCACTTCAAATTTCCTTTCAATAGCCCTTTTATCATATAGATGTTTTACTTAGAGTTGCAACTTCTCATTTATTTTATGAGCTTCTCTTTTAGTTTCTTCAAGCTCTATCAACTCGTCCATTCTATGATGCATTGCATCATAGATTTTAGTATCATACTCCTACACAAATTTGTATATTTTAATCAAATTATCATGTGGTATTCTTCATTCCACTCCATATACTAAGTTGAAAGGATACTACTTAATGGCCTTATTCATAGTAGTTCTATCTACACATAATGCTAACTGCAATTTTGAGTCCCAAGCCTTCTTATTTTTCTTAATTACCTGCTTGATGATCTTCATAAAACTCTTGTTGTTGGATTTGGCTTTCCCATTCCCTTAAGGATGGTATGGGGATGAATAAGACACATTTATGCCATGATTTTTGTAGAAATCCATAAACTCCTTTGATCTAAAACACATGGCATTATCAGAGACAATTCACTATGGGACACCAAACCTACTTAGAATATTATTCATCAAAAAATCTATAACCAGCTTACTAGTGGGTTTCCTAGTAGGGATAGCCTCAACCCACTTTGTGAAATAATCTATTGTAACTATAATCTAGGAATGTCCTCCACTTGACTTCTCAAACATCTCACCTATAAATTCAATACCCCACTATTGGAAAGGAGCTAGTGATGAAACTGGTCTAAGTGGTAAATTTCTTGAAAAATTTAACTTTCCTGCAAATCGTTGGAAAGCGCCACATTTCTTAACATATCTATGAGCATCCTTAAATACTGTGGGCCACTCGAATTGATGAGGGTGCAGCCCAAGACTTAGAAAATAACCCACAAACAAGAAAATAATTTTATTATTTAGAAAATGGAATTTCTTATATGCAGAGGATCTCAAATCCCTAAGTTCTACAACACATGCAAGTTATAGAAAGCTACAGAATAACCCTTTTCGCAATATGCGAGCTTGTCCCCAAAAAGTTACCCAAAAATTAGAAACCCACTTATAAATAGAGCTCCTCATTACTTTGGAGCCAAAACAACATTTAAATTTGAGTTTAGGCATTTTGGCACCGAAAATTTACAACATGAAGTTCAAATTTCAAAAGAGCATTTGCAATTGTATCTTCTAGAAAGTGTGCCAACTTCCCGAAGCCATAACTTTTGATCCGGGACTCTGATTCGTGAACCGTTTGAACCATTGGAAAGGTCTCAAAGTCAATAATGTGCTCCAAATTCATAAGTTTTAGGGCTGATCTGGGAGCTCTAAGTTCCTCAAATCTAACTCGGAAGATTTTCAGGTACAAATCTGGGAAACTAAAACTACAATATCTTTCAACCTAGGAACTGAAAATAAAAACTATAAATTAGGAATTTCATTATTATGAAAGGGTATCCAAAAATGTAAAAACATCTAAAAACTAAGAAACTTGAAATTTTATTTTTTGGTTGATGCAAGATTGCCCTTACACCACTGGATGCTCATGTATCAAACACCCAGGGTAATTTGAGAAGTGACCTGTCACATCTCAGATGGTAGAGGAAAACCCAACTAGTCAATCACTGTTTTAGATAGCCAGGATGAATCTTCCACAGGCCTTCCTCTCCATTTCACTAGATATTCTTCATACTGCCTATTTCTGGTACTCCTTCCCACACGACTATCCAAGATTGCTTCAATCTCCTCCCTTTCTGAAGTAGGTGCTGGAATGTCATACTACCCTATTGTTGGTGCTTCCTCCATTCCACCTTCATGATACTCTATCAAATCTAAAATGTTGAATCCATCTAGAAACTCTACCTCATATGCATTCCCTAAATCATGCCTCTTCAAAATTTTACAAGGACTGAACTTCTTCATCTTCAATTTGTTGTATGTTCCAACTGGAAACCTTTCTTTTGTCAATTGGACCATCACTTCATCACCAATCTGAAACTCCTTATACCTCTTCTTCTAATCTTCCTTAGCCTTATACTGCATATTCATCTTGTTAATATGTTCTCTTACCTTCTCATGTATATCCTTGATGTGTTCTATAAAAATCTTTGGCTTTAGCACTTATTTTCTTCTATTGGTCCATCTTCCTCAATTATGGAGCTGTTCTGGGGCTACCTCCATACACAATCTAGAATGGTGATCTACCAGTGCTTCTGTTGACAGAATTGTTGTAAGAAAATTCTACCTAGGGTAAGATTAAGTCCCATCCCCTGGGTTTATCTCCTACCAAACATCTCAGTAGGTTACCCATACTCTTGTTAACAACCTCTGTCTGTCCATCTATTTGTGGATGGTGTGCAGAACTAAACTTCAACTTTGTCTTCAGCTTCTTCCACAAGGTCCTCCAAAAGTACCCTACAAATTTGGTGTCACGATCTGAAATAATACTCTTTGGCAGACCATGCAGCCTCACCACCTCTTTGAAGAACAAGTCAGCAATGTGGACTACATCATGGGTTTTCTAACATGGAATGAAATGTGCCATCTTCAAAAACCTATCAACCACCACAAAGACTGAATCATTCCCTCGTTGTGTCCTTACCAAGAACAAAGTCCATACTTATATCCTCCCATGACCTCTCTGGTACAGGTAAGGGTTGATATAAGCCTATATTCTGGCTCACTCCTTTAGCCATCTGACATACCCTACAACTTTGTACAAACTTCTTCACATCCTATGACAACTTAGGCCAATAATAATGTTCACTAATAATGGCAATGGTCTTATCCCAACCAAAATGTCCTACCAATCCTCCACTATTCTTCTCCTTTATCAAGTTCTCCCTCATGGAACTCCTCAGGATACACTATTGAATTCCCTTAAATAACATGCCATCCTGGATTATGAAATCTAGCCACTTTGTCCTATCCACTGTAATAGGTTCCTTGCAAGCTTTCCAAGCCTCTACAAAATCAGGATCTTCTGCATATAGTGTCTTGAGTTCATTGAACCCAACCACTTCAATCTGCATCTTTGTCATCAATGTATGCCTCCTACTTAAGGCATCTGCAACCCTATTTGACTTCCCACTCCTATGTTTCAAAACAAAGGTATAACTCTACAAAAACTCCACCCATTTCATATGCTTCTGATTTAATTTTCCCTGACTATTTATGTACTGCAAGGCCTGATGATCAATATATAGAAAAAATTCCTTCAGCAACAAATAATGTCTCCATTTTTTTAATGCTTGAACTATTGCATAAAATTCTTGATCATATACAAAATACTTTCTCTTGGCATCATTTAACTTTTCACTTAAATAGGCAATGGGCTTACCTTCTTGGCTCAACACTGCTCCAATGGTACAACCACTGGCATCACAATCCACTTGAAACACCTTGTTGAAATCTGAGAGGGCTAGAATAGGTTGCTCTGTCACCTTTTGCTTCAATAGTTCAAAACTTTTTGCCGCTCCAGTGCTCCACTTAAATTCTTTTCTATCCCCTCTCATTGTTTCAGTCAAGGGTCCACAAATACTACTAAAGTTTCTAATGAAATTTCTATAAAAACTAGCCAAACCATGGAAAGATCTCACCTTGGTACTAGTTCATGGGGTAGGCCATTCCAAAATAGCCTTCACCTTCTCTGGGTCTATCTTGAGACCTTCTGTTAAGACAACAAACCCCAAGTACACTAACTCCTTCACAAAACTGCACTTCTTTAGATTAATAAATAGTTTCTCTTCTCTTAAGTTCTCAAAGACTCTTCGAATATGCATCTGATGCTCATCCAACATCTTACTGAAAATAAAAATATCATCTAAATACACAATAACAAAACTTCTCAAAAATTCTTTTAGTACCTCGTTCATGAGCCACATGAATGTGCTTGGTGCATTGTTTAGCCCAAAAGGCATGACTAACCACTCGTATAGGCCCTCTTTGGTCTTGAAGGCAGTCTTCCATTCATCTCCCTCTCGAATCTAGATCTAGTGATATCCAATCTTAAGATCAATATTTGTGAAGTACTGAGCTCCACTCAAACAATCCATTAGGTCATCCATCCTTGGTAGGGGAAATCTATACTTGATTGTTATCTTGTTTATGGCTAGGGAATCTGTACACATCCTCCACTCCCCATCCTTCTTTGGTGGTAGTAATGCAAGAACTGTACATGGACTCAAACTCTCCCATATCAAACCCTTTCTCAACAACTCTTGAACTTGTCTGTTCAACTCCTCATTTTCTACTGGAGTCATTCTATGAGCTACCTTATTTGGCAAACTAGCTCTAGGAATCAAGTCAATCTGATGACTGATTTTCCTTATTGGCGGTAAACCCTCAGGTACATTATCAGAAACAATATCATGAAACTCATCCAACATCCCAGAAACTTCTTCTAGAACCTTCTCACTATCCTGCTTACTCACTCTAGGAATCAATGCATAACACACATGCTCATGCTTCATACCCTCTAAATTTTTTTTTCCATCTACATAACAAATTCTAGCACTACTGCATACCTTTTCTTTGGTCTCTTTCAGGAATTTCAACTTGTGATAAACCCATCATTTGTCAAGAAATAAGTGTTTGCACAGTCATCATGTATAGCTCACCTATCGAACTGCCATAGCCTCCCCAACGACATGTGACAGGCATCCATGGGGATGATATCATAGAGTACCTCATCATGGTAGCTCCTGTTCTTTAACTTTACTAGGCACTACTCATTGACCAAAACTTTGTGGTCTTTCTGCAACCAGGCAATCCAATACGGATGCAGATGCCTTTCCCTCATCAGCTTCAACTTTGTGACCATCTCCTCTGACACCAGATTATCGGTGCTCCCACCATCAATAATGACATCACAACATTTTCCTTCACACTTGCACCTTGTGTGAAATAGATTCTTCCTCTATTCTGGTTCCTTTTCCTCAGTCACAAGGGCTCTAATCACTAGGGTTTCTCCCCTTTCAGCATCATCTGAATGTTCATATTGGGCCTCCTCATTTGCATGCGCAAACCTTCCACGACCTTCTAACCTTTTGTTTTCCCTTCCTTGGTGTTGTGGACATTCATAGGCTCGATTCCCTTCTTCACCACATTGGAAACATGCTCCTTTGAAACCACCTCTTCCAGATCCTTGTCCATATCTCCCTTGTCCTCTACCTCTTTGATCACCACTGTTTTGATCATGAGGGTGGTAGAAGTTGTCATTCCTTTGGCTTCAGCTGGTACCCACATCTTCACTTTTCTTTTCATCATCATTTCGGCTTCCTGAAGGTTTTCCATTGCCCCTTCCTCTTTGACCTCCTCATCATTTTTGCTCACCATCAAATCTTTTGTTTAGCTTCTCTTTCACCTTCAGAGAAAACTGATACACATCTTCAATGGTGGTCATTCTAACTAGGCTTAACTCCTCCTGAATGCTTGGTTGTAACCCATTAAGATATTGGGCTACTTTCTCCTTATTGGCCTCTGTGTGACCCATTCTGATGATTATCTTGTGAAAATATTTAGTATATTCTTTCACAGATCTGCTTCCTTGCTTCAACCCTTGCAATTTCTTCAACAGATCTAACTCGTAGTCCACTGGTATGAACTGCTTCTTCAGTTTCTCTACCATGTGATCCCATCTGGTGATATTTCCTTTTCCTCTTCAATTTCTTTCCAACTAGACCTCTTTCCACCAAATACTGGCATGGCCTCTTTAGCTTCATTTTCACAAACTTAACCCGATCTGGGTCCTCTATTTCCTCATAGTCAAAATATTCTTCTAGCTTGTTGATCCAGTCGATCAACTCTTTTGGGTTTAGACTTCCAAAATAACTGGGGACTTCTGCTTTGGGTCTTTTTTCAATCTTTGAAATGGCCCTTATTAGCCGCATTTGGTCTTGATCAATTGCTTCTTCTTCCTCTTCTACATCTGAACCTTCTTCCTCTCCTTAATCCTCACCTTCCTCCCTCGGGTTCAACCCTCTTCTCAATTGCTCTTGTAATGCATCAATCTATCTCTGGAGGGTTGCCAGTGCATCTCTTCCACCAGCATTTCTACCACCTCGACCACCTCTGGCACCACCACACCTATCAGGCACCACTCTTGGAGGCATCTTTCTTGACATTGACCCACAACCATGGTTCTGGTGTGAACTACCTCATGATCAGTGATCTGTCCACACGCTCAAGAAAACCAACTCTGATACCACTTGATGAGGGTGCATCCCAAGACTTAGAAAATATCCCACAAACAAGAGAATAATTTTATTATTCAGAAAATGAAAATTCTTACATGCAAAGGATCTCAAATCCCCAAGTTCTACAACACATGCAAGTTACAGAAATCTACAGAATAACCCTTTCGCAATATGCGAGCTTGTCTCCAAAAAGTTACCCAAAAATTAGAAACCCACCCATAAATAGAGCTCCTCATTAGTTTGGAGCCAAAACAACATTCAAATTTGAGTTTAGGTGGTTTGGCGCCGAAAATTTACATGAAGTTCAAATTTCAAAAGAGCATTTGCAATTGTATTTTCTAGAAAGTGTGCCAACTTCTCGAGGGCCATAACTTTTGATCTGGGACTCCGATTCGCGAACCATTTGAACCATTAGAAAGGTCTCAAAGTCAATAACGCGCTCAAAATTGGCAAGTTTCAGGGCCAATTTGGGAGCTCTAAGTGCCTCAAATCTAACTTAGAAGATTTTCAGGTGCAAATCTGGGAAACTAAAACTACAATATCTTTCAACCCAAGAACTGAAAATAAAAATCATAAATTAGGAATTTCATTATGATGAAAAGGGTATCCAAAAATGTAAAAACATTTAAAAAACTAAGAAACTTGAAATTTAACTATTTTTGGGTGATGCAAGATTGCCCTTACACCACTGGATGCTCCTGCATCAAGAATCCTACTCTTAGTATCTTATGAGTAGTTGTTTTGGCCATATAGTGGCCTCCACAAGCTCCTTTGTGCATTTCAGTCAAAATTTATTTTGCTTGATCACCATTCACACATCTAAGTAGCACTCCTTTAGGGCTTCTCCACCAAAGCTCGTCATCAATGATAACATCTTTGATTTCCTACAATTTTAGAGTTCTCCTCTCATTGTTTGGCATACTTTCAGGGAATTACATGGTTTGTAAGTACTCCACAATTCTTCTATACCACCCACAAGTTTACATATCACATATGGGTGCAACATTTTCATGTTCAACCTGGCTTATATGATTAGCCTCTAAATTGGTCTCAACCATTAGCTTGGCTAGACCTTGGCCCCTCACTAACTTGGTGATATGAATATCTATGTTAAACTCCTGAATTATGTTAATCCACTACACTAGCACCTTGTTGTCTCTTGCTAAGTGAAAATATCTTTCACTACTACTATAGGAAATCTAAAATTGTAGGAAATCTATGAGATGGGGTTAGAAAATCAAATAGAATAGATAAATTGACAGCCAACACTTCTAAACTATTAAACCACATCTAAACAAGAGAATACAAACAAATGGAGATTTCAAAGTGAAAGAAAATAAAATAAAGTACTCCCCATATTGTAGTTGATTCTTTCTCTTGCTCTCCTTCTTCTTGTTATGCAACTTTGCCCTCAGATTTGTTGAAATACTTGTGCAAAACCTGCAAATGGTAGCAAGAAAGTTGGAGAAGAATAGTTGTTAAGCTGAAAATGGAGAAGAAAGGTTGTTTTTATAGACAACCATTTGAATGGACGGTTGAGATTAATCTTCTAGAAAGATTCCAAGATCAATGGATGGGAATTCATGAGAGGGATGTTACGAAATGGATGGTTGAGATTAAGCCTTAGAAAAGATGCCAAGATCAATGGTCCAGAATTGATGCACCAAGAATATGCTATTCTTGGAGGAATCATGACAAGAAGACATGCAAAGATATGCAGGCCATGATAGAAATGAATGTTATGACAGGGTATCTTTGACCAAGTGGTGCATAAATAATTTATTTAAATTATTTATTCGAAAATGGAGGAAATGTACATGTGGAAAATAAATAATTTATTCAAATTATTTATTTGAAAATAGAGGAAATGGACAAGTGGAAAATAAATAATTTATTCAAATTATTTATTTGAAAAAAATGAAAAGAGGAGCATTTAATTAAATTTAATTAAATGGAGAGATAGAAATTAGACATGGGATAGTTAAATAATTTTAATAATTATTTAACTATGTAAGAATTAAAGGACCATGAATAGATAAATAATTAATGGTAATTGTTTAACTATAGATGAAAGATGACAAAATAATTAAATAAATAATAATTTATTTAACTATTAAAGAATAGGGAGAAATTAGTGACGCAATTATTTCATATAATTGATTAGGATAGAATGAAGATGAGAAGGTGAATTAATTAAATAACTAAAAATTATTTAATTAATAGAGGAATACAGTCAAACTTAATTGAATAATTAAAATTATTCAATTATCGAAGGATGAGGATGACGAAAAATGACATGCGAAGGCTTAGGACATTTTTATGTGTCTACATTTTGCCCCTCTTTGTCATAATGCAGCTTGTCGCATTGTGACAAAGAAAAATAAGTCAAAGTCATGCCCCAATGCAAAAAAAGATGAGGAAGAATGACGAGGAGGGTTACGGTATGCCCCCTCGAGAGGAAAAACGGGTTCCAAGAACACGGGTGTGCTCTCGAAATGGATGATAAGACTAGAGGATAAAAGATAGAAGAAATGTTAGCTTGGAAGGTGATGAATATTAGCGTGGAAGAGAAAGGAGGATGAAGATGGAAAGCTAGATGAGAAATGATAAGGGAACCAACTTTCTTTCTTACAATTTTATATTTATCATCATTGGGCATCAAAATGTTGCAAATGGTCAACAAACACCATGGTATAACATAGACCAAGGTGTGCAAGGTGACCATTTACAAAACAGACAGTCACAGACAAGGAATGTCCTAACTCATACTAAGGGCGAAGTTGCCCCAGTCTTTTTGTCAAGACAATCCATAAACAACAGTCAAAGAAAATAAAATGGGCCAGGAGACGTCATTGCACCTCTAAATCCTTTAAGGGACATCCTCGAGGTAGCTAGTAACATGACCACAAGACAAAATGACAAAACATAAGACAAAATAACAAAAGGATCAGACAAAATAGACCAGAAAAATCAAGAGCCATTCAATGTGTTTGCCAATGTTTGTTTTGCTGAAGATGAATTTCATGATAGTTTGTCACTTTGACAGTTTGATAGTTTTGACAAGTTGTCAATTCGATGGTGTTGATGGTTTGACAGGGCCTATTGTCAGGAAGGACACATCCTGAAAAAGAAGGCAAATGACGTTTTGACAAGGTCCAAGTCCAAGAAGGACACATCCTGGAGGGGACCAAAGCGTGACAAGATTGACATTGTTTTGGCAATTTGACTGATTTTGACTGGATGATTGATTGGACTATGTTGTCTATTGGTTCACAATTTAAATGTTAATGTTTTGAATAACTGATTTTTTTTCAAGTGCCACTATGTCTGACTTATTTGACTGATGCAACTATGTTTGACTTATATGACCGACGTGATGAATGTTGAATCTATTTTGGGATTTTTGGGAGTTATTTGATTTTTATTTTTTATTTCTTCAGGACATTTTTTGATGTTTAGGTCTTTTTTCAGGATATTTTTCTATTTTTAGGTCTTTTTTCAAGACATTTTTTATTTTTAGGTCTTTTTTCAGGACATTTTTTAATTTTTAGGTCTTTTTTCAGGACATTTTCTAATTTTTTTGGTCTTTTTTCAAGACTTTTTTCTGATTTTTAGGTATTTTTTTAGGAATTTTTTTGATTTTTAGGGATTTTTGACATATTTATGATGCATGTGAATGATTTCAAGGATAGACATGATTGTGTCGCTAGTCAAATTGAATACCAATTGACAAGTGATAATGAGGACGTTGTTTGATGGGCGGTTGCATAACATGATTGGAATGACTTGTGTTCATGACTAAATTGGATGATGGAGTATCCTTAGACAATTGAAAAGGGAAAACCAAGATAAGTGGTAGACATGAAAGACTGATTGGTGGCCTTGGTAGGAGACATTCGACTAGAGGAATTGGCATATGATTTTATAGGACTATGTCATATAGGGATAATGATGGAAATGATGACAATGACATGATGTTGCATGCATAGTTTGTGACCAAAGGATTGACATGTCAAGATTTTTCCCCAAAGCATGATTTATGTTTTCATATTTTATGTCAAGACCAAGGTAGCTGGGAAAATGGGTGGGGGAATGATATAGATGAAATGGATGGGTGTAAATGTCATGAGGAAAGCATGGGGAAATGAGATGACTTGCCCCCAAGTGTAAAAGTCCACATAGATGATTTATTTTACACGACACCTATTTGCCAGGTTTTCATCATGGTACTTATCCAGGGCGCCTGTTTGCTAGGTTTTCACCATTGGATGAAATTTTTCTCTTTACTATTTTCTTGACTTTTTTTATTTTTTTGGTGTCACCAAGACGCCTGTTTGCTAGGTTTTCATCAGGGTGACGATTTTCTTGATTTTTGATTTTCTTTGTATTTCTAATTTTGCGGATAGCCTAGATGCTTTAGATAACCACTGACTATTCTGAATCCACTAATAGTGCTGATGTAGAGACTGGTGCCATGATATGCCAATAATGACCTTGTTGAAGGAGTTGTCTTGTCAGGATTGTAGCACTTTTATACAACTGATCGGTGTCATTGTGATCCTTTCTGATACTAGAGTTGGCCTTATCAAAATACGCACATCATAATAGAGTGCCATGAGAGTCCTTGTGGTAAAGAGTTGCTGCCATGATGTGATGGATTTGTGACATAAGATTTTTGGACTTTAGGCAAGATGTAGGATTATGACGAATGATGGTGGACGTGGAAAGGTTGTTTGGACATTTGGATGAATTACTTTTTATTCTCCAAACTTGGTATGGTGTATGACGGATTTTGGAGGGATGGTGTTTGGAACCAACACTTTTATATGCCTTGACTGATGACCATTTTGAAGGAGGTGGACATGTGTTATATGTGGGAGTCCTCTTGTATTGTGGCTCCACATTGTGATTAACTTTTGTATTTGACTTGGTGTCTTTGTTTGATCCATGTTTCTTTGGGATCCATCTTAATTGCATTTGTCCACTTGTCTTTTTGTTTGATTCAATGGCCTTTGAAATTTTATTTTGATCTTTTGATTTGTAATACTTTTGTTTTTGTTGGTCCCAAAGGGGAGCTTTATTTATGATGGAATGATGGTTTATGGTGTGGGTGGAGGGGGTGTTGGTAGCAATCTTATGACAAGGATTTCTCATGGACTCCATTTTGAAGTCTGTATCTGACAAAGTTACCCCTAGTATCGAGGAGGTACCACTAACATTGTTTGATTTGTTGTCTGAGGAATAACCAAGACCTTGATGTCTGTAATTTGCTTGGAGTTGTATTGGTTCTAGAATTCCTTGCTCGTGTATGCCTAGTCCTTTGCCTTGATATTACATGCTTTGACAAATTCTATTTGCAATAGGGTATTTGTTGTTTTGAAAGCAAGATGCTAACCCATCATTAGGTATGTGGATAGTGTCACTTGTAACATTTTCATCTGCAAGAAAGCATGCTCTGACAAAGATAGATGACCCTAGTTGATAAAGTGTCTTAGCTTCATTGTCATGTTGGACATATTCCTGAGTGATATCTTTGGTCAGATCATGCAACATCTTAGGTTCAAATGATTTTGTTGGTGCTTTCAAGGAAATGTCGAAGCCATCATTATTTCTAGTGTCATAGAGTCCAATTATTTTAGCTATAACTTGATCATATGCAAGCATGTCCTTAGTGGAAGATTCTTGTTCTGGAGGAATATCGTCTATGTGTCCCATGAAGGCAAGTGTCTCATCGTGGGAAGTGTCAATAGTCGAGGCCTTTATAGGGTCAACACGTGTTTGATCATGAATGGCATAAAGGTCAAGGAGTGGATCATTTTGGATTTCTTTGTCCATGGTAGGGTCTTGGTCAAAGATGGGGTTTTCGTAGATGATACAATCAGAAATAGGGTCATGGGATGGACTACCTTGTTCTTGACATGAAGGTGACATTATAAGGTCATGCTTTGGGCTTTCATTTTGACACGTATCCTCAAGTTGATTAAATGGGATTTGACTTTGGACTATGATAGAATTTTCATGACTAGATGTGGCTTGTGAGGGGGTGACTTGAAAAGGATTAATGAATGAAGGACTAGGATAGGACATGGAGACTTGGACTGGACTAGTATGTGAGGGACTAGGATAGGACATGGGGACTTGCATTGGACTAGTATGTGAAGGACGAGTGTAGGACATGGAGTCTTGGATTGGATTAATTATTGAATGGCAGGGATATGACATGGGGACTTCAACCGGATATGCCATGGAGTCTTGAGCTGGATTAGTGTAAGGTTGACTAAAATAGGACTTGGAGACTTGGACATAATCGATATGGTATGATGTGAGGACTTGACATGAGTTGGTAGATGGTTGATAAGACATGTAGACCTGGATAGGATTAATAGGTGAAGGACTAGCATATGATGTTGAGGTTTGGAATGGACTAGTTGATAGTTGGCTTCCCTTGTCAAAGTTAGGATAAGGGTGATAAGTGGATGTTTGTTGTGAATTACTGGTAGGAGTTATGTCAAGTGAGTATTGATGGTGAGGGTAGATGGATGGAGGTGGCAAAGTATTTATATCAAAGCCGTGTGGTAACTTATCCCCTTCATCCAAAAGCATGGCTAGATACCTTTGAGGGTCACATAAGACTAATTTTTTTACAAAGGATAATATATCAGGATTTTGCACTACAGCTTCTATGTCTTTGAAATATACTCGTCCATTTTGGTCTCTTTGTATGAATGGTTCAAAAATATTTTTTGATGAAGATGGCATATCCATGGAAGATTGCATGTTCATGTTGTGAAATGGGTCAGAAAAAGTCCAATGTTGGTTTGTGTCATAAGTGTTATTGTTGATGTTGGGATTGGAATCTTGTCTAAAGTTTTCCATTTGTCCTCTTTGTCTTGGAAGCCTAGTCTCAACCGTAAAAGGGATTTTCTCAAATGAGGATGATGAGAATGATAAGTAAATGCAAGGATGGCACTAGCCTATGTTTTTGTATTTTTTGATAAAGGATGACAATGCAAGACTATGTTTTTGGATTTTTGACAATAAGGGATGCAATATGACAATGTTGTCTAAAGAAAATGACTAATGCCAAAGGACAATGAAGACTAGGATGACAAGTTATGACACTATTTTTTTTTGTTTTGTATTTTTGGAGGATGTCAATGCATGGTGATAATGACATTTTCCTAAAGAAAATGACCAATGAAAGGTGATAAATTGTTAAGAAAGGATGTCAAATGTCAAGGTGACAGTGAGGACTAATGTGAAAATGTTGGTTAAGGAAATGACCAATGCAAAGTCTAGATGCCAAATGAGGACTATGATGACAATATTTTGGATTTTAAAGATATGCAAGGTGAGGACTAAAATGATTTGAATGTCTAAGGTATGCAAATGCAAAGGTCTAAAATGATTTGGAATAAGGTTGCCTAAACACCCTATGCTTGATCTATATCACAATTTTGGAATATCAATGGACTTGTTTGAAGGAATAAATGACAAGGACAAATGACAAATGAGTCTTCCTAACTAGACTTTTGAGTTGGAAGAATCTCACAAAAAGATAGTGACTAAAGGAGATAATGATGTCTAAGTCCAATGATAACCTAATTTCGAAAGTCAAGATTTTGCAAAGTGAGGTAAGGTTGTCCTAATCCAAAATATGCAAAATGAGATGAGGACCTAAGTTTTTAGTTTATGACTGAAAATGCAAATGGTGAAGCCTAAGGATGAAGCTAAATATTTGCAAAGATGACCCTATGGTAAGATGGAAGCTAAAGTGTACAAGGAATGAGAGATTTGAGCAATTTCATGATTTGGTTTTGACATAAGATTTCTAGGCTGAGACTATTATTTTAATGTTTTATTGAAAATTTTGAGTTGTTTAAGGCTTTGTGTCTAGATTTGTGAATGTTGTGTATATTGTTTGAAAATCTAGAAAACACTTGACAAGCACGATGTTTTGGTGTATGCAAACACACATGAGACAAGCACAATCCTAATAGGCCAAGGGTTTGTATACTTGGTATAGCCCACCGATATACCCTAGATTGGTGTTGAACACCTCTCCTTCTCGAGAGCAGATAGCTTAGAAGTTTGGTGGCACTGGCTCCCCTCCACGGCTCATTAACATCATTTGGGCACACCAACTTTGGATCCTTGGGTCATAACTTCCCAAGAACTACTATCTCTACTCAAGGGAGTTAGTAGTGAGTATCTTCAGGCATGATACTGTACCCTGCACTATACCAAGCAACGGCTAAAAATGGTTGGCTTCTAAAACAAAAGGTGTCTAGTTAGGGCATCCATTCAAGTGGCCACACATGGGGCGAGAGATTAATCACCAATTAGGTGGCACTCCAGCCTAAAGAGGTTACGCTCAATAGGGTTTATGGGAGTACTACTCTGTCCATGTGACACATCCACACTCGTGGTACTTGAACTTTCCTCAAGCACCCATTTTATATCCCGGCTGGAAGTGGCTTGGCTTTAGCCTATTACCGGTCGAGTCGTCCCTTAAGGTGAGTACTTTTTCCCTTAATGCAGGCTCATTTCTAGAAATAATAACCATTTCTCTTACACCCAGGATCACTCAAAAGTGCAAGGGGAGAGGATACTTCGATTATTAAGTCGTGAGGGTGACAAAAAATAAGGTGGGTCTGGTTTTTTGATCACCTAGTTTTCATAAGGTGAGAGCATAATCACCTACCACCTTCAAGCACAGTCAGACAAAATCAAGCACATGTTCATTTTAATGCACCAATGGAAGTTTTCCTAAACTAAAAATTGCAAACATCTTGTTTAAGAAATGAGTCTTTGACTAACGGAGCTGCAAAACCACAAATTAGTAGTTTCAATATATGCCTTGGACCAACGAGAAAGCTGTAAAAAAAACTAAGTTAGAACAAAAGATTAAAAACCAAACTAAAAGTTAGTAAATAATTAAACTAGAAAATAAAAAGACTAAACTAAGAAAAAAAAATTAAATAAAACTAAAAACTAAGAGCTCAATTTTTTTGTTGCTCCAAAAGAAGCAGTTTTGGGAGCCCCATTCCAAAGCCACATGCTACAAACAAAAGATTAGTAAACCAAAAAAAGCTTGAATGAAAACAACAAACTAAAAATAGTGATAACTTTCTCACAACTAAACAAAACTTTAAATTGTAGATATCTATGAAAAGCTAAGACATAGAGCTTGAAAACCTAATTTTTTTTTTACAAAATTCTACAAAACAAAAATATTATAAACAAAAGAAAAATTTGATTTTAATAACTAAATCTTAAAAAGCTGCGATCAGTAAAATGGCCATAACTTTCTCAAATATTAATAAAATTTCAAACCGTTTAATGTTTTGGAAAGCTAAAAATGAGACCCACAAAACCCAAATTTTTTTAAAAAATATTTGATGTTTCCATCCTTTTTTGCTTAAATGAAGATGACGGGATTTTGCATGCATTCTTGGCTATAATCTGCAAAACAATGAAAACAAACCAAGAAAACAAACCAATTTCTCTACAAGAAAACAAATGTCGGGTTCACCAAATGTGAGATGGGGTTAGAAAATCAAATAGAATAGATAAAGTGACAACCAACACTTCTAAACTATTAAACCACATCTAAACAAGAGAATACAAACAAATGGAGATTTCAAAGTGAAAGCAAATAAAATAAAGTACTCCCCATATTGTAGTTGATTCTTTCTCTTGCTCTCCTTCTTCTTGTTATGCAACTTTGCCCTCAGATTTGTTGAAATACTTGTGCAAAACCTGCAAATGGTAGCAAGAAAGTTGGAGAAGAATAGTTGTTAAGCAGAAAATGGAGAAGAAAGGTTGCTTTTATAGACAACCATTCAAATGGACGGTTGAGATTAATCTTCTAGAAAGATTCCAAGATCAATGGATGGGAATTCATGAGAGGGATATTACCAAATGGATGGTTGAGATTAAGCCTTAGAAAAGATGCCAAGATCAATGGTCTAGAATTGATGCACCAAGAATATGCTATTCTTGGAGGAATCATGACAGAAAGACATGTAAAGACATGCAGGCCATGACAGAAATGAATGTTATGACAAGGAATTATGACAGGGTATCTTTGACCAAGTGGTGCATAAATAATTTATTTTAAATTATTTATTCGAAAATGGAGGAAATGGACAAGTGGAAAATAAATAATTTATTCAAATTATTTATTTGAAAATAGAGGAAATGGACAAGTGGAAAATAAATAATTTATTCAAATTATTTATTTGAAAAAAATGAAAACAGGAGCATTTAATTAAATTTAATAATTTAATTAAATGGAGAGATAGAAATTAGACATGGGATAGTTAAATAATTTTAATAATTATTTAACTATGTAAGAATTAAAGGACCATGAATAGATAAATAATTAATGGTAATTATTTAACTATAGATGAAAGATGACAAAATAATTAAATAAATAATAATTTATTTAACTATTAAAGAATAGGGAGAAATTAGTGACGCAATTATTTCATTTAATTGATTAGGATAGAATGAAGATGAGAAGGTGAATTAATTAAATAACTAAAAATTATTGAATTAATAGAGGAATACAGTCAAACTTAATTGAATAATTAAAATTATTCAATTATCGAAGGATGAGGATGAAGAAAAATGACACACGAAGGCTTAGGACATTTTTATGTGTCTACAACATAAAAATATATTTTCACTTAGCAAGAGACAACAAGGCGCTAGTGTAGTGGATTAACATAATTCAGGAGTTTAACATAGATATTCAGATCACCAAGTCAGTGAGGGGCCAAGGTCTAGCCAAGCTAATGGTTGAGACCAATTTAGAGGCTAATCATATAAACCAGGTTGAACATGAAAACGTTGAACCCTCAACCATTAGCTTGGCTAGACCTTGGCCCCTCACTAACTTGGTGATCTGAATATCTATGTTAAACTCCTAAATTATGTTAATCCACTACACTAGCGCCTTGTTGTCTCCTGCTAAGTGAAAATATATTTCACTACTACTATTGGGACATATGCTACAACTATAACTCCCATCAAATATGGCCTAAATTTTTTACATCTTTCACCAAGGCATAAGATTTTTTTCTGTGACATCATACTTTAGTTTTGCTTCCTATAAGGACTTGCTAAAGAAGGCAATTGGCTGCTCAAAGCCCTCATCATTCATTTGTAACAAAACTCTAGCTACTGTGTGGAAAGAAGCAAAAGTAAAGAGTTGAAATGGTTTGGAGTAGTCTGGACACTTAAGGATAGGTGCTTCTTTAATTGCATCCTTTATAGCTTGGGAAGCCTTAGTAGGTTCCTGTATCTAAGATAGCTTCTCTCCTTTCTTCAACATCCTAGAAATAGGTCAAAAAAATTTAATGAAATTAGTAACAAATTTCCTCACAAAGTTAATATGTACAAAGAAGGATTGAATTCTATTTACATTTATGGGTTGTGAGATCTTGTCAATAGCTGCTACTTGCTTAGGATCAATCCTGACTCCATCCTTTGAAACTATATGTACCAATAAATTTCCCTCCTTGACTTTGAAAGAACATTTATTGGGATTCAGAGAGATCCCATATTCCAAATCTCTAATGAAAATCTTCTCCAAATGAGAGCAATGGTCTTCCTCTTTCTTACTATGGGCAGTAAGATCATCTTGGTAAATAGCAAGAAAAAAATATATAAAATTAATGAAAGCCACATCCATGGCTCTCTAGAAAGTAGCACCAACATTTATCAAACCAAATGGCATCCTCACATATACATATGTTCCCCATGGGGTTGTTGTAAACACGTAAAATGTACCAATTAATATTGTGCATCTGATCCTGACCTACTAACATCGTTTCATCCTGAATTATCCCTCGGTCTAACCATTTAATAACATCCCGTTATTTGATTAAATTCATCAATATTCTTCTCTTAATTAAATAAATGAGTTATTTAATTAAATCTCTCTATTGTTAATTAAATCAATCAGTCTAATCTAATCATCCCTATTTAATTAAATAGTCAATTTTATTTAATTAAATCTCTTAAGTATATCTATTAAATTAAATAAATTAAAACCTTATTTGATTTAATCTAACACCATCTCTTTTAATTAAATAAATCAAAATCATTATTTAATTATTTTCTTATCACATTCTTCTTAGTATTTGATTTAAATAAATCCATAAATTTGAATCAAATAAGTCACATCATCTAATCTCCTATTAAATTAATTAAACCCTTGATTAATTTAATCTCTCATTATCTCCCATCCTCTAGATTTTGCAAGTTGCACATGAATATAGATTTAATTCATTTATTAAATCCCTATTTTCCTCACAAGGCATCTTCTTGGAATATTCTCTAAGTTTGAATTGAAAAATCCCAAGTGGACATGTACATCCAACAAGGCAATAACTCCATCTTACATGTCCTTTGTCTTGAGCCAAGTGGAATTTTTCACATTTTCCCTTTCCTATTACATGTCATTTCAACAAATTTGAAATTAAAAAATATGCATTTATTGGCACAATCCTCAAAACTTGCACATCCTTCACCCACTTATGGATTGACAAGTGGCTTCTTGCCATTGGATGAATGTTAGTCCCATATTGCTCAAATTTGGACATTCATCCTTCAATCTCATCTATAAATGAAGAGCTCCTCTCCTCATTTGATGATCCAAAAATTATGCAAAGTTACCATGCTCAAATATCTATCAAATTTCCATCCATCTTATTGAATCATAGCTAGGTTATGCATATTTTAGCTTGGAGCACTCATCAACATCAACAAAGTGGATCAATTTTCATCAACATTCAACAATCTTGCATCATAGGGATTGAGAAAGGGCCAATTTTCACATCAAAATTGACACCAATTCCCCCATGGGATTATGAGTTTGCAAATTTAAATTAGGATTCAATCTATTTTGTTGTTTTCATGGTGTTCTTCATTGTTTATTTTCCTAATTTGAGTTTTGTAAATGGATTTCATGGGGAATCCTTGTTTTAACTTGTAATCTCTAATGTAATGTGTTCATTCTTATTGTTTTGTAGGTACTAGGATTGGGGTTCTCACATTTGGCGCTAGGAGGGAAATCTCAACATTTAAATCACGTTTTCTCTAAAAAATTATGCATTTTTGTTTGTGCATAGGAAAATTCCAACATTGGGAGCTTAGCGTTGATTTTTTAGCACCATTGACTCTTTAGCATCGCCATATAACACTGCTAGAAAATCAAACTCTAATGCTGAAGTCTTCCCACCAAAAAATTTGAATTTCAAACTACGACGCTTGACCAACTTGACCCATGGGAATTTTCAAAAAGTCAAATAGCGATGTTGGGCAAAAAGTGTGACACAGTTGAGCTCTTTGGTCCTAACACAAAGTGATGCTGATTGGTAAACATTGCTATAGAGCGCCGCTAAGAAATCAAACTGTGATGTTGTCATGAGTTGTGCCGCTACCAGGGAGTAAACAGTGGAAATTTAATTTTAGAACTTGCTTTTTGTCATATGATTAATTTATCATCTATTTTCTACTTTTTGACCTTTGTATTTTAGTAGAATCTGACTAGTTTTCTTGTCTATAGGTTGGATCAATAAAAAATGAAAGAAGGAGAAGCATGATGATGTTTTACAAAATCAAAGTTTTTTTAAACACTTTAGTGTTTGCTCAACACTTTTAGGGAACTTTTTTCTCCTTTTTTTCTTAGGACACTAATTTCATTTGGGTTTTAAAAATAATCTTTTCAATTTGTGCAAAGGTTTAAAATGAACATTAGGACTACAACTTACTAAAGTTTGTTTTTGGTTAACAATTGAACAAGGCAACTCTCACTTGTCTTTTGGGGCATTAAAAAGAACTCACAATTGCTTTGTAGATCTAAAATGAACATTTTCTATCTTGTTTTGTGAGGGCTTACTTAAACTAACCTCATTGAAAAAGGATGTATGTGCTTCTCTCGTGCTTTATAGCGATCTTGAGAATCAAAAGGCCTTTTTTGTGATTTTAGGTTAAGATAAAGAAATCACCTCCACACTTAGTTTTGTGTTTAAAAATTAAAAAAAATCGTGTGTGAGTGTGAATGAGCTTGTTGCATGTGTTCTCCCTTTGTTTCTAAACAAGGGTCGATCGAACTATGAATAAGTTTATTTACTTTTGTTTATCTTAGAGGGCCTGCCTTGGGGGAAAAGTACTCACCCAAGGGAATGAATCAACCGGTAACACTCTAAAGCCAAGAGTATTTCCAACCGACATATAAATGTGGGTATTGGAGTAAACACCAATATCATGCAGTTGATTCTGAAAAGATGGATTCGAAAGGGGACTCTTATTGTATGGGTCAATCTTCATTAATGGAAAGTAATAATTAAAACCCATGTTTCAAAATTTCCAAACTCCTTTGATCTATTTGTTGGTGCAAGAATGGTCATTGTGAAGCCACCCCACACTTTTACGGTCTTTTAGTAGAAATGGAAAACATGCCATGGGAGTTTCATGGGTGTTGATGCTTGGCTGCCCTATATAAGTGAGTGTCATGGAGGGGAGCTAGTGGGGTCAAGCATCTAACCATTTGCTAAAGATAAGCATAGCTAGACTTGTCCAAGTAGGAATCCAAAAAATATTGTCTTCCACATCCATAGTGTTGTACTTATTCTTGGTTACAAAATGCTTTGCTTGATCAAAAACATATTGGAAACAAACACTTAAACATCATCATCAAAATTTCAAACCCTTTAGGAGACAAATACAATTGACTCAATTCATGTGTTATTGCTTACCCTTGGGATTTATCCTTATAGGTTTCTAAGCACTTGGATTACATCTCAATTTTTCTACTAAAGTAAATAATAGGTAACCCTTGCCTTGAATTCAAAAAATTTCCACATAACATACTTTGTGGGGTTTGAAGAAATTAATACATTGGACATCTAATTTGGAAAACCTAATCAAAGAAAAGTGTTTGTGGTAAAATAAAATCACTAAGAAAAGCTAAGAAAAGCTAAGAAAAATGAACTCTCACATGTGTTGAAACAAAATCCCAAAATGAAAGTCATTGGTTCAAAATCCAAAATGAAGGTTCAAATTGATTCACTTGTTTGTTATAAGGTTTATAGGAGCATTGCATGTTCTTCAATACCTAGGTCTAGGCAAACAAAGTGTCCTTTTTTAGGATTCATCTTTAAGATCAAAAGAAATCAAAATCTTTTTCATCCATCCTTCAAAACATCAAACCAAAAATCATCTCGCCATCACCTTTTGAGAAATCTTGAAAACTATCCTTCATGCTAGGATTTTTTGAAAAAATCAAAATCATCAAATCTTTGAGACAAAATCCTTAAAAAATTTATTAAATCATCTTTTGCTAGGTATGTGTAGATGCATCATTTTGCATATTCTTAGTCAAAATTATCAAATCATCTTGTTTAGCTAGGTATATGTAGATGCATCCTTCTTCATATACTTGGCTAAATTATCATCTTGTTTGAATAGGTGTGGGTAGATGCATCCTTCTCCCTACACATATTCAAATTATCATCCTTTGAGAAAATCTACACCTTAAGATAATTATCCAACATCTTAGGATCTATTTGTTCAAATCAAAGAAAACTAAAATCAATCCAAGTCAAGGACAATCCCAAAATCAAAAATCAAAATCCAAAAACATATCCAAAAGTCCTAAAATTCTAGCATCCCCCTCAAGATTTATCAAAAGATCAAAACATTCACATCATTCATCTCTTGCATCATCATCATATCACCTTTTGATCCTCAAGATATCCTAAAATTTTTCTCTTTCGTGCATAAAGTAAAGATCAATCTGAAAGAATTAGGAGATTCATCTCCCATATTCTTGAAAATTGATCCTTGTTTTATGGTTCAAACTAGATCTCAATACAAGAAGAACATGGAAACTGACAAAGAAACACCTACTTCAAGTGACCTAAGCCAAAGGAATGTTGAAATAAATCCTATCGAATCAAGAAATATGTTGACTATCTCATCATCACAAAACCCACAAGAGGAAATTCAAGGAGAATATCCTACCTTTGGGATGTCACATGAAGAAATAACCGAAATGCTTCAAAACCCAGAAAACCATAAAATCATCAACATCATGATGAGGCTTAACCCTTCACTATATATGCTTGAACTAGCAAAACAATTTGAATACTATAGTGGAGACATCTTTTTCCCCAATATCATCCACCATTCCCATCTCATCTACACAACCATCCCAAAGCATCACTCAAAACATTTCATAAATCACAACATCCTTTGCTCCAACTCAACCTAATGTTGTCAATGTGAGTACTATAGTGGAGACATCTTTTCCCCCAATATCATCCATCATCCCCATCTCATCTACACAACCATCGTAAAGAATCACTCAAAACATTTCATAAATCACATCTTTTGCTCCAACTCAACCTAATGTCAATAAGGGAAATGCATTTCTTAATGCAATTGAAACACACCCACTTGTTAATCAAGAATTGGATGAAAACACCATCTTGGAACAAAGCATACCTGAAAACTCATTACATAAAAATGTTCCTCTCACTTTCCATCATGATCCATCATCATCATTCTTCTACACAACACCTCAAACTTCTCTCCTCACAGATTCACAAGAGCAAGGTGACATGTTCGGACCAAGGGGAATTTTTGACACCATATCATTTTCTCAAGGACTCACAACCCTCACATTTCCACCACTTCTTCCATTTCCATTATCATCCACACCTCTCCTTGGCTTAGGGCTTCCCCCTTTACCAAGTATCAACCCAAACAACATCCCGAGTATTAATCAAAACATCAAACAAAACTTGTCATCAATATCACAACAACAAATGACAACTACACAAGCAATCACGACATCATCAAACATCCCCCTAACATCTCAAAGCATGGTATCTCAAGGATAAACCAACATGAAGGCACCATTCACCAATCAAAACACCCACACAACATCATGATTTACTACCACCATAAACACCATTCCAAATCCACCACCACCCCCACCACCACCAACTTCCAACATATCAAGCCAAAACTACATAGCATTATAAGTAGCTCAGCAAGCTACTTTTCAAAGGGGATTCCAACAAGTGCAAAAGAAAAGAGCTACACAACTAGTTGTTCAGCAAGCCACGCAAGCCACCCAAGCAACCCAAGCCACATTACAAGCACAACAAGCTACACAAGCCCAAGCATTATTGCAACAACAACAACAAGAAGGCATGCAAGTTGTGCAATCCACTCAAGTAGCCCAAGCTGCATTACAAGCACAAAAGGATGCTCAAACCCAAATTCTATTGCAACAACAAGCAACACAAGCACAATCCCAAGCACAAGTAGTGCAAGCACAAGCTCAAGCATAAGCACAAGTGCAAGCCCAATATCAAGCATGACAAGCACAAGCACAAGCACAACTTCTTGCACAACAACAAGAAGCACAAATGAAAGCATATCAACAAGCAATACAACAATATCAAGAGAAGCAAGAAGCAGCCCAATTGGCAACTCAACAACAAGCATTGTTGGAACAACAATCACAACAAAAAGCAATCTTAGCACAACAACAACAAGATCAACAATAGGCATTGTTCATACAGCAACAAGTGCAAGCATACCTCGCTTGACAAAATGTGAAAATACCATCAAACAAAACACCAAACAACCCAACCATCCAACCCACAATTGAAACACCCCTGAATACCTCCATCCCACCCCCTGATCCAAAAAATGATGTAACGTCACAAATCAGGTTGCTCTTGTAACAAGTGCTCAATCTTCAATCAGGGTGAACAACAAAAACACCAAGCAACTTGTGTCCCTATCCATTTTATAGGAGCCTTGTGATGAAACCATTCCCTAAGGGATTTGAGATCCCCAAGTTTGACAAATATTGAGGGATAGGAAACCCTGAAGATCACATCAGGGAATTCTAGGTTCATTGCATGGAAGTCCCATATGATGATACTTATCTAATGCAACTATTTATGAGGAGTTTGGTTGGCCATGCTATGGAATGGTTCTCTCATCTACCAATAGGCATTAGAATGTTTCAAGAAATTATAAATGCATTCATTAAAAATTATGCATGCAATATTACCATGGATGTTAGTATAGAAGAACTCTAAGCTTTGAAATAAGGAAAGAATGAATCATTCACTTCATTCTTACAACGATGGTGATCCAAGGCCAATTGGAACAAGTGGACCATGCCCAAGAAACAACAAGTTTGCACCATCATATCCAACCTTGGTGGACTCTTAACATTTCATCTTAAGGTGCAAGGGATCACCAAATATGATAAGTTGATCCCCAAGGTTCTCATCATCGAACGAGCCTTCATGACACAACCTGCAAGATCAACTTCATACCCCAAACAACAAAACAACCACCCACCCTCCAATTAGAATGATAAACCTTGCACATGGGAAAGGAATAGAAATGCTACCAATGGTGGTGTCATTGACACCAAAGTTGTCATTAGTGCTCCATGCCGAAACACACCCACACCAAAAAACCAAATCAAACACCAAAACAATCATCATATAACACAACAATCAACCCACAACCTGACAATCAACAATCTCAATGATTAAATGGGACCACCTTAGTGGAACAAGAATTATCCAAAATGAAAATACACTGCTTTAGGGGAACCATTAGAAGTCATCATGAAAAAGTTGATAAATGAAAAACTCATCAAGGCCCCTACCTTTGAAAATTACCAAGAACCAGATGTGAAACCTCCTTGGTATAATGAAAATAAACTCTGTGAGTTCCATAAAATCAAAGGCCATACCAGGAATAGCCGCATGAGACTAAAAAACATAGTTCAAGATCTCATTGACCAAAGGATTATAAACGTGGAACAACCTACAAGAAACCAAGATCTTAAGATATACGTGAATCCAATGCCAAACCATGGCAACAAAGGAAATAATAAAAATACTAACAAAGGGAAAGGCACTCAAGCAAATGTGAATCATGTGTATGAAACTGTCATTGCCTCCTTAGATGAAAACTACATGGTCATCACCATTAAAGTTGCATGTGCTGATTGTGGAGTCACCACAAGAGGTGGCAAAGTCACTATCACATGATCATCCTAGTAAAACAGAGCCCCTACATCCAGATCTATCCCTAATGGCTATAATGTCCTAGATCAACTCAAGAGAATGCCAACGCAAATCTCCATCATGGATTTGTTAAAAACCTCATCTTCCCTTAGGAAAATCCTTGAGGAAGCATTGGCTTCATCCACTATCCCCACAGATCTCGATGTAGAGCAATTCCAAGCCATGGTTGCAAATATCATTATGCCAAATCTCCTCACATTCTCTGACCAAGATTTCCCCACTCAACCATCTCACAACCGTGCACTTCATTAGATGTCATAGTACATAAGAGAAAAGTCAAAAGGGTCTTGGTGGATGGAGGTGCAAGTTTGAATAAATGTTCTCTCAACCTCATCAAACAATTGAAAATCTTAGAAGATTCTAGTGAAAAAGGAAAGGGTATCACAATAAGGGCATATGATGATCAAGAAAGATTGTCCCAAGGCATGATCAAACTCCCTATTCAAGTAGGGCTGACTCTCATGGAAACCACTTGTTAGGTCTTGGACCTTGACTTACCATATAACATTCTTCTAGGATGTCCATGGATTTACACAATGAAGGTAGTGGAATCAAATTTCCATCAATGTGTGAAGTTCACACATGGACAAGAAGTCACCATCCATGGAGATCCCAAACCCTTCTCCAATTGCAAAATCCTTGAAGAAAAGTACTATAAAATCCCCCAAGTACCAAAAAATGATGAGGGCCTATCTACACCATACATTGATCCTACCACCCTCGCATCCACTTCTGAGATAGAAACACCCACCATTCCCACCATTTCTGACATTAAGCTCATCATCCAAGATAACGGTTGTGGAAACTAAAAACTCCCTAACAATGCTTTTGTGATTGGAGAGTTACCACAATCTCCTAGATCATATGGATTTCCACAAGAAAAGAAGGCCTCCACATCTCAAATTCTCCTGAAGACTATCCTAAATTCCCAAAAATAATTACCTCCCCTTGGTGAGAAATACTTCAAAACTTTATTTCACACAGGATAACATATCTACCTTGCACATTTTTTAATATGAATGACACTTCTTCCATATTCTTATTTTATTCAATCTTCTACCAGTATTATGACCATATGTATTCATATTTTAGGGTGACACAGTGCATCACAAAGACTTATTTTTTCCTCACTAATTTCATATCTCTTGTCGATGAAGTCAAGATGCTCTCCCTCCAAAAAAAAATCTCATTGGCATAACCTGTATAGTTAGAGAGACATCAGGATTTCACTTCAAGAGTAGTTTTCTCCTCAATGAGTTTAGGGATTTTGCTCTGGAATTTGAATATTTTCTCTATGTCTATTTCTGTAAATGTAAATGGTATTTCAACCCATAATACTTGGACTTCCTCTTCCAATTTATTTGTGGCATCAACAATACTTTGAGTGTCTAGATCAGGGTAATTTCCCATCAATTCCACTTCATGTAATGGCTTCTTGGCTATATGCCAATCTAAACCCTATGTGATATACACCCTAACCAAATTGGAGTAGATTTCCATGTTAGGAGGATGACCACTTGCTTTTACCTCAGAGAAATACTGATGGGAAATTTTAGGGTCACCTAATCTGCAAAACCTATCTATCAATATCTTGTACATTATGAAATGAAATTTTATCTTAGCCTCCTTGGATTATTCTAAAAATATCACAAGCTTCCTACATCTTTCCTGCCCTAGCAAGGCTAGCCATGATTACATTAAAGCCACATATATAAAATCTATTTCTCCTTCTTAGTCATATCTTCAAGCAATTTCATGACTCTCTCTACCCTTTTAGCTTTGCAGTTAGCATTGACGTTGGTGCTATATGTTGTGTGATTAGGATGTGGTCCAACTTTCACCATCTATGACAACAATGCTTCAACTTCTTCTAACTTCTAGTTTTTTCAGAGTGCCTTGCTACTGTGTTGAGTCTATATTTTTTATCACTATTTTTGATAGTCTCTCTAACACATTTCCATTCTCATCCTTTACACTTAGAATTTATTTTTGCTTAACCACACAACAAATCATCTACTCTGTGTGATACTTTCCAACCATAAATACCTTGCTTGGAATCTTTAGGAATCATCCTTGTTTTTGTATACTTCAAAAATATCATCCTCCAATAAAATCATTTCCAACTTTTAGGTTGATTTGAAAACTCGAGGCAGGCATTGCCGTGCTGATTCTTCTTTCATCGATCTCTATACTATCTGAAACTTATTAGATCTCTCAGATTTAATGTATCTTCTCCTCAAAAAATATTTCTTGATTCCTTTCTTCTATGAAATTCCTAATGTAAATCTTAGTTTGATTAATCTTTGATAAGCTGAGTATAGTATGATTGTGTCCAATATTTATTTTACATTGCTTGGCTTTGAGTCCTGTGAATGCCTTGAGATTATCTCTCTTATATCGCTATCTTCATATCTTTCTCAGGTGATACCAATATGTTCCCATTTTCATTCAAAAGGGGAGAATGTTTGTTTTTCCCTCCAATATTTTCTTCTCTAGTACTTGAGAGGCTCATATCGATCTGTCCCTTGCCATTCCTAAATGCTCCCATTTAGCGTGGGAAGGAGAAGATGCTAATTACTAGTTTTAAGGTTGCAATTCCTATTATCAAAGATGTTCTTTGGCATTAAATACTGATAGAATATATTTGCAACTTGTACATACTTCAATTCTCAAAGAAATTGACAAGAAAATTGGTAACATCCTAGTGTCTATCATCTTTAGCATTCATAACCTTTTAGATTTCATATATTTCTGAATATAGAGCCTTCTCATTAGTGTTATTTCCTCTTTCAAAAGCATATATTTGCTCAAAATGCCTTACAAAGATCACCAAGTTTTAAAAGTTGTGCATCTAGAATTGGAATCTTTTCTAGCATTGGTTTATGCATTTATTTCACTTTCTTACCTTTACTTCTCTTTTTTATTACTCCATTAGAGATCCAAAATGCACTTTAAATGAAGGGGATAGGCAGCAGAGTTTATTTTCTAACTCTTCTTTGTGATAAAATGAGTCAAATAGCCTAAAAAATTATCTTGGAAAACTACCAAATGATCTTCAAAACCCACAAAAATGCACCTGGATGTCGAGTTATGATAGGAGAGTGTTTTTACAGAATGGTTTTGTATGAGCTCTTCAGGATCAAAAACTATTAATGTTCAAAATGGCTATCTTGACATTTTCTAGATATTTCCATTGTCAAAACTATGCAAAATCAGTTTGGTTTTGGTTTTAAGAAAATACCAAATGATGTCCAAATGCCCTAAAAATTGGCATGTAGGTAGACTTTAGTGTAGAGAATTAAAGGAACCAATCAATTTGTTATGATCATCATCCATTTGCTTAATATTTAATCTCAAAGTTGACCATTTTAACAAAATTTTCACTGTATTGATAGCAGATTTTCTCAAAAACCTTTCAACTTGTCGCTTTGAAACTTTATCAAATCAGATTGTATGGAGCTGAAAACTAGCATGCATACACACATATGGTAGATGAACACTCCTGCAAGATGGTTTTGCATGAAAATGAACAAATCCCAATTTATGATTTTTCAAAATGTGCTCCTTGGGGTGCTTTTTTCAACTAAGTTTTCTAAGTGTTGTATTAAAATTATGACATGGCACCTTCAATTTTTTCCAAAATTTGAAGGTTCCAACAGTAGCTCTATTTGGGGATGTATGCCCCCTGTGAGAATAGCAAGAGTTCAAACCTATAGGAGAGAAGACCACAAGCCTTTGTTGATGATTTGCATGATTTAAAGATCACACCACAATTGATGGCACTAGGCCACCAAAAAAAAGAAAAATCTATACTTCCCTTTGTCATAAATTTTATTTTGATTTGAGTTCAGTGAACTACCCTTGAAAGTATTCATGTCACCTTCCTTGCTATTCTTGCTATCATAAAGATACTTGCAACTCCTTCCCCCATTCCAATTTGGGTCATGCATCATGAAATGATATCCTTGCTGATTTGAAAACTGAAAAAATTCATTGTTCATCATATAACTGAGATTGATCTACACAAGAAATTTGTAATCATTATGCAACCAAGGAATACAACTTTCATTTGCACGAGAAGAGAAACAATCATGATCATCTATGTCACTCATCTCAACATTTTAATGCTTCTCACATAAATTTGAAAGTTTTGTCATATCAACACTGTTTGAGGTAGACAAATCTGAAACACTTCACATTTCTCCCATATCACCATTTGAAGATGACACTGAGTTTTGATTCATATTTTCATTATCATGCATATTTGAACCAATCAATGTTGGGTTCATATTATTCATGGTATGCAAATAAATTTCTTCTCTACATGAGCCAAAAACTTCTAAATCACATATCTCTTCTTGAATAGATATAGATTCTTGATCGACTTCAAAAATTCCTCCATCACTTTGAGAAATTCACATGGAGTCATATGAATCATCATACAAAGTACTTTCACTATCAAAGAAAATGTAGAATAGACACAAAACTTTAGAATCATCCTTGTGTGCACATCTCAGGTATTCAAGAGTTAGCAAATATGAAATTTTCTCACTGTTGAGTGAACATGTTTCTTCTTCCATATCTTCTACTATTTCTCCCTCTTCTTGATCTCCATAAGAGATGAAAATATCTCCTTGTTGTAGATCAATATTCACATGATTTTCCTTAGACTCTTCTTCATTGTGGCATGATACACAATCCCCTTCTATTCCAACTTGGTAAGATGCCATTTGAGATCCTTATGTTATTTGATCATACAATGGTTTTGAAAAAATTTCAAAACCATTTTCAATTGTACAATCCTCTTGTTCATCAATCATGTCCTCATGGTTATTAGCTATAAATGAATATGTCATGTGTTCTTCATCAAGTGTATTTTCTTCTTCATTGACCTCTTCTACATTTTCTTCATCTTGGCTCTCATAAAAGCTATCTTCCATGAACTCTTCTTCATTATTAATTGTGTCACCATGGCATTGATCTGAAAATGTAGGTGCTATTTGTTCATCTTCACTGGCTTTATCACCAATGTATTCCTCCTGAAGTGTATCTTCAAGAACATCCTCATCATTTCATTCCTCATCCAAGATGTATGATTCATATTCCATATCGTCATCATCTTCCAAATCTGAATAATTATCATTGGAAATCTTAATTGCATGTGTTTGCTTTGTTTGTTGCATTGTTTGATCATCCATGATATCATTATTAGATTCATTGTTGATAATGTCCATATACCTTGTCCCCTATATGACATCAATAAATTTATTCACTTGGTCAAAGGAACACTATTTTGATGACTCTGGCCAATAAACTAAGTTAGGCTTCCAGGCTTTTACAAACTGTGCAACAAACATGGGTCTTGTAGGCCTACAATGAGAAGGTGATTGCATACAAATATTTGTCATCCTATTGTATAGAGATTTTTATCTTCTCCTTCACATCTCCTTATGTCAATAAATGCATCAAAGGGGGAAATTCCACATTTTGATTTTGTGATGGAGTCTTGTCTTTGAGTATGTACATACTCATCTTCTTCCTCCTCAAGCTACTAATTTTGAGATGTATTTTCAAGAGAGTCCATATTTTTCTGCATTGATTGATCAATTTCTACATATTCACTAGTGATATGATTGGCACCATCCTTATACCTCTTCTTATCTATGATATCAATTAGTACATCAAAAGTGACTAGTTTTACTGACTCAGGCCAATGAATTGAATTAGGCCAATATACTTTCATGAACTACTCAATAAACATGGAAGTGTTGGGCCTATAATTAATAGGTATTTGTATACAAATTTTTGCCATTTTGTTGAAGAGAGAGTGTCCAGATTCCCTTTTATGTCTCCTTATGCCATAAATTTCTTTTAAAATTGTAGACACGTGAAAAATACTAATCAATCTCATGCACTTGGTCTCGATTAACTAAACATTGTTTCATCCTGAATCACCTCTTCAGCTTATCATCACTATTCGTCCCTTAATTAAATAAATAATTATTTATCTAATTAAGTCATCATCTCCTATTAATTAAATAAATCAATTTTATTTAATTAATTTTGTAATCCCCCTTTTAATTAAATAATCCATTTTATTTAATTAAATCTCTAAGTCATTCTAGTAAATTAAATCAATCTTTATCCAACATCATCCCTCTTTAGTTAAATAAATCAAAATATTTATTTAATTAAATCTAAATCATTATTCCTCTCTTTTTTTATTTAAATTAATCGAAAAATATAAGTCAAAAGTCAAAATTAGCTAATCTCCTTTAAATTAATCAAATCCTGATTAATTTAATCATATCACTCAAATCCTCTAGAAAATGAAAGTTGCACATGAAAATAGATTTAATTCATTTATTAAATCCCTATTTTCCCTCACATGGCATCTTTTGGAATATTCCTTTAATTTGAATTCAAAAATGCCAAGTCAACATGCACATTCAACAAGGCAATAATTTTATAATATGTGTCCTTTGCCTTGAGCCAAGTGACATTTATTATATTTCCTTCCCTCTCACAAGTCATTTTCAACAATTTCAAATTTCAAATTTCCCCCCCTCTTGGGCACATTTCTCAAATCTTGCACAACCATCATCCATTCATAGCTTGACAAGTGGCATCATGCTATTGGATGAATGTTAGTCCCATATTGATCAAATTTGGACATTCATCCTTCAATTTCATCCATAAATGAAGAGCTTCTCTCCTCATTTGATCATCCACAATTTGAGTAAAGTTACTCTACTCAAATAAATCTTCAAACATTTGAAAGATTCATCCATCCATAGCTAGGTTATGTAGGTTTTTCACCATGGAGCACATTTGAATCTTCACAAAGTGGATCACAATCTTCATCAAATCATCAAAGCTAGCATTGGAGTTGGGAAAGGGCCAATTTCCACATCAAATTTGCATCAATATTGAGAGTTTGTTTGGTTTTAGAATAGGATTTGATATTTTGTTTCAAGTTTATTGTGTTCTTCATTTCGTTCCTCTTCTTTTACATTCAAATGAATTTATTGAGGAATCATGATTTTAACCTTGCATTTAATCTAATAAGTTCATTGTTTCTTATGTTTTGTAGGTGGTAGAATCTTGGTTCACATTATGGCACTAGAAGGAGGGCCTACCAGACGATAAAATCACATTTTTTGAGAAAAATTTGTAGTTTTTGATGTTTTTGGTGTTTACAGCAAACACAACTACTCGCAGTCCAGCGTCGCCATAGAGAACCCCTTAAAACTCAAAATGTGCTGCTAGGATCAAACTGCACCACTTTAAACTCAAACTACGCTGCTGAGAGCTCCAACGTCACCATATAGCGCCGCTGGAAACTCAAACAGCGTCGCCATCACAAACAGAGCTGCTAGGTTTTTTTAATTTTTCATGCAAATTTAAAATGGCCATTTCTTGGTCATTTTTTGGTCTTTTTTGAAGCTTTTTTTTTTGAAATGGGGTAGAATTTTGTAAGATATCCAATGGTGTAGGTTATTATTAATTTTGGTAGAGTTTAATTTTTCAAATTTTCACATAATGTCAAATCACAATGAAACTTGGTCTAAATTTTAGGGTTTTTATGCTTGATCATTTATCTAACCTTCATATATTTTTGTTCCTTGATGTAATCTAACATTTTGATCTTGTATTTCTGGTTTTAAAGGACCATGGAGCATGGAAGTCAAATAAAAATCATTATCACATCATTGTAACAAATGTTTTTAAACACTATAGTGTTTGTTTAACACTTTTTGAGGATTCATTATTCTTCTTAAGGAAAATTTGTCATCATTTTCATGCTTATGATATAATAAATTCATTTGGGCTTTTAAAAAAAAAAAGAATTCTTGTTATAGAGGGTTTAAAATGAACATTAGGACTACAACTTACTAGAGTTTGTTTTTTTTTTTTGGTTAACAATTGAACAAGACAATTCTCATTTGTCCTTTGGTAATCTAAAATGAATTCATCTTTGCTTTGAGCCTATCAAATGAAAAAATTCTTGATTTGTGTAATTTTTTCTTTGGTTCATTTTGAGTGTGTATCCTCTCTCCTTGCGCTTCGTGCAATCTAGGGTGCAAGAGAAACAATCAAAATGCATTTTATTGCTTTGAGTCACCTTTAGAGGGGCCTACCTAAGAGACACATCAGAAAGGAGAACTCGAAGGTGACTCCAACCAGTTTTTCATTCGGGCCGGTATATAAATGGATAAGACTAAATTGTGAAGTCCTCATGGTATGTAGGCCTTAGCCGTACAGTGTCTTTCAGAATGAGGTACTACCGTAAAATGTATAAGAGCCCCTAGTAGGATTGATTAAAGCCTTTAGTGGCTTGCTAGATGCTTGCAAGGTGCCATGTCCCCAATGTTGTGTCATTAAGAACCTTGTTTGTAGAAGTCCACCAGTCCATCCAACCAGTTTATCAAAGTGGTGCACTGGAACTTAGATTCCAAGAAGTTACTTGCCATGTCCGATCTTGGTTAAAATATAGAGATTAAGACTTCATTCTTAACATACCTTTATATTCTATCCTTGGTTGCATGTAAAGTAATCTCTTCTACTATGAAGGGCATGAGGCAAGCCCACCAAGAAAAATGTATCAATTGAGCTAGGATGTTACATTGCTTGTTTGAAAACACAATGTGTTTATCGAAAACATTGGAAAACCAACATTCAACATCATCATCAAAAATTTCAAACCCCTTAGTTGGAGCAAATACCTTTGACAAAACCTAAGAACTATTTCTTACCCTAGGGATTATGTCCTTAGAGGTTTCTAAGTAATTGGGTTTACATCTTAATTTGCTCTTACAAAGGTCAACATTAGGCAACCATTGTCCTAATTTCTTGGAACTTCCACATAGCACTTTGTGGGATGAAAAGAAGTTATGAAATTGGACATTCAGTTTGAAACATAATCAAGAGTCTATTTTTGGTAAAAAGAATCCACTAAGAAAAGATAACAAATTGGACCCCACACATGTGTTTGATATCTTTTGGTCATATGATTTTCATGCAAAAAATGGTCTTTTGATTTTGAATTACTCTTAGTGAAAAGTGTGTTCTTCAATACCTTGGCCTAGTAAACAAAGTCTCTCTAAGTCTCTTAGGATCAAAATCAAACACTTCATCCAACTCAAACATTTATCAAAATTCATCCATCCAAACAACTTTAGAGCTTTTGAAAACATCATTCTAGACTCAGGCACATCATCAAAATCAAAATCACCTTGTTTAGTTAGAGGGAATGGGAATGCATAATTTCTCATACCTATAGTTAAATTAGCAATCCTTTGAACAAAGTTCATCCTAAGATCACATCCAACATCTTAGGGTTTACGAGTTCATCATCCAAATCAAACAATCAAAATCAAACTCTAAGTCTAACATTGATCCAAAGTTCCTAAATGTTCAACACTCTCATCATTCACCCCATTCATTCTTCGTATCATCATTGGTCCTAAAACACCTTAGAGGTCAACAAGGTAAAAACACAAGGAGAACATGGAATACAAACTTGATCCATACATCTTGAGTAATCCAAATCAATTGAATTTTCAAAGCCTTACAATGCCTATTGATTATCAAAACTCACACTTATACAATCCATACATGGGATCATTACCTTCTACAAATGTCAATAGAACAACAAGTGTGAGTATGCCCAAATCAAAGATTGGAACACATTTCCTGATGGTAAATCCAAGTCCAACCCAACAAGTTTTCCAACCGAACAATCAATGCATGAGCTTTCAAACAAACAATGTCATCCCACCAAATCCCTACAAGCCAAAGGAGAATGTACCAAGCACCAGTTTTCAAAACATGAATCTAGAAAACTTTGGGAGGGATACATTTGCAATTATACGAATATCCCAAACATGAACAATGGTCAATTTCAACCTATCATACCAAATCTAAGTGTCATCCCAAATAAGAATATTGTCCAAAATCAAACACAAGTACACACTCCAAATCTGCTTAAACAAGAGCCAAATCAACTATATCAAGGGAGTCAAGATCAAAATCAAGAACAAATTTGGCAAGATCAAATTTCTACACTTTCCAAAATAGTTGAGTCATTGTGCCAAGAGACATCTCCACCACCATTACCCATATCAACATCATTCCTTGGTTTAGGGCTTCCCCCTTTACCTAGCACCAATCACTCCATCCAAATCAATCCACCTAACACCAATCAAACCATCACATCAAATCCTTTGAATATACCATCGATATCACACCAATGGATGGTATCTAATCAAACAAAAACATTGATCCCAAATCAAAATATGGTCTCCCAAGGGCCTATCACCTCGTTCATTCCAACCATCCCCATCACTTCGATCACTCCAACCCCTATCACATCCATCATATCTCAAACCCTCGTAATCACTCCAAACATATCTCAAAAACTTGTCACTACATCCAACATGATTCCAAAACCACCATTTCCATCATCACCCACACCACTCCTTGGCTTAGGGCTTCCCCCTTTACCAAGTATCAACCAAACCAACATCCCAAACATCACACCAAACTTTTAGAATGTGTCATCAACATCGCAACAACAGATGAAAAATGCACAAGCAATCACAATATCATCAACCACCCCCATAATATCTCAAAACATGGTCTCTCAAGGACCAATCATATCAATTACACCATCCACCCATCAAATTCCAATCATCAACACGATGGGACCTATCATCACAACAACAAGCACTATTCTGATCTCACCACCACCATTGTGACCAAGCCAAGTAAGCCATTACAATGTTGCATTCAAAGCATACCAACAATTGCTCCAACAATATCAAACAATTCAGCAAGCGCCTATAACCATGCATGCTTCTCAAGCTTTACAACAAAATCAAGCTCAAACATCATTGCAACAACAACAAGCACAACAAGCGGCACAAGCCCAAGATTTGTTGTAACTACAACAACGACCTACACAAGCTACACAAGCTACACTACAGTCCCAACAAGCACAAGCCTAGGCTCAAATGCGAGTGCAAGCTCAAGCCCAATACCAAGCCCAACAAGCAAATGTTGTTCAAAATTCCAACAAAATGTTAATGACTCCATGTATCAATCCAAGTCAATGATCACATGATTAAGACCTATCCATCAATGAACACATGGAAGATGTTTCCACCCCATCCAATGATCAACTCACCATACATCACATAATGCATGATCCTATTGACATAATGCATGATCCGTTGACCTACAATCATGTTGAAAATGCCTCTACATAGCCTTATGAGTTAGAGGACATATCTCAAGAATTTATGCCAAAGCATGATCAAAATCTTTCACCAAGGTCTAGCAATGGTCCTTTCCAAGACATATTGACCCCCTTTGACCTCATGGTTACATATACTGAAAGAACCTTGAACCCGACACTTGAGGATATGGAACCACTTACCATGTCTAATGATGACATCCAACAAACCTTTGTAAGAAATCCATCCTTTGAAATTGACCTATGTCAAGAACTTGATCCAAAGCATGTTGAAAGCAACTTTGAAAACATTCAAGATCAAGAATTTTTGTCTTCATGATACTACAATAATCTAGTGGATACTCTCCTATCTATGGAAGATGATCACATCCAAATAGTGCATACTCCTCCATCTACCCATGAGATTCTTTCTATGGATGGACACGTAGGTGATCCATAGCTAGAACAAGATTCTATTACACAAAAAGAGCAGGTTATTGATCCATATAGTCAAACAGAGTTGTCAACACTAGGATCAGATATATCAAAAATCTAGACCGAAGAAATCATGTATGAAGATATCCAACATTATCCACTCAAGGAATCAAGTCAGATAGAACAAGATATTCCAGAGTCAGCAGAGCAGCAAATTGAAACATCACCTACGGTGATCATTTATTAGAGAATGCATTATAAACAAGAGATCTCAGAAAAAGCAAAATCAAAACATGAAGGTGCTACTACCACCATACTAGGGGCAACTTCGTCTCAAGAAAACATTAATATAGGGAGTATGAAGGATCCTTATGGTGAAATTGATGCCAATACTACAACCAGCCATGTCATGAATCTTCATCCACCCATCACCCCATCCACGAATTGGGACCAACTTCAAAGGAAATATTTGAATCAAAGCACAAGTAATCTTATCAAAGAAAAGAAGCTAGAAAGCATAATAGACAAATCAAATACGCATGGATACCAAAACATATAAAGAAAGATTATCCCTATCAAACTCCCACAGTCAAAGAAACTATGGGGCAAAATAAAAAAGGAAAAGTGTCCATCAAAGATGTCCACAAAAGAAAAAAAGAATTTTCAAGTGACTTATAAAGTGTATCAAGTAGTTGATCCTAATTCCATGCACACTTCCGTATACACCCATCATTGCTCATCTTCCCAAGTTTGGAAAGTCAAAGGTTCCAAACCGTCAACCAATCCATCTCTTATCCCTAAACACACTCCATCCATGCCTCCATGCATGATATCCAATTCTCACATTGACCATTTATTGGCAATGACCCTTCATCATAACGATTCTAAAGGCACTCTATCGCGATGTGTGCATAGAGACAGAGTTAACCCTGGTATCAATAAAGCAGATCAAGAATCCAAAAATTTGCATTAAAGTGCATGTATCTTAGCAAAGCAACTTCTTCAAGTAGGATATCGATGGCACATTATGACAGGGGCATATATATCAGCAACACCTTGTGATTCAGCATGAGCTTAAAATCTTTTGAAAAAACCAAATATATATATATATATATATAAATCCAAAAAAAATAGAAAAAGGATCAAGAATAGTAAAGAGAAAAATCATCCTCTAGTGAAAACCACTATGGTGGTGCTTTGGGTGAGACCATGATGAAAATCTAGCAAATAGGCATCATGTGTGGAATTGAGAATCTATGTGCGTCAGTTTAGTTGAAAGCATCTCATCCCATCCATAATAAAGCCAACATTCCCTCCATCTTATCCATAATAAAACCATTCATCCATGAACCATTTATCCAATCCATTCACATATATCTACATCCATTGTCTTAGTTATCTTGATCTTGATGCAAAATTTTGGTGCACACTTTACACTTGCTTATGGTAAAAATCTTGACATAGGTCATTTTTCATTGATCCTATCCTACCTAGCTAAATTTGAGCCATGAAGCATTATCCAAATGAGCATCCTTTATTTGAACACCTTATCTTATCACAAGACAATCCATATCCATCAATCTATACACCGATCTGACCATCCATCTATGACATTCCATACATTACTAGACACTGGGGGCAGATATTTACATCTTGCTTTGAGAATAAATCTTGGTCTATATCATGTAACTTATGTGGCGATCTAAACATTAGTAAACATGAACTCAAATTGTTCAAGCATTTGTGATTTAGATTCTGAATCACTAGCCCATGGCATATTTTGATGAGAAGACATTCTTTATCAGTCTTCATCTTTCATCAAACATCAATCCAAACAATCAATATCAGTCACATATAACACATCCTTCAACATCACATCAAATCATTCAAAAGAATTTTTGTTCCAAATCAAGCTTCATCAATCATGATCAATCAAATCCATTCAATCCATCATCATCTTGGGATATCTATCCTAATCCTTGTGTTGCTAAACACTATCTTGGCATTATTGTGTATCTTCAACAATTTTATCATCATCAATCCATCGATTCAATCAATTAACCTTAGCTTGATTTTCAACCAAATCTCAAAAATAGAGCACTAATATTGTCATACACATCCATATCCAAATTGTCAAAATCATGCAAAAAATCCAAAAACATTCAAAACATATCAAA
The DNA here is from genome assembly GCA_007258455.2 of Sequoia sempervirens. Taxonomy (NCBI): domain Eukaryota; kingdom Viridiplantae; phylum Streptophyta; class Pinopsida; order Cupressales; family Cupressaceae; genus Sequoia; species Sequoia sempervirens. Next base: position 423,976,208 of record VDFB02193867.1, read on the forward strand.
AATCCAAAAAAAATCTATAAAACAGAAAACATCAAAAAAACATTGGAATCTGAACTACGTCATCTTTGAGCTTAAACATAGGCAAGGCTCATCTTTGATAAACCCCCAAGACATTAAAATCCAAAAACATTTAAAAAATTAGAAAAAACATCAAAAACATGGAATCCAAACTATGTTGTCTTTGAGCTTAAACGTAGGCAAGGCTCATCTTTGATCAGCCCCCAAGACATCAAAATCCAAAAACATCCAAAATCACATCAAAATCCAAAACATCAAAAAAACACAAAATCCAAAAACATTTGAAAAATCAAAACATTTGAAAACCTTGAAAAATACCAAAAATAGCCTCAAAACATTTCAAAACATCAAAAACATCCAAATATTTTAAAAAAATCCATCCATCTCATCTCTATTTCACTCAAAATAATCAATCATCCATAATAAACTGATCGCCACCTTCATCCTTTGGAAACACAAACAGAAACAAGCACAACAATCAACAAAAGAAGCAAACTTCAAACACAAAATCAAAATCGAAGCAACAAACCGTTAAAGGAAAAATCAAAATCTTGATAATTTTCAAACATGTCAATCAACTTTATATCAACAAGCCTATCAATCAACTTATCAAACCATCATCATCCTATACAATGCATGTCCTAGGATATATCATTCCGACAATGGGCATCATTTTGGATATCACCTTGGACTCTTATCCTATCAAAACACATCCCTTTGGCTAAAGGTATGAAGAACATTGGCTTGTTTGTGTACTTGATCTTTTATTTTGGTTTATATTATTGTGCTCATTCCAAGGACCTCTCAATGATGTCCCCAATGAAGGGATTTAGAGAGATAGGAATGGGGAAAGAATCATTATCTTTTTATCTGTTGTGCTTGTTGGGCATTCTTGTAATATAACTTGACGAATACTTTCTTTGTTAGGTACATCCTAGCAAGGTTTTTGTATGTCAAGTGTGAACAAGAATACTCCTATCTATTTGTCGAGTCAAAGTCCATCATACTAGGTACAATGCCATCTTGGTTCTTTAAACCCTGATGCATCGTTCCTATGGGTGTTATCAAACATAAGGTAATTGGCCCTTTGAAAATCCCAACTCCTTTACAAGTAATCATCATCATCATCATCTCATGTCATGTTGGAATCTCTTTTTTTCTTCTATCTCTTTATTTTTCATGCCAACATGGTACCATAATAGTTAATCATAAATCATCGATAATTTATCCATCCTTCATCCAAAAACCATCAACATACTGCATATTGCATTTCATATCATATAGAAAGCATTAATCATACCACATGCATTCATCCCCATCATTGCATAATATAGATTGGTTATTCTAAACATCTCATAAACCATACATTTATCATCCACTACATAATCATAAAAGCATAAACATATCATATCATGTGCATCCATATCATCCATGCATCATCATATAATCCATTACATATAAACATCATAATTATCTCATCATCAATAATGTAACTGTCATGGTACAAATCAGGATCAAGTGTATGTAATATATCAAAATAGGCATGAGGCTACCAATGGTTGATGATTGTCTACATCATCAAATCTGTCTACATCAAATATTCAAATTGAACTAACCTTGAACCTCTTTATCAAGAGATCGACCCTCAAATCAAACCTTTTCACCCAATCTCTTGAGAGGGCAGTATACCGGCGTAATTCTTCATTCATTGGGGCAGCAGTGGGGCATCCAAAAAATCAGAGAATTTTTGAACTTTGATCTCAACAAGATTATTCTTTGAACCAATGCAACAAGTGCATCACTTCAAAGAAGGGAAAAATGTAGACACGTGAAAAATACTAATTGATCTCATGCACTTGATCTTGATTAACTAAACATTGTTTCATCCTGATTCACCTCTTCAACTTATCATCACTATTCATTCCTTAATTAAATAAATAATCATTTATCTAATTAAGTCATCATCTCCTATTAATTAAATAAATCAATTTTATTTAATTAATTTTGTAATCCCCCTTTTAATTAAATAATCCATTTTATTTAATTAAATCTCTAAGTCATTCTAGTAAATTAAATCAATCTTTATCCAACATCATCCCTCTTTAGTTAAATAAATCAAAATATTTAATTAATTAAATCTAAATCATTATTCCTCTTTTTTTTATTTAAATTAATTGAAAAATATAAGTCAAAAGTCAAAATCAGCTAATCTCCTTTAAATTAATCAAATCCTAATTAATTTAATCATATCACTCAAATCCTCTAGAAAATACAAGTTGCACATGAAAATAGATTTAATTCATTTATTAAATCCCTATTTTCCCTCACATGGTATCTTTTGGAATATTCCTTCAATTTGAATTCAAAAATGCCAAGTCAACATGCACATTCAACAAGGCAATAATTTTATAATATGTGTCCTTTGCCTTGAGCCAAGTGACATTTATTATATTTCCTTCCCTCTCACAAGTCATTTTCAACAATTTCAAATTTCAAATTTCCCCCCCTCTTGGGCACATTTCCCAAATCTTGCACAACCATCATCCATTCATAGCTTGACAAGTGGCGTCATGCTATTGGATGAATGTTAGTCCCATATTGATCAAATTTGGACATTCATCCTTCAATTCATCCATAAATGAAGAGCTCCTCTCCTCATTTGATCATCCACAATTTGAGTAAACTTACTCTACTCAAATAAATCTTCAAACATTTGAAAGATTCATCCATCCATAGCTAGGTTATGTAGGTTTTTCACCATGGAGCACATTTGAATCTTCCCAAAGTGGATCACAATCTTCATCAAATCATCAAAGCTAGCATTGGAGTTGGGAAAGGGCCAATTTCCACATCAAATTTGCATCAATATTGAGAGTTTGTTTGGTTTTAGAATAGGATTTGATATTTTGTTTCAAGTTTATTGTGTTCTTCATTTCGTTCCTCTTCTTTTACATTCAAATGAATTTATTGAGGAATCGTGATTTTAACCTTGCATTTAATGTAATAAGTTCATTGTTTCTTGTGTTTTGCAGGTGGTAGAATCTTGGTTCACAAAAATACTATGACTTATCTTTTGAAGATGGATCATAGGTTCCACATCAGGTGGAAATTGATGATAATGGATATAGGTTGGATTGTGGTGTGTAGAGTATTGAGGTGGGTGGGCTAGGAGAATGAGGCCTTTCACACTTTGAAGATAGCCCATTTTGATTTTAAATTGTATTGTTCCAAGTATTCTTCATCAAGTTTTTTACCAGAGTCGCCACTCACTTTCTTAAAAGTGAGAAAAATGGAATTATTCTTGATTTTATCCCTAGTGGAATCACTTTTTCTCAAACTCTCCAATTATGAATCTTTCATCAATGACTCTATATGATGGTCTTCAATGGGATATTCTGCAATAGTACCCAGTAGAGTCGCCAAACTGTTAGGTCTCAAAAAAGTAGGTTTCAACCATGAGAGGTTGCCAAGCTCTCACAACGTTTCTTGCTAATGTACAAGGCCAAATGATTAATTTGAATCTTCTTCTCTTCAGGCTTTGCTAGACCTAGGCGAGTGCACGTATATAATCAAAGCAAATTTAGAGTTGTATGAGTTGATTGAATTGATGGATCTATCACAATGGCACAAATGCAATAGATGATAGCTTGCTAGTTACTTTTACTCCTACTGTATGAAAAAATAAAGTGTATATATACTTTGTTTTTATGAAATTTATCTTATGGGTTGTGACAGATTAGTTCCTTCTATCCACATGGGAAATGGAGTCAAAAATCAAGAATGATACGTGTTTCCCTATTTTGGATTAACCCTAGTTGCTAGGCACTTTGAGAATGAGGTTCTATGGCTGGCATAAAACTTTACTAAGTTTATGACTTGCATAAATTGCATTGGAATATTTCCTTACTAGGTTCTTCTTCAATTATCAAAAATAAATCCTTAAATCATTGTAATTCATTCAAAAGATTTTAAATCTGACTTGCAGACACCAATTGATTAAATCACACAAAATGAGAATACATTTTTGATAAATCAGAAATATACTTGATATACTAATTTAAATGATTAAAAGACCACAAGTTGGAGACAACCAAATCAAAATATCAATAATTGCATCACAACAACTAAACACCAAAAAAGGATTTCACCAGTTAAAACATTATCTCCATTGCTTTGCTTCAAAAAGATATGTACATTATATGCATCCCTTGTTCTGATTCTCTCATTTTTTTAAACTCCTAATTCTAATCTTAATCTCCTCCTAAATGACATGATTTTATTGTACAAATATATAGTGTTCATTTAGGGTTGTGACCCTTCACCTGTTCACTACATCTCTTCAATATTCTTCTTCTTCGAAAAAAATATTTAATTAATTGCCCCTTGAAAATTAAATATTTTAATTGATGTATCTTCATGAAAAAAATTTAGAGATTATCAAAATCTTCCTTTGCTGACAATATTCACCTTTTACCAATTAAATAATTACCCATTTTAAAACTCCTTTTGCTAAAAACATTTTCCCCTCCTCATGAAAGTATTTCACTTTATTTTGTGCATCTTCATTCAATGTAAAATACTTTATGAGTAAAAGTATTCTCCCATTAAAGGATTTATTTTTTTCTTTGGTTTCTTCGTGAAAAAGATTTACTCTCCACTATTAAAAAATTTTCCCAAAAATAATTACCTCCCCTTGGTGAGAAATACTTCACAACTTTATTTCACATGAGATAACATATCTACCTTGCACATTTTTTAATCTGAATGACACTTCTTCCATATTCTTATTTTATCCAATCCTCTACTAGTATTATGACCATATGTATTCATATTTTGGGGTGACACAGTGCATCACAAAGACTTATTTTTTCCTCACCAATTTCATATATCTTGCCGATGAAGTCAACATGCTCTCCCCCAAAAAAAAAATCTCATTGGTGTAACCTGTATAGTTGGAGAGACATCAGAATTTTGCTCTAACAATAGTTTTCTCCCAGATGAGTTTAGGGCTTTTTCTCTATATATGTTTCTTTGCTCATCGTCCCATGGTTTCTACCAGTTTGGATTCTTCTTATAAGCAACAAACCCTATAATCAACAACAAATGTAAATGGTATTTCAACCCACAATACTCAAACTTCATCTTCTAGTTTATTTGTGGCATCAACAAGAATTTGAGTGTCTAGAGCAGGGGAATGTCCCTTCAATTCCATTTCATGTAATGGCTTCTTAGCTATATGCCAATCTAAACCTTGTGGATATATGCCCTAACCAAATTGGAGTAGATTTCGATGTTAGGAGGAACATTCGCTTTTACCTCAGAGAAATACTAATGGGTAATTTTAGGGTCACCCAATTTGAAAAACCCATCTATCAAAATATTGTACATTATGAAATGAAATTTTATCTTAGCCTCCTTGGATTTTGGAGAAATTATAACAAGCTTCCTGCATCTTTCCTACCCTAGCAAAGTTGGCCATGTTTACATTAAAGCCACATATATCAAATCTGTTTCACCTTCTTAGTCATCTCTTCAAGCATTTTCATGGCTCTCTCTGTCATTTAAGCGTTGCAAATAGCACTGATGATGGTGCTATATGTTGCGCAATTAGGATGTGGTCCAACTTTCACCATCTATGACAACAATGCTTCAACTTCTTCTAACTCCTAGTTTTTTCAGAGTGCCTTGTTGTAGTGTTGAGTCTATTTTTAATCACTATCTTTCATAGTCTCTCTAAAATGTTTCCATTCTCATCCTTTACACTTATAATTTCTTCCTACTTAACAACACAAAAAATAATCTGCTCTATGTGATACTATCCATCCATAACTACCTTTCCTAAAATCTTTAGGAATCATCCTTTTTATTGTATAGTTCAGCAATCTAATCCTCCAATGGAATCATTTCTAGTTTTTAGGTTGATTTGAAAACTCAAGATGGGCATCACCATGCTCATTCTTCTTTCATCAATCTTTATACTATCTTAAACTTATCAGATCTCTGAGATTTAATGCATCTTCTCCTCAAAAAATCTATCTTGATGCCTTTTGTTCTACGAAATGCCCGATGTAAATCTTAGTTTGACTAATCTTTGATAAGCTAAGTATAGTATGATTGTGTCCAATAATTATTTTTCATTGCTTGGCTCTGAGTCCTATGAATTCCATGATATTACCTCTCTTATATCATTGTCTTCATAGATTTCTCAGGGGATACCAATATGCTACCATTTTCATTCAAAAGGGGAGAATGTTTATTTTTCCCTCCAATATTTTCTTCTCTAGTACTTGAGAGGCTCATATCGATCTATCCCTTGCCATTCCTAAATGCTCCCATTCGGTGTGGATAGGAGAAGATGCTAATTATTAGTTTTAAGGTTGCAATTCCTAGTATCAAAGATGTTCTTTGGCATTAAATACTGATAGAATATATTTGCAGCTTGTACATACTTCAATGCTCAAAGAAATTGACAAGAAAATTTGTAACATCTCGGTGTCTATCATCTTTAGCATTCATAACCTTTTAGATTTTATATATTTTGAAACATAGATCCTTCTCATTATGTGTTATTTCCTCTTTGAAAAGCATATATTTGCTCAAAATTCCTTACAAAGATCACTAGGTTTTAAAAGTTATTGCATATGGAATTGGTCTCTTTTCTAGCATTAGTTTATGCATTTCTTTCACCTTCTTACCTTTACTTCTCTTTTTTATTAATCCATCAGAGATCCAAAATGCACTTTAAATGAAGTGGATAGGCAGCAGAGTTTGTTTTCTGATGCTCTTCTCTGTGATAAAATGAGTCAAATAACCTCAAAAATTATCTTGGAAAACTAACCAAATGATCTTCAAAACCCATGAAAATGTACCTGGATGTTGAGTTATGATAGAAGAGGTTTTTTACAAAATGGTTTTGCATGATCTCATCAAGATGAAAAACTGTTAGTGTTCAAAATTGCTATCTTGACATTTTCTAGATATTTCCATTGTCAAAACTATGCAAAATCAGTTTGGTTTTGGTTTTGAGAAAATACCAAATGACGTCCAAATTCCCTAAAAATTGGAATGGAGGTAGACCTTGGTGTAGATAATCAAAGGAACCAATCATTTTGTTATGATAATCATCCATTTTCTTAATATTTACCCTCAAAGTTGACCATTTTAATAGAATTTTCATTGTACTGACAACATATTTCCTCAAAAACCTTTCAACTTGTCACTTTGAAACTTTGTCAAATTATATCGTATGGAGCTAAAAAGTAGCATGCATACACGCATATGGTAGATGAACACTCCTCAAGATGGTTTTGCATGAAAAAGAACAGATCCCAAGTTATGATTTTTCAAAATGTGCTCCTTGGGCTACTTTTTTCAATTGAGTTTTCTAAGTGTCGAATTAAAATTTTGACTTGGCAACTTCAATTTTTTCCAAAATTTGAAGGTTCCAACAATGCGCATTAGGAAATAGGACCTTTTCTTATCCTATTTCTCTCAAAAGACGGCTTCATGAACCTCCTATGAAGAATATTTCAACCTTTGTTTTGGCTACCTTTAGGGGGGAAACTTCTGAGGATCCTAATCAATTTCTTTTTTATTTCAAAGTTTTATTTCAAACCTATGATTATACAAATGATAACCAGAAGTTGAAGTTATTTTTGTCTACCTTGAAAGAGTCATCTTTACAATGGTTCATTGGTTTGGGTGCAGGATCAATTGCAACTTGGTAGCAATTGGAAACTGAGTTCTTGGACTTGAGGCAGTTAATGAAATTGAAAGTTTGAAGTCTTCTATGCATTCTACACACAACTAGCTTATGGATGTGAGTAGTAGAGGAGATGAGGCAATTGAACAAATTTTGAAAATATACACTAATGCCTCTGATTTTCTTGAACACACTTCTCAATTTATTGTTGATTGCAATAAGATTGATGAATCAACTACAGGTGAACTGAAAAGGATTTTGTAGGTACCAAAATAAGACATGTCCAGGATGGATATTTACTTTGAGGGTGAGATTGGAAATATAAATGAATGGGTAGAAGTATGGAACTACAGAAAGGAGCTCCTCACTAAAGCATTAAAGAAAATAATGAAGCTTCAAGGAAAAATGAAGGAGATTTATAATAGTTGTATCACCTTCCTGGAGATAGTCATTGGAAGAAAGAAGTTTGGATAAAATAATATGAATGTTAGTAGATTGTAGGCATGGTGGCATGAATTTTATGCTCCATCTGATGGTACTCCAATTGCTAAAGAAAATCTGGAAGATGCAGCAATTTACATTTCAAAATTAGATAAATATCATGAGCTACAGATTGAGTGGAATAAAGTTATGCCACAATATCTGAAGGAATTCAAAAATCATAAAACTAGAGTTAAATTTATTCTAGTTCCAGATCTAGAAGATATGAGAGGAATATTGGAGAAATCAAAAAAATTATTTGATAAATTGGGATCTAATTAGGAAGGAGAGAAAGAAGATAATTAACAAATAGTTGCATAGTTTTTTGTGCCAGACATGTGACCCCAACCAACTAGAATAAGTGACCTTGAATTTTTTGCCACACAAGGATGCTATTGGAGGAACCAAGCCAACCTGGAAGAAGTTTCAAACATTAAATGAAAGAAATATTATTTTATTAAAAGAAGCTTCTAGGCTGACCTGTTTTTGGCTGCCCATTTTGTAACCCTAATTGGGCCGACCTAAGGTAGAATTTCTATAAATTGGGAATTTTTCCTCATTTGTAAGGGTTAAAAATTAGATAAAGCTAAGTGATAGTTGCAAGAGCTAGAGCTAGGAGTGAGAATTTTCTGAGAGCAACTGTTGTATTATTGAATACTGGAATTGTTGCAACATTAGATGATTCGATATAAGTAAAGACATTGTTCTTTGGTGCTCTTTCTTGTATTTATTTATCTTGCATGGTTCTTGTTATTCCATCTTTTAATATTTCTTTGAGATCATTAGATATATGTTATATTTAGAGTTAGATTTGATTTAATGGTGTTTATGATTTAATACTTGAAGTGTTTGAGCAATCCCTGGTCCATACTTTTAGTAGCTTGTTGATTGTAAGTTGCTCTGTAAAGTTAGCATGGACCTTAAATTTATGTGCTAAGTTTAATTGTGGGTATTTATTCATTTCAATTGCAAAATAGGGTTGACTTGGGTGAATGTCTCATGATTTGAAAATATTTAACTCCTTTGAAGATTACACTATTTCTGTGAGATTGCAGATTAAATCTAGGTTACGCAGGAATTAGTTTCGAGGGATTGGTCCATTTTGAGTGTTTTGTCATTTGCATTGTTTGTCTTAGGAGTAATTTTAGTCTTGGAATCTCTCTAAACCATTATCTTTTGCTGTTTCTTTATTATTTGATTTAGATTTAGAATTTCAAGTATCAAAATATTGCAAAATCTGATAAGTTTCAAGTTCTAGCATTTTTTTGTAAGGTCCCTTTGTGATTACCAACATTTTCACATAATTATCTAAGTTGTTTATGCATTGTCAAGACCTGACATTAAAGACCTTGGGGTTATCTCTTAAGGCTTGTTGATAGAGATTTACCTTTTAAGAGAGATAGGATACTTGTATTCTGTCTGAGTTGTACAGAAAACACCATCAACAAGTATCTTCTTAAACCACTCTTTCTTTTCCCTTATCTACAACTTCCCACTATTCCCTCAACACACCAACTACATTTTCAAAATTATCCATAACATACATGACTTGATTATATTTACCTGGTATATGTGGAAAAGGATCATATTGGGGATCCTTTTTCTAGGCCTCTTTAACCATCTTTTCATAAGAAATATATTTATCCTTCCTTTCATCTTGTTCAGGGAAGCTAAAAATGTTCTTGATGACATCCTTAGGATAGTAGAAAATATGTAGGAAAGGACCAATCTTTTTATCAGCTTTCAACATGGCAATGAAAACCTTGAGGTCATGATTCCTTGGGAGAATAGTCTCCAACTTGAAGGGGCCAAAAATTGTACTAGTTCCCTCCATGCTCCATTCACCATAACAAAATCAGCAAATGATGTCTACTCTAGAAAGAATGATCCCTTCTTTGTTGTTTTAGGTAAATGTGTTTCCTGAAGGGCCCCCAATTGTCTCATAATTTCAAGGAACCCAATCCTCAATGGCACATCCCTCGGTAGGACATAAGCATCTAGGTTAGAGCCATATACTCTTAAGATTGTTTTTTCAAGGAATAAAATCAAGTCTCCCCAATTATGTCTCAAATTCAAATCAAGCCTAAACTCCATAGGTCTCAAGAATTCATGTATCTCCCTTGGAATTCTTGGTGGATCAAATATCAATGACCTCTTATTTTTTGATGTAAAGGCATTCTGAAACACCACATAGTTGAGCTTCTAGTCATCTTTTTCCATGACTTGGGTCCAACATTGAACAAGCAAACCAATACCCTCAACTTTCTTTCTCAAAGTTATATCTTTCCCAAAAACCTTCTCCCTTTTATACAAAAATATATGCATTAAAAATGAATACCACCAGAAGGTCACCCACTATTTCCCTTCTTTCAGCTCAACTAAGCCTTTATGCATACTTTCTGCTAGATAAGTTCAATAATCATAAACTATGTTCTAAGCCACATGTTGCATATGTGTTTCCGGGTAGCTTTACTCCTTCTGTAATGTGTTAGGTGGATAAAAAATGATGGCTTGGTAGAAAGAATACATAGTATTTCTAAAGTAACTAGAAAAATATCTCATTGGGAAGGGCTCAAGCTTCTTGTCACCAATTTTGATCTATTTTTTCTCTTCCCAGCACTATTAGTGGTAGTATGCAAGGGAAACATCTTCTTCCTGATGAACACTTTTGTGTTATTATATTCCTTCCTGATAAGATCCATATCAAGGGGGATCAAATATTTACTCCATGGGCACAGATTGAAAACCTTCTCAATTTCTTGCCTGGTTATCCTTATCTCTTTTCCATCATAAGTCCTAATGACCCTAGTAATTGGGTCATACTTTGAGGTAATGTCTTTCAAAAAATCAACATCCATGTATACATTGGGAACCACTAATTTTTTCAAATATAACCTCTAGGGGTTATAGAGAGGAATCCCCAAGTTCCTATTTCCAAACCAATGTTGGAAAAGCTACCAACCAATATAGGGCAACTCAACATCCTTGATATTACACTGCTTGTCCAATACTCCATCTCTAACTTTAGGACCATAGAAAAAAATCTTCCCATCTAGTCTCTTGTTGGTAGAGGACATTAACAGGTCAATTACATCTTGAGAAAGTGTTCTCTACTAGGTTGCGGGGGTAGCGATTTGTGCCTTGGGAGCCATGGGTATCAATACAAATTTTACACACACCAGGGTTTCGACAAAAAGACCCCAATTACCAACCTCCTATTTCAAGCCTAGGGTTCAATTTAAAATCTAATTCCAGAAAATCTCACAAAGCTTTGACCCTTTTAAAAATGATATTAACCCTATCCCCAATAATTAAAATAAAGCAATAAAACCCAAGTAGTTGAAAGTGAATTAAATCCAACCCTAGTTCAAAAAGCTAGAATAAAGCATAAAATTATGTTTATGGGCACTTACGACTTTCAATTGTGATAAACCCTAATGCTGGTCAAACTGAACTTTGTGAGTCACCTCTTTCAATTCTTCGTATTTCTCTAGACATGTTCACAAACATCAATTATGCAAGAACTGGTTGCATACACATATTTTGAGGGGAACTTGAGTGATTTTAGATGTCACCTCTACAATTACTCCTTGCGTGAAGAAAAACCATTACAATGGTTGTACTTGTGATTTTGAATGTTCACCATTGATCTCCCACTAAGGTGGTCACCTTAGATGACTCAGATTGAGTCAATCATGTTTGAATTTCATCACTATCCCATTCTGATCAACTGGCTAATAAAGATACTCCAACTGGATCCTTCATGCATTCCTAGGCTCCACCTGCTAGTGGTTGCAGGACATACATGGTGACTTCTCACTAATGACACAGTGCTTAACAAGCTAGCATTTGGACTCTGGAAGATTGTTAGCAATGGTGAAGATCAATTCTTCACTCTTAATAATCACTGTTGATTTTAAAACTTAGGAAATTAGGCCAAAAAGTGATGGTCAGGTCCACACCCACAATCAAACACGTGGCAGCATCTGGCAGACCATGTAGCACTTAAAAGGCTTTCAGTTAAGACCTGCGAGCCAACAAGGGATGATTCAGATTAATTCCCATGTAATTTGGTGATCTTTAATCTTGCACAATACGACAAAGTTATTCATAAAAGAGGGCCATGACTAGGCGGATGATGCTTTTATCCTTGAGGTTGAATGATTTAGACTTAAGTCATTAGGCAAAATATTAAAACCTAACATCAAGTAAATTAAAGCAATGGTGAGAAACCTAGTGACCAACAAACCTAATTGGAAAGGGTCGGTAAAATATGTTTACAATGGCTCTTGTCACAACTTAAATGACCAACAACTGAGTAGAGCAAGTCAATTAGAAATTAGAATGCCCAAGATTTACAACATAATTAAGCAGTGAAGCAAAGGTACAAGGCTAAAACCCTAAACCCTACCTATGAGAAAATGTAACAGGTTATCTCTAAGCAAAATTGAGCTCAAAATCTAAAGAATTTTAAGAGCTCCATCAACTCCGTAGCAAAATTACTCTCAGAGCAAACTATTCACTCAACTCAAAATGCACAAATGACCATTTTACCACCCAAAATCCTATATATACCTCCTTAGGGTGGCATTTTTACCCTCTTTTAAGCTGGATACACTAAGTCTTGAGTTTAAACCCTAACATGAACACTCTAGACATCTTGAAATCAAAATATTTTTCTATAAACACATTATGCACTATTAAATTTTCTTATCGGAACAATTTTTCAATTTTTTTTTTTTTTTTTTTCAAAATTTGCAATATAATTTGAGGGGGCATAGGTCTATCCTATCTCCATCTAGGCATGTGGGGGCATGTTCCAAACTGAATTTTCTTGGTTATTCTTTTATACAACATTCATATGATTTCATATTGTATCAAAGAGGGGCAAAATGCAGACACTGAAAATTATCATATTCTTTTATTAATTAAGTAATTTTAATTATTTAATTAATTCATTTACCATTTTCTATTATTCCTTTGATTAATTAAATAAATTAAAATTTATTTAATTATGTCACTAATGTCCCTTTCTCTCCATAATTAAATAAAATCTTATTAATTAATTTTTCATTTTTCATTTTCCTTCTTTGATAATAATTACTTTAATTATTTAATTATTCATTAGCCTTTTCTTCCATAATTAAATAAACCCCATTTATTCAATTATTTCCCACTTTTCCCTCCACTATTAAATAATTATTTTAATTATTTACTAATATGTTCTTTCCCTCCACTTTTTAATTAAATAATTACTTTTATTATTTAATTGTCCACTTTTCCTCCTAAATTAAATAATTTTATAATTATTTATTTTACTCCAGCCACCTCTTTTTCTATTCCAATCTCCCATTTTATCTCAATTAACCTCCACCCTTGATAAGGTTTTATTACCTTTTAATCTCTACTGTCCATCCTTAATTAAACCCTATTTTTTCCCAAAGCAATCTCATCCATTGATCTTTATCATTTAATCTTGGCACTTCATTCAAAATTTGTTTTATATAAAAGTTACCTATCCTTTTCATTTCAAACCTACAAACACTATCTTTAATATTTTCTTATCATTATTACTACGCTTATGCTTGCACACTACACATTTGAGGACAAGAAAGCATATAAAGAAAATTAGAGAAGAGCAATTAAGGTGATTCAAGCATGGCATATGAATTATGGTATTACTTTATTGTTTATGTTTATATGTTCATTTGTTCTTCATTGTTGGGTTAGGGTCTTTAGGGCTTGAGTTTTAGGTAGTTGGTGGTTGATACTATTGATTCATGCTTTACACCTTGATTTTACCCTATACAACAATATATATTATATATCATATATTAGTTATATATAATGATATAATATAATATTAATATGCATAAATAAGGTAGGTAAAAATGAGTCTCAGCCTCCCTTATTTAACACAAATGAAATGAATATCCTTTCCATTTTACATTTTTTTAGAATGGGTTAGATCCACCCCATCCCTTATTACTAAGGGATGACACAAACCAAACCATATAATAAGAGGTAATTTATATAATATCATATATATAATGTATTATAATATAATATAATACATATTATAATATTATAGTATAATATAATAATAATATAATGTATTATTTCATATAATATATGTTATATTATATATTATATGTTAATTATATATAGATAATATATAGATTAATATATAATAATATAGTATATATCGATACTTTGAATACTTTCTGTATATGATTTGAACTGAATGGATATCCATTTTGAAATGAATATCAGTTCTAAATGGATAGTCGGTTTGGTGTTTTCCATGGCAACATGATGTACTTTCTACTCGACCCTAGTAAAATTCAAAGTATAATTTCACATTTTTTGGCAAGTAAAAAATGCCTTTCTTTTCATATTGCCACCTTTTAGACCCCCATGATCCTACATAGACCCATGCATATGATAGTGGTCTCCTTTGAATTTTTTTACTTGACCTCATGTTTAAAGATTCATGGAGCTCAACCTATTACAATAAAAAGTATAGGCATTAATATATAGAAATGACATTATAAAATGAAATATAAAAAAAAATCACTTACCACAACCAAATAATCTCTTTTCTCATCCACACCAACGACATGCTCATTCTCTAGAATTATGAAGCCATGTACCAACCATCTAGATAGAAATTAAATTACAAATAAATAATCATTTGTTTTTTCAATAATAGATAGATAAAATAATGAATATAATGTTAACTTTACTAATCTACCTCATACCTCTATCAAAGGAATCAAACTCATTATTGATATAGTGACATCATGCCCCACTTCCTTATCAATATCAAGAGAAGTGTCTACTTGTATTATCTGAAAATAAAACAATTGTAAGAGGGGAACCAACCACATCAAGGCTCTAGGTCATGGGGAGCCAAGAGAAAAGGGCTTCCCTAACTTACCTCACTCTAATGGATGTCTTGGGGTTAACATCAAGAATGAAGAGCACTATGATGTGATTATGTCGCTCTACAAACCCGAGTTTCAAGCTTAAGCTAGGCGAGCTAGTTTTCAAATTTTGAACTGCACCTGAAATAGTTCTTTTTTTGAGGACAATAGTGTAATTTTGGGATGATAGCATGATGCACTAGTATCTCTCTAGTCGGGTGGCATCCATACAACTAGAAAATAGAAAATGCAATAAAGACTACCTAAAAATGTACTAACAACCTAGCTACTTGATTTAGGTGGAAAAAATAGAACAAGAAAGTACAACAAATAAAGACAAATATGATAAAATAGATAAAAGAGAGCTAGGGTGATGAGAAAAATATCAAACAAGTTATAGTTCACTAGCTAGCTCTAAATTTGCATTCATCTACACACAAGAAAGAGGTGAAATTGTTGGGTCTATATAGGGGTGTGCCTCAGTTAGACCCTTTCCTTGGTGTTTCCACCTCCACGGAAAACTAGAAATTAATGGAGTAGAATATACGATAAAGGAGAGAAAGTAATAAGCACTACAAACAATATTACGCTACTCAATAAAATACAAAAGGAGAAAGCAAAGTGTTACCACCTCCACCCAAAATCTCACTAGCTAATCAAGGAGAAAGGAAGCTATGAACTTGGAAAAGTCACCACCATAAGCAACTATGGTGAAGGGAGGTCTCACAAGACTCCAAGCTCGCAATGCCTATGATGGCCTCACACTTTCAATGTGGAGTTGATGGAGTGTTGTTGTTACTACAATGCTCAAAAGTGGAATGCTAAAATGTTGGAATGGATGAGAATGAACTTCATAAATTCCATGTAAGTGTGTAGAGTGTTGCTAGAAGATTGCTAGAGGATGAAATGGAGTGAGAATGAATGAATTTGAAGGAAGTATGAGGAAGAATCTTCCATTTCTGAGTTAGTTTGTTGAAGAGGGACATTACAATTGAGTCCCAATCAGGTGTGCAATGCCTCTACTAGCTTCAAATGTAGGAATCCATTAGGGATGATAGTGTGCGATGCTATTGTCCACATGTTACACATGCATCCCTGACAAATATTCTCTCATTGATGCATAAAATAGATGCCAAGTGGATGGAAGGTTGGAGGTTGATGTGGAATTTCACCTTTGGATTTGATTTTCTAAGGCGAAGGTATGTAAAAGGAGAATTTTCTCAAGGGGTAAAATTTCATGCCTATACATTTTTCCCCCACTTTAGCAAGCATGAATACTGATGAGTGCTTGGTAAATTAGATCAAAGAGATAGAAGGGTTAGAAATGTTTACATGAAGCATCGAGGAAGCTTCCCGTGATCTAGCAAACTCAAAAGTGTAGGGAAAGCAAAGGAATCCACAGGCACTCCCCCTAAGGAGTTTCGAACAAAAGGACTCTATAGCTCTACAAAACTATGAAGTTGCACAAGGTACACTGAAGGCCCTCAGACCAATGATGGAAAAATATTGCAAGATGAAAGTGTCTCATAGGCCCATAGACCTATGAGAAGGCAACCTCCAAGTTCTCTCTCATGAAAGAATCCCAAAGAAGTAAGTACCTTATAGACTTATAGACCTACAAGGAGGCATCCCCCAATTTCTCTCTCATAAGGGAAACCCAATGAAGTAAGCACCTTATAGGCCCACAAACCTACAAGGAGGTTTCCCCCAAGTTCTCTCTCATGATGGAAACCCAATGAAGTAAGTACCTTACAGGTCCACAAACCTATAAAGAGGCATCCCCCAAGTTCTCTCTCATGAGGGAGACCCAATGAAGTAAGCACCTTACAAGCCTGTAGACCTACAAGGAGGAATCTCCCAAGTTCTATCTCATGAGGGAAGCCTAATGAAGTAAGCAACTTATAGGCCCACAGACCTACAAGGAGGCATCCCCTAGGTTCTCTCTCATGAGGGAAACCAAATGAAGTAAGTACCTTATAGGCCCGCAGACCTACAAGGAGACATCCCCCAAGTTCTCTCTCATGATGGAAACCCAATGAATTAAGTTCCTTATAGGCCACATACCTACAAGGAGGCATCCCCCAAGTTCTCTCTCATGAGGGAAATCAAATGAAGCACCTTACAGGCCTGCAGACTTGCAAGGAGGCATCCCCCAAGTTCTCTCATGAGGGAAACCAAATAAAGTAAGCATCTTACAGGCCTATAGACCTACAAGGGTTATCTCTCATGAGGGAAACCTAATGAAAAGGGGACACCATAGAGTTGTAATGGAAAGCGGCTTTGCAGGTGCACTTGCAAAGTGACATGATAATTTGTAGATAAAACATGTGATAAAGCAAAGCAGCCATGCAGACAATCAAGTGGACATTCACGTAGACTATCAAAAAATTGGAAGGCTTTCAAAGGGGTCCCTTGGGAACCCTTCAAAAGAAGAGGGGTCCACTCAAGGGATGTGCTATTTGAAAGTGAAAAGGAGACATTTTTCCTCAAATTGATTCATAATCAAGAAATCCTTTCGAAAGATATTCACTTCATCAAGGAATTCAAAAGGAATAAAATGCCCCCTCATGAGGGGAAGGTCAAAGATTCTCCCATAGGAAAAGATACTCCCACCATGGAGGAAGGTTCTCAAGTTTCTTTCTTTACGAACCCATGATGAAGGAAAAACATTTTGCTAGGGGTCCAAGTCGAGAATGTGATTTTTGAAAAAATATTTGCAAGGATTCTCAAGAAAATATTCATTGAAAACAAAAGATTTTTATGGAAATCAAAGTGTCATAGAAATGGAATTGTCACACACACATGAGGGAAAAGTCAAGAAAGTAAGAGATAAAGATAAGAATGAAGATAGAAAATAAGAGACATAGGGGTGATATGATATTTTGAGGTTAGAGTTGCTCATAAATATATATAAATAAGTATAATAATAGTATATAAATTAATTGTCATCAACCCCCTACTATATCAAACCATGTGAGGAATGTATGAGAAAAAAAAGTAAAAATTAAAAAAATGGGTCAACATGGAAGGGAAGCCTAAATGCTCTGAATGCTTTGCATCATCCCCAATTTGTCGAAATTCATAACACATAATAGAGGAAGAATGATGATACAAGTAGAAGAAGGTTTATGACACAAAATCACTCCTGTATCGAAGCACCAACAAGGGTGATAAGGGTCATCTAGGAACACATAATGTGAGCATTGGGTAATATCGTGCAGTTTTCGCACACACGCCCCGCTGGAAATAGGGGCCCTCTTTCGCTTCAATTTTGGTGTTATGACCCTTTCATTTTGAGGTTTTATCCTATTTAGGCATGTTCTTAAATGTTTATTTTTGATTTCCTAAGTTTTCCCCTAGGTTATTCTTTGAAAATCCTAAGTTCTGGATAATTTTTTGGCTTTTGCTTGGATTTGGGATTTTCCACCCTGGTTAGATTTCCCCAGATCTCGCTTGGACTCCGGCTAGACCCTATTGTTTGAGGACTTTCGGTATTTATGGATTTCCGCGTGGGCTGAATTTTCCCCAATTCCACCCTATTGTCAGATTCTCAGGTTCTCTGACTGTCTTATCGATTGCATTAATGACTTTGTGCATGCTTTAAAGGATGTATTTAACTTGATTTCTGGGATCTTTTATGCCATCATGCTTATTACTTTCCATTGTTTGAGTTGAGAGCTGCATCCTTAGGGTTGGTTCTTTGATATTTTGATTTGATTTGGGACATTTGGGCTTGAATTGATCGATTTAGTGGTGATTTCTTATGCATTCTTGCCCCTATTCTTCGTGGACACCATTCTCTTTGCATTTTCTCATTCTTGGATCGACTCCTGCTTTATAATGGTATGTGTTTGATTGCTTTGTTTTGAATTGATGATTATGGATAGCTCGTTGATGTTATAAGAGCTTATGGGACTTGAATTCTAGAATATTTGATCACTTCATGACTAGGGTTGTGTAGTATTGATTAATTTATGATCTCCTAAGTAAGTTCTAAGTTTGTTGGTCTGTTTGCACTTTGGTGAACTTACTTGAGAATCATGATTTCTTCCCCTAGTATGGTGTCAAAATTTGAATTACCTGAGTCGTAGGTTTTCCTGTGTGTTAATGGTGGATGTATAGGGTTTAAACCTAGGGCATTGCCATTCACCCTTAATTTTCCCTCGAACAGGCCTAGAATGTAAAGAAAATCTTTTGCAGGTCCATGCATAAATTTCCCTAAGCTTAAATCATTGAAATTCATGATTAATGAGATTTTGTGTGTGAAATTGTGATTTCATGTTACAATCTGGCTTTTGGCCTCAGTCTAGGGTTTCTCATTCCTTCGGGATAATCCATCTCTTGCGGATATTCCCAAAATTTGGTGAGGCGCAATAAAATTATTGCTATCATATACACCATCCACAAGATAAACATTCTTTGCAAGAGGTCATAGTGGGCTCCATCAGTCATATCGATGTTCTTTTCCATTGCTAGGACCTTCATCATTCAGTGAGACCTTTCACCAAGTGCATTCTGCTCTCGTTGATCTCCCTTCATTTCAGTCAGGGATACCCTACTTGGTCGGTGAGACCTTTCGAAAAGCTCACAACTCTTGCCAAGACCTTCGCTTTCGTTGAGACTACCAACGGTCACTGAGAATTCATGACGAAGCCTTCCTTTCTTGGTGAGCTCTGATCTTCTTTTGGGGAGACCACATGTTGTTAGCTAGAGGTTATACCGATGAGACTCCATGTAGGCGAAACATTACGCACTCGATAGGACCTCTGGCCGAATTCAAAAACTATCACCGAAACATCCATCTGCTTCGATAAGACTTCCCCCCATTGGTGAAACATTACACCAAAACCACCTAATTTTAGCAAAACCTCATTCGATGACATCACAACTTAGTTGAGACCTCATATCAGAGAACTTTATTCTAGACAAAGTGTTTTCCTAGAACCCGAAAGTCGGTGAGACAAAAGCATTCACTAAGACCCTACCCCAACTACCCTTTAGTCATATCGATATGTTTTCTATATCGCCGGTTGGCAAGACATGCCCCACTCAGTGTGACCTCAATACAAATGAAATTTGTTTGGCCGAAGGACATGCTTTTGCATCAATTGGTTTAGAGTCTCACCTTATCTATTGATTTCTATTGAGGTCGAATTTCTTTGAAATCTGATGTCTCTCTAACTTTCTGAAGTCTCCTATCTGGCTCATTCTTCATGGGAATCCATCCCTCACGGATTTTCCCAAAAATTGATGGAATATGATGGAATATGGGTTAGCATGATGTGTTAGTGATTTTCAATGCATTTTATGATTTATTCGTGCTATTTTATGATTTCCAATGTGGTTTATTGATTGATCATGATCAGGTTTAATGATTAAGTAGGTGTTTCAAGGTTATTCCATTGGAATCTAATCGGTCTAAAATTTCCCAAAATTCCTCTCTAGCTTTGATTCCATAGATGGTCTTAAAACCCAAAATTTATTGTGATCATTTCATATGAGTTTTAATAACACCATGACTATATGAGATGCATTCTAATAGTGTATGGATGGATTAACATTAGTTTCCTATGGTTTTATTGTGATTTTCTTGATGGATGCAAGTTGAATCTAGCATGGCAACTAAGTATTCAATGTCTGATGCAGAGAAGATTAAAATGGACATTAAGAGTAAGATCCCTGAGAGAAAAATCACTTTGATCTGGTTAGAGGTGACTGATACAAATGT
Organism: Sequoia sempervirens; assembly: GCA_007258455.2. NCBI lineage: Eukaryota > Viridiplantae > Streptophyta > Pinopsida > Cupressales > Cupressaceae > Sequoia > Sequoia sempervirens. Next base: position 423,997,062 of record VDFB02193867.1, read on the forward strand.
CAGATCATGGGATTATGAAGAATTTAAAGGAAGGATGGTGGCAGACGATTCTCCTTTGGTGGCTAGAAGGATGATAGAATCAGGCTTGTCCCATGTAGCTTGCTTCCCTTCCATAGTGTAATGTTATGAGATGGTCCTCGAGTGTGCTAGGAATTATCATCGGGACACGCAAAGAATTATCGCTCCTTAGGGGAGGGTTGTAGCAAATCTCAATCCTATTTCCATTGCCCAAACTTTTGATATGCTAGAAAGATCTCATGTGGTGGGATTCAACATGAAGGCAGCTCAGGAGTTCTATGATGAGAAGACTATGAAATCACAATAATTTATCAATTCTTAGCTAGAGAAGGCCAAGTCTCATTATTCCAAACTACCCAAGCAACTTTTTAGGAATAAGTTCAAGAGGGAATATTATGATGCCATCACTCTTCTTAGTAGGGTGGTTGAATTAAAGAGTGATGATATGTTTGAGAATTGGATGTACCATGTGATTGTGAGGATGGAGTAGGAGAAGACTGACTACCATTGGGAAAGGATCATTAGCCAAGTAATTCACAAGCAGTTGTCCAATGTGTTGCAAACCAAGACCTTCACAATGACCTCATATTTGGTCTATGCACTTGCAAGCTTCCACCCCTACAAAGGATTGAGCACAAGAGGAATATTTGGACAGGATATCATCTATGAGGTTTATCCTTAGTTTCACTTGGGAGGTTTTTACTACAAGAGGGTGAATGATGCATTCACCATGCATATCACTAGATTGCTTCAAGGTGCGGAGCATGTCAAGATTTCAAATCAAGCAAAAGAACTCATCAGGAAATATGGGGCATGGTTTATTCAATTCCCAAATTTCCCCTACATCGAGATTGATGGCTACCAAAGAGCTCCATACAGACTTCCAAGATACCCTACTGACCACATTCTACTATTGGAGGTCACTAGACAGATTTGTGAATTTGATGCTATTGTCAAGAAATACAAACAGAAGACAGGATTTGGTGGAGATTTTCCCTTGAGGATTGGTACTAGAGAGGCTTGTCCTTCCATTGGTTCTTCCCAAGCTTCAGAAGAAGAAATGAGTACTCTTGGATTGTCTTTACACTCCAAGAGGTCCATATTTGATATTACAAGAGAAGATCAAAAGAAGGCCAGCAAAGAGTATATCCATAAGGTGAACTTGGTAGACTATTGGACCAACTCCAGTGATGAATTTGAGGTTAGAAAGAAGAAATTCTCAGAACTTCCAATGGATGCAGTCCATTTGTATAATGCAAGGGTAGATCCTGATCAATTGGAAGATGATGGAAACTTGATCCAGGATCATGCTTACGAGGCAATAAAAGATAGACCAATTGGTGATGTGGATTGGTTAGAGGAGGAAAAGATAAAATTGAAACAACTAGTGGATCTAGTTATCAAATTCACTAGGATGTGGCTAAAGCATAAGCTATGGGAGCTAGAAAACAATGGTGTATAGTTCACCTATGCACTAATGGGAGACTTGGATCCCCATTCCACTTCTAAAGAATCCAAAGAACAAGAGGAGCCTAAAGGTAAAGGAAAGCTAAATTCTCCTGTCAAGGTTAAGGTAAAAGGTGTTCAAGGAAAAGAGGCCTAGGAAGCAAAAAAATAGAGAAGGACAAAGGCTAAGAAGAGGAGAAGGACTAAGAAATTTGAACAAAAGGAAGTTGAAAAACAAAATATTGGGGCTGATGCTCTCATGCCTAAGAGGAAAAGAATTGTAAAATTATCAGAGAAATAAAGCTCCAAGGTTGGAGAAGAAATCATTCTCCCACCAGTGGTGAATGTTGAAAGTTTAGAGGAGAAGGCCAAGGTGTATACAAGGAGGTCTAGGACTCCTCCCAGGGATAGTGTGCTTAAGGCTAGCCTTCCTTCAGTTGTTTCTCATGATGTACAACATGATGATGTTCCTTCCACTCATGAAACTCAAAGTGAACTAGGTGAGGTAGAAAACGTTAAAGATCATCTGGATACTGGAGGAGAGGAATTCTATGAAGGTGACCTTTATAGTGCAGAGGCTAAAATTGAAAAGGTAATGCAATCTCCCTTGGTTGAATCTATAGGATCACCAATCACAAATGAAGAAGTTGAATCTCTTCCAAGGGAAGAAGAGGTAGAAAAGGTCCCATCACCTGAACATGAGGAAGATCACATTGAAGAGAAAAAGAGTAGGGATGAGACTCTTGAGAAACAAAATTTGGGAGAAGAGCTATTAGGAGATCAAAAAGGAGTAGGGTAGAGCTAATTGCAATTGGAGTCTACTGTTCTGGAGTGGATGGATAGAGAAATAAAGAGGAAACAGATAGTAGTGGAGGAGACACTACCAAATTGGGATGCACTACTAGCCAAGATTGGAAAAGAAAAAGTTAAGAAGAAGGCTAGGGTAATCTCAAGGATTGAAAGAGATGAGGCTCACAACAGATTTGTTCATATTTCCACCCCTCCTCTAGATACAAATAGAGATGATGTGGTTGGAAAGGATTACAATATTCATCCTTTCAATCTAGGGCCTACATCAGTCAAGTAGGACATTCAAGATTATATGGACTCCAGTGCAGTTATTGTGTGTAGATTGAGGAAGGAAGTGAAGACCAAGAAGGAGCTAAAGAAAGAAAATGAGAATCTCAAGAAATTCTTGGAAGACATGATGAAACCACTATAGTCCATTAACCCTTCTTCCTCTACTACAAATCCTCTACCTCAAGAGACCATCACCGAGCTAGAAAAGATGAAAGCTTCCACTATCACCACTGTGAATTGGCTGAAAGGAGTGAAAATAAAGGGTTATGAAGCTATTAAGGAAATCCTATCAATTGGGAAGGATGCTACAAGGATGACTCATTGGTTGAAAGTGACGTTGGCACAAGATAACGAAGAAACTGACCTCCTGCTATAGAAAACCAAGGCTATCATGGACTACACCAAGGATAAGTTAGTAAGTGATAAAATCGTTCCCTTTTCTAAGGTTGTTGAGCCTTGGGAGTGGTTTGAGGAATTGCAGATTAGACAGAAAGTGTTGAAGAAGATTTACAAACAAAGGAGGCAGATTGATGATACCCTAGCCAATGTTTATAATGGCTCCATTGCCTTCTTTCAAATTATGACAGGGAGAAGGAAGATCTTACCCAAGTACCTGAGCTTGGAACAGTTGAGGAAGTGGTGGCATGATGTTTATGCCCCAGCTGATGATGATTATGTTTCTGAGTACTAGTTGGATGATGCGGCCACCTACCTTACAATTATTGATAAGTATATGACATATAAGGTGGATTGGGATAAGTCAGTCAAACAGTCAAGAGAAGAGATTGCATCCATTGAGAATCGACTTAGGGTTTTATCTTTACCACCAGTAGCTGACTTGGATGGGATGATTTTGAAGGTTCATGAAATGTTGGGTTGGAGTCAAGATAATAGGGAAGGGAGTTAATGATAGGCTGCACGGTGATTTCTACTTCCTTATTATCTTGCCGTGCATTGGTCTGAACTGCATTGCAGATCCTGGGCCAACTTGGATGGAACATGCATTTAATGCTTTTTTGACCTATTTCAAGTTTCTCTTGGCCAGGTTGTTGTGCCATTAATACTGCGGAACTCTTGTTGGGCCGATGGATTTTTCTTGGGGGATTCTATATATTTGGCATTTGGTCTCATTTGTAAAGGGTTAGAAGATAGAAGTAGAATAGAGAAAAGTAGTTAGAAGCGAATTAAGTAGAGATAGGGTTAGCGAGTAGTTGTTCTTAAGCAAATATTGTAATAGAAAGTTGGAATTGTTGCTACAGTGGAAGATTTGAATGCAAGAAATGACATTGTGATTTGGTGCCATACTTGTATTCTTTTTTCTTGCATGGTTCTTATTTGTCCATCTTTAAAATTGCTTTGAGTTGGTTAATATTTAGATTAGGTTTGATTCAATAATGTTTGTGATTTGATACTTGAATGTTGCAGCAATCCCTAAGTCCATACTTTTTGCAACCAACTGATTGTTCATTTGCTTTGTAAAGTTAGCCTAGACTTCATATTCATTGTGCTTAGTTTGATTGTGAGGATTTGTTCATTTCAATTGCAATAGGGTTGTTTGAATGAATGTTCATGATTTGAAAATCCTAACACCTTAGAAGATTGCACTGTTTCTATAAGACTGCAAATTTATCTGCATTGAGGAGAGATTAGTCTTGAGGGATTGGTCCATTTTGAGTGTTGGACATTTTCATTGTTAAACTTAGGTTTAGTATTAAGTTTAGAAATCTCTTTGAAACCCTTATATTTTTCTATTTCTTTGATCATTGAGTCAGATTTTGAATTAAAGTATCATTATATTGTTAGATCTGATAAATCAAGATTCAGTATTTTGCTTGTAGTAAGGTCCCTTTGTGATTACCAACATTTTCACATTTATCACTTAGTTGTTTGTGCATTGTCAAGACCTGACATTAGAGACCTTGGGGTTATCTCTTGAGGCTTGCTGATAGAGATTTACCTTTCAAGAGAGATAGGATTCTGTATTCTATCTAAGTTGTTGATGTGTAGAAAACACCCATCAACAAGATTGGTGCTAGAAGGTGGGCCCTGAATAAGCAAGCTAGATCAATTTTTGAATGCCATCTCTCCTAAAAGATTTAGAAGGACAAGATACACTCCAGGAGAGGAGGAATTTCAAGAGTTACCAGACCCTGCTAGGTCTAGAAGGACCAATAGAAGGGGAGAATCATCATCATCCCATCCACCTCCCTCATCTCCATCATCCCCATCTTCATTAGGTTCATTTGAGTTTGAGGGCATTCCAATTCCACAACCTCAGCCAATCATAAATCAACCATTAACACCCCCACCTCCACCAATGGATTTCCTTGCAAATAACCAATCTCCATTAAGTTTTTATATTTACAATGTCATGCCCAAGAACCCTGAACAATTTTGTTTAAAATTCCATGTTAATGATCCAAATATGACCGTAAAGGAACACATCAGGATCTTTCAGACTAGCCTCAAGGATAGAGGGGTAAACCATGAGGATGTGGACTGTAGATTATTTCCTTATTCACTAGGGGAAGATGCATTCTATTGGTACAACCATTTTCCTTTTGGGTCTATCAAGCATTGGATTGAGCTAGAGGCTACTTTTTTGCAAAAGTTTTGAATCCCCATTAGTTCCAATGAGCTCTACTATTAGTTCACTAATGTTAAAAGGGAGGTCAATGAGCCTATAGGATCTTTCAATAATAGGTTTCATCATGCTTACACTAGACTGCAGGCTCCTTATGTTGTTGATGAACCTACAACCTTAGAAGTCTCTTATGAGGGACTTGATAGTTTGACAACTACCTTTATGAAGTGGAGTAACAACCCTCCTACTAATCTACTTGATGCATATGCAGAAGCTTTCAAGTTCAGCACTTCCTTAAGGCAACTGATGCAGAGGGGATGGGAACTTTAGTAAAACAACACAATGATTTCAAAGATCACAACAATGCACTCTTAATCACCCTTATAGAAACAAGGCTCAATGGCTCACTTATAACTTATATGCTTCCTTATGGACCCAACCCTTGGGAGTGCTCTTAATAGACTCATACAAACTTGTCTTGAATGTTTACAAAGCCCCAACCCTCTATCTTAAGCACAACTCACTTTTTGCACCTTGAATAGGCTTCTAGCCCAACTAGGCCTCTAGCGGTGTTTTTTGAACTTTCACTCAACTTTCCCAAAGGACTCCCCAAATAAATGATTCATTTAGATGTCTTTTGTGATGATACACAACATACCCAAATCTTGTTGGCACTTGTTTTGGACCAGATTTTCCAAAATCTATTGTTTCCTCAAAATCAAGGCCTAATTAGCCCTCTTTTTCAAAGCAACCCCTCTCTAAAATCAAACCCTAACCATGAAACTTTCAACAGTCTCTAAAATGTCTCAAAACCAAAGATTTTCAAGCTTTTAGTCTTCTATGACACCCTTAATATGCTCAAACACAAAACCCTCCACAAATTGCCTCAAAACTAGGGTTTTTTAGTTACTCACCTTCCAAACACTTGCAGAACCCTCTCTTTGAATTTTCACCATTAGATCAACATAATAAATCAAAACAAACTCAAAAACAAACCCCTCATTAAGGCAGATCTCCTGCTGCTATACCTTAGCACCCATTTTCATGCACTTTTCCTTTTGACAACTTAGTGTACACCTTTATATTCCTCTTTCCTACACATTAGTTTGTCAAATATTTATGATATATGCTAGGAATGATCCATTTCATGGGTCACAGTAGCATTCTACCTTGAAATGGATCAATCATCCATGAAAAACCTCAAAATTAGTAAAAAAATTTGCACTTTCTTAAGGACAGTCAGCAATATAATACAAAGAACTAATTATAAATGTGTATAAAAACATGAAAAGGCTTAAATACATGTAGATACAAGTCTCTAAATCATTCCATGGTTCATTTCATCAATAACAATCAGATATTCATCAAAAAAGCACAAGAAAAATGTAAGAAATTGTTGTTCTATTGCTTTTTCCTATAGCATTCCATAGAAAATCCGTACCAATAACCCAAAATTCATTTAAATGATTCCTTTATGGCTATATACCCATCCCACAACTTCTCAAATCGTTTGGAATTGGTTTTATTACATTAAAGTTGCTAAAACTCCTAAAAATCACTTTCCCCCCAAAGTTGGAAGTTTAAAATTTGAATTTTCCAACTTTTATTTTATCAACTCCTACTAACTAAAAAGACTTCAAACCTATTAAATGGCATTATTCAACCTTAATTACCATGATTAAAAAATTAAAAACCTATCTAGACTCTTAGGACATTATTTGTCCAATTACAATGCATTTTGGTCCTATGGTTCTTATCTTGACCCTTAGGACATTTGACTCCTTTAATTTTTTTAACCATTTTAAAAGTCACTATAGGCTTCAAAATGTAATAATTAATGTTTTGAGTTCCTTGATAGGTCTTCATGACCCTTGAATCCTCATGTCTCTTGAAGTGTTCCTTGAAGAGCTTGGGTGCTCCTACACCATTCTCCCCAAGAAAGAAAAAGTTCTTTCCCCAAGAAGTATCCAATTTGTTGCTGCCATAATACTCCTTGTTCCTATATGTTTACACCCTCTAATTACCAAGCATTAAATCTCACAAAGTTACCTTCTTCCTTTTCTTCCAACCTACATTCATGTCACTCAACATGTTAGTGTCAAAAATCTGTTTTGTTTGTCATTTTTGTTGCTTGAACTCAGTCTGATTTTGTGCCCTTTTTCTGCCTCTATTCCACTAATTTCCTTGTGAAGAAACACCACCCCTATTACCCTCAACAATAGGGCATTCAATACTTCCAATCTTAATACTATCCAAGTCCCAAAGATTCTAATTTTTAGGACTGTATGCTTCATATCTCTATTGCAATTTATTACTTTTCAACCAACTAGTGTCTTCCCCTATCCTACCCTGCACTTTAACCTGCAAATTCTTCTCAAAATAGATCACAAAACTCTCATTAGAGTGCTCCAAAGGCAAAGTAACCAACTTATATCTAATATCTCCTTTATACACCAAATAGGTATTATGGAATCCATCATGCAATGTCTTTCTAGCATATTGCCATGGTCTCCCTAAGATGATATGACCACAAGTCATTGGAATGACATCATAAAGCACCCTGTCATGATAAGATCCAATTGAAAAATCTACATAATCCCTCTTACCAATCTCTATATGCTGCATTTGAGTTACCCAAGTGGCCTTATAGGGAGTAGAATGATCAAATGTTTCAATCCCTAACTTGGTTACCATATCAGTTGAAACTAAATTGCTATGTGACCCTGAATCTATGAGTAATCTGCATATTTTACAATGACTGAGACAATTGGTCTTAAAGATAGTTACCTTTGGCTCTTGATGACGTATTTCTCCTTGCTTGACCATAAGAAACTCACCATCAGTCACAGGGTCTGCCATGAATGTTTTGGTTCCTCCTTCTTGTCTTCTTCTTCTTGTAACAAGTTAGCTCTCCTTTCTCTGCCCCTATTAGATTATTCCCATTTAGGACACTTGAAGGAAGCCTTGGTTCATTTCAATTGAAAAACTTACTTGTGAATGTGCCTCTACCTTGTCCAAATCTACCTCCTCCTCTAGGAGTGTATCCACCTCTTTGATATGATAACACCTCTTACCCTCTCTCATTGCTGCTCTTATCATTGCTTCCTTGTCCTTGTTCTCTATTACCTCTGCCTCTATTTGAACTACCTCCTCTTCCACCATTGCTTGATCTTTCTTGCTTCCTCTTCACCTTTTCTTCTGCTCTAATGGCCAACTGAAAACATTTTCCTATTGTCCTTGGTAATTGCAAACCAATCTCATCTTGTAGATTATACCTCAAGCCATTGATATACCTGGATACTTTCTCATCTTCTTCCTCATAACCTCCTCTAATACTAAGCTTGTGAAATTGCTCAGTATAGGACATCACATCCATGTCCTTTTGTCTTAAATTATACCTCATCCTCTTCACATGAATTGTGTAATCAGATGGTAGGAATTGCTCTTTGACCAAACTCTTCATCCTATCCCATGTAGAGACTTTTGCCAATCCCCTAGCCATCCTATCATTCTGAAAACTAGTCCACCATGTCAATGTTGTGCCTCTCAACTTGGTTTTGGCAAACTTAACCTTCCTCTCTTCATCCATCTCTTCGAACTCAAAATAGTTCTCTAAGGCATCGAGCTATCCTAACACCTCTTCACTATCCATCTTCCCTTGATAGATAGGAAAATCTATGTGACTCTTTCCTCCATGACCTTGCACTTCTTTCAACAACCTTACTAAGCTCCTTTCTTCAGGGTCTTCTATCTCACTTGTAGGTGGTTCTTGATTTACCCTCACATGCTCTTCATCTTCATCATTATCTTCTTGGTTTTCTTGCTCTTCTCTTCTATTTCTCTCAAGGCTATTTATCCTTGCTTGCATAGTGTCTCTCTCCCTTCTCCATTGCCTTTCTTCCCTTGCTCTAGCCTACTCTCTTGCTGCTTCTTGTTCTCTTCTTTCTTTCCTTTGCCTTTCCAAGATTTCCCTTAACTCTTCCAACTCTCTTGCCAATTGATTCTTAGGTGCCATTTTTGTTTCTTCAATCCCTAAAGAACATACTCACTACTCTAATACCACTCTAATGTAGAGGGGATGGGAACTTTAGGAAAAAAACACAATGATTTCAAAGATCACAACAATGCACTCTCAATCACCCTTATAGAAACAAGGCTCAATGGCTCACTTATAACTTAAATGCTTCCTTATGGACCCAAACCTTGGGAGTGCTCTTAATAGACTCATACAAACTTGTCTCGAATGTTTACAAAGCCCCAACCCTCTGTCTTAAGCACAACTCACTTTTTGCACCTTGACTAGGCTTCTAGCCCAACTAGGCCTCTAGCGGTGTTTTTTGAACTTTCACTCAACCTCCCCACAGGACTCCTCAAATAAATGATTGATTTAGATGTATTTTGTGATGATACACAACATACCCAAATCTTGTTGGCACTTTTTTTGGATCAGATTCTCCAAAATCTATTGTTTCCTCAAAATCTAGGCCTAATTAGCCCTCTTTTTCAAAGTAACCCCTCTCTAAACTGAACCCCTTGCCATGAAACTTTCAAGTCTCTTAAAATGTCTCAAAACCAATGATTTTCAAGCTTTTCATCTTCTATGACACCCTTAATAGGCTCAAACACAAAACCCTCCATAAATTGCCTTAAAACTAGGGCTTTTTAGGTACTCACCTTTCAAACACTTGTAGAACCCTCTCTTTCAATTTTCACAATTATATCAACATAATAAATCAATACAAACTCAAAAACACACCCCTCATTAAGGAAGATCTCCTACTGCTGTAACTTAGCACCCACTTTCATGCACTTTTCCTTTTGACAACTTAGTGTACACCTTGATATTTATCTTTCCTACACATTAGTTTGTCAAATATATATGATACATGTTATGAATGATCCATTTCATAGGTAACATCAGCAATCTACCTTGAAATGGATCAGTCATCCATGAAAAACCTCAAATTTAGTGAAAAATCTGCACTTTCTTGAGGACAGTTAGCAATATAATACAAAGAACTGATTATAAACATGTATCAGAACATGAAAAGGCTTAAATATATGTAGATACAAGTCTCTAAATTATTCCATAGTTTATTTCATCAATAACAATCAGATATTCATCAAAAAAACACAAGAAAAATGCAAGAAAATGTTGTTTTATTGTTTTTTCCTATAGCAGTCTGTACAAAATCCGTACCAGCAACCCAAACTCCTTAAAAATGATTCCTTTAGGGTTATAGACCCATCCCAAAACTTCTTGAACCATTTGGAATTGGTTTGATTACATTAAAGTTGCTAAAACTCCTAAAAATCACTTTCCCGCCCAAAGTTGGAAGTTTAAAATTTGAATTTTCCAACTTTTATTTTATCAACTCCTACTAACTAAAAAGCCTTCAAACCTATTAAATGGAATTATTCAGCCTTAATTAACATTATTAAAGCATTAAAAACCTATCTAGACTCTTAGGACATTATTTGTCCAATTACAATGCATTTTGGTCCTATGGTTTTTATCTGGACCCTTAGGGCGTTTGACACCTTTAATGTTTTTAACCATTTTAAAAGTCATTATACACTTCAAAATGTAATAATTAATGTTTTTAGTTTCTTGATAGGTATTCATGACCCCTGCATCCTCATGTCTCTTGAATTGTTCCTTGAAGAGCTTGGGTGCTTCTGCACCATTCTCCCAAAGAAAGAAAAAGTTCTTGCCCTAAGAAGTATCCAACTTGTTGCTGCCATAATACTCCTTGTTCTTGTATGTTTGCACCCTCTGATTACCAAGCATGAAATCTCACAAAGTTACCTTCTTCCTTTTCTTCCAACCTGCATTCATGTCACTCAACATGTTAGTGTCAAAAATCTATTTTGTTTGTCCTTTTTGTTGTTTGAACTCAGTCTGATTTTGTGCCCTGTTTCTGCCTCTATTCCACTGATTTCCTTGTGAAGAAACACCACCCCTATTACCCTCAACAATAGGGCATTCAATACATCCAATCTTAATACTGTCCAAGTCCCAAAGATTCTAATTTTTAGGATTGTATGCTTCATATCTCTGCTGCAATTTACTACTTTTCAACCAACTAGTGTCTTCCCCTATCCTACCCTACACTTTAACCTGCAAATTCTTCTCAAAATAGATCACAAAACTCTCATTACACTGCTCCAAAGGAAAAGGAACCAACCTATATCTACTATCTCCTTTATGCACCAAATAGGTAGTATGGAATCCATCATGCAATGTCTTTCTAGCATATTTGCATGGTCTCGCTAAGATGATATGACCACAAGTCATTGGAATGACATCACAAAGCACCCTGTCATAATAAGATCCAATTGAAAAATCTACATAAGCCCTCTTACCAATCTCTATATGCTGCATTTGAGTTACCCAAGTGGCCTTGTAGGGACTAGGATGATCAAATGTTTCAATCCCTAACTTGGTTACCATATCAGTTGAAACTAAATTGCTATGTGACCCTGAATCTATGAGTAATTTGCATATTTTACCATGACTGAGACAATTGGTCTTAAAGATAGTTACCTTTGGCTCTTGATGAATTATTTCTCCTTGCTTGACCATAAGAAGCTCACCATCAGTCACAGGGTCTACCATGAATGTTTTGGTTCCTCCTTGTCTTCTTCTTCTTGTAACAAGTTAGCTCTCCTTTCTCAGCCCCTATCAGATTGCTCCCATTTAAAACACTTGAAGGAAGGATGTCCTGGTTCATTGCAATTGAAACACCTACCTGTGAATGTGCCTCTACCTTGTCCAAATCTGCCTCCTCCTCTAGGAGTGTATCCACCTCTTTGATATGATAACACCTCCTTGCCTTTGTCATTGCTGCTCTTATCATTGTTGCATTGTCCTTTTTCTCTATTACCTCTACCTCTATTTGAACTACCTCCTCTTCCACCATTGCTTGATCTTTCTTTCTTCCTCTTCACCTTTTCTTCTTCTCTAATGGCCAACTGAAAACATTTTCCTATTGTCCTTGGTAATTGCAAACCAATCTCATCTTGTAGATTATACCTCAAGCCATTGATATACCTGGCTACTTTCTCATCTTCTTCCTCATAACCTCCTCTAATACTAAGCTTGTGAAATTGCTCATTATATTACATCACATCCATGTCCTTTTGTCTCAAATTCTGCCTCATCCTCTTCACATGAATTGTGTAATTAGATGGTAGGAATTTCTCTTTGACCAAACTCTTCATCCTAGCCCATGTAGAGACTTTTTCCAATCCCCTAGCCATCCTATCATTCTGAAAACTAATCCACCATGTCAATGTTATGCCTCTCAACTTGGTTTTGGCAAACTTAACCTTCCTTTCTTCATCCATCTCTCCAAACTCAAAATATTTCTCTAAGGCATCAAGCCATCCTAACACCTCTTCACTATCCATCTTCCCTTGATAGATAGTCAAATCTATGTGACTCTTTCCTCCATGACCTTGCACTACTTTCAACAACCTTACTAGCCTCCTTTCTTTAGGGTCTTCTATCTCACTTGCAGGTGGTTCTTGATTTACCCTCAAATGATCTTCATCTTCATCATTATCTTCTTGGTTTTCTTGCTCTTCTCTTCTATTTCTTTGAAGACTATTTATCCTTGCTTGCATATTATCTCTCTCCCTTCTCCATTGCCTTTCTTCCCTTGCTCTAGCCCACTCTCTTGCTACTTCTTGTTCTCTTCTTTCTCTTCTTTCCCTTTCCAATATTTCCCTTAACTCCTCCAACTCTCTTGCCAATTGATTCTTAGGTGCCATTGTTGTTTCTTCAATCCCTAAAGGACCTACTCACTGCTCTGATACCACTCTAATTTAGAGGGGATGGGAACTTTAGGAAAACAACACAATGATTTCAAAGATCACAACAATGCACTCTCAATCACCCTTATAGAAACAAAGCTCAATGGCTCACTTATAACTTATATGCTTCCTTATGGACCCAAACCTTGGGAGTGCTCTTAATAGACTCATACAAACTTGTCTTGAATGTTTACAAATCCCCAACCCTCTGTCTTAAGCACAACTCACTTTTTGCACCTTGAATAGGCTTCTAGCCCAACTAGGCCTCTAGCAGTGTTTTTTGAACTTTCACTCAACTTCCCCAAAGGACTCCCCAAATAAATGACTGATTTAGATGTCTTTTGTGATAATACACAACATACCCAAATCTTGTTGGCACTTGTTTTGGATCAGATTCTCCAAAATCTGTTGTTTCCTCAAAATCTAGGCCCAATTAGCCCTCTTTTTCAAAGTAACCCCTCTCTAAACTCAACCCCTGACCATGAAACTTTCAACAGTCTCTTAAAATGTCTCAAAACTAAAGATTTTCAAGCTTTTAGTCTTCTATGACACCCTTAATATGCTCAAACACAAAATGCTCCATAAATTGCCTCAAAACTAGGGCTTTTTAGTTACTCACCTTCCAAACACTTGCAGAACCCTCTTTTTGAGTTTTCACCATTATATCAACATTATAAATCAATAAAAACTCAAAAACACACCCCTCATTAAGGCAGATCTCCTGCTGCTATACCTTAGCACCCATTTTCATGCACTTTTCCTTTTGACAACTTGGTGTACACCTTGATATTCCTCTTTCTTGCACATTATTTTATCAAATATATATGATACATGTTAGGAATGATCCATTTCATAGGTCACAACAGCATTCTACCTTGAAATGGATCAATCATCCATGTAAAACCTCAAAATTAGTGAAAAATCTGCACTTTCTTGAGGACAGTCAGCAATATAATACAAAGAACTGATTATAAACATGTATCAGAACATAAAAGACTTAAATAAATCTAGATACAAGTCTCTAAATCATTCCATGGTTCATTTCATCAATAACAATCAGATATTCATAAAAAAAACACAAGAAAAATGCAAGAAATTGTTGTTTATTGCTTTTTCCTGTAGTAGTCTGTACAAAATCCATACCAGCAACCCAAACTCCATACATATGATTCCTTTAGGGTTATAGACCCATCCCACAACTTCTCAAACCATGTGGAATTGGTTTGATTACATTAAAGTTGCTAAAACTCCTAAAAATCACTTTCCCACCCAAAGTTGGAAGTTTAAAATTTGAATTTTCCAACTTTTATTTTATCAACTCCTACTAACTAAAAAGCCTTCAAACCTATTAAATGGAATTATTCAACCTTAATTAACATTATTAAAACATTAAAAACCTATCTAGACTCTTAGGACATTATTTGTCCAATTACAATGCATTTTGGTCCTATGGTTCTTATCTGGACCCTTAGGACATTTGACTCCTTTAATGTTTTTAACCATTTTAAAAGTCATTATAGGCTTCAAAATGTAATAATTAATGTTTTGAGTTCCTTGATAGGTCTTTATGACCCCTGCATCCTCATGTCTCTTGAAGTGTTCCTTGAAGAGCTTGGGTGCTCCTGCACCAGCAACACTTGTCTGGTCCTCTACCCTCATTAGGACCCGTTGCTCACAATGGACAAGTTTTAGCTATCAACTAGGCCCTTGCTAACCATACCCTGATCATGAATCAAGTACCTCAGTTGCCTCTGGTCCCTCACACAGGGGCTTCTATGGGACAAGTGTTATCCATGATTAGTTACCCCCAGCAAAATGTGAATCAACCCCTCCATACCTAGCCTCAGGCTAGTTATCCTTCATACCTGCAGAATTCTAAAGTCTTGAACCAATTACTAAATGCCAATGTTGTAGCAGGGTATTCCCAGAATAATTTGAATCAATCTCCATATAGTCATCCTAACAAGGAAAGACTAGATGAATTGTTTGAACAAATAAAGAAGCTGAATATGGAGGTGACCTACTTGAGGAACTAGAACAGTCAGTTGCAAGCTGCCTGGAGAAATATGTAGTCCAACCAGAATAGAGAAAATCCACAAGGACAAAACTTTGACAGAGGGCAACGTCATGATAGAGCATACAATAATGAAAGAGGATATAACTATGAAAGAGGATATAACCCAGATAGAGGATATAACAACAATCAAGGATTTAATAATGAAAGAAGGCAGAGAACTATGATAAAGGACAACCCTCAGTCCATAACTTTGACAGAGGTGGTGGACAAGGGTTTTATAGGAGGCAACCATCAGGATAGAACAAGACTTGGAACACAGGGCCCAACAATGGAGTCCCCGCCCCATTGGATCAACTAGTTAGTCAACCTATCAATTAGTCTACGAATCAACTAGTTAATCAAGAGAAGCCTCCTGGTGGTGTGTATCTAGCCAAGGATTCTTTATCAGGGTGGTGTAGGCTCCACAAGACTAGTCAGCATTCTGAGTTAGACTTTCAAGAATTCCAAACAACAACCTCAATCTTTTAGTACGAAGTGGAGAAAAATGCAAGTGGTTAGGAAATAGTACCATCCAATCCTTATGATTTACCAGTGTTGGTATTGAGCCATGCTCCTTTTCCTCAAAGTAAGGATAATGTACTTGAAGAAGAATATGACCAATTAGAGTAAGAAACAGACCAGGTATGCAATGGAGATGAAATGACATAGCTATTTGATGAGAGTTCAGTGAATGATAATGGTCCCAGAGATGAAGAAGAGGCTTATGTTGAAGAAGTGAAAACCTTTCAGAGACCTATCAAGAAATACGACTTGAGGGAGTTGTCACACCGGTGCCCATAGGCTAGAGGCCCCTTTACTACTTCCATTCCACTGAATAATTTCAACACACCTCTAGACCTTAATGCTAGCAATAATCCATCACTGCCTCAAATTTCCAAGCAATATTTATTTCAAGATCTAGGATATGCTGATGTACCAAAAGGGAGAAATGTTGATGCAAATAAGGAAAAGGTTGTGGAATACCCGAGGGAGACTCCTAATGATTTAAATGAAGAAAAATTGGCCACGTATGTTGTTGAAGAACTCTAAAAATTGAAGGTAAATCTATTTGCATTCGAGTTATTAAGAGTTCCATCCATTAGGAATGCAGTCTTAGGATCTTATAATGCAAATTTCATGTCACAAGATAAATCAGTAAGTGAGAATGTCAATAGAGTATCTAGTTCTTAGTTAGTAGGAAGACAAAATCAGACTCAAGCAAGTCCATATGCCCCCTAGAGATGCTTGGAAATAAAAGGACAAATCTCAAGTTGTTCAAGTAGATACTTCCTTAACTTTGTTTCAAGGGAAGATAAACACTCCTCCATTCTTTTCTTTTTTTTGCATATTTGGTCAAAATCTGCATAATTGTCTGTTGGATTCTGGTCCTTCAACCAATGTTATGCCCCTTGGTGTCTGTAGAGCTATGGGTATCACCATTGATGATTTCCAAAAGAAAGTCACACAATTGGATAGGACTAAAGTGAATGTTGTAGGATAATTAAATATGATTCATATGCAAGTTGCTTCTGATCCTAGGGTTCAGTAGGTCATCAATATATAGGTAGCTGACATACCTGATGCTTATGGCCTAATTCTAGGAAGATAATTTACTAGAGCTTTGAATGGATATGTTTTGACTAATCATTCCCATATGTGATTTCCCTGGAAGGGAGTTCCAAACCAGATTAGGATTGAAAGAGAACCCCGAATGAGGTACATGATTATAGAATATCAAAAAGATTCTACTAAAATTCTGGTATCAGAAGTAAATATGGTTAACTATATGCTTGTTGCTCCTCTTAAAGAGCTAGATATGGAGGAAGTTCTTATGTTCCACACCACACCTGTGGAACTTATAGAAGAATACAGTAAAGTAGAATCTAGTGGTACTGAAGCCTTAATAGAACCAGATGAAAATGATAATGACCTAGAAGATAGTTAGCTTGGTTTGCTGGATACTTTTCAAGAGTTCATTCAAAAATGTATTGAAGATCATATCTAGTTAGGAATATGAATGAACTTTGGAGGGTTACTGTTGCCCAAATGGTGTAGGGTACATAATGCCTCTCATTCAAAATTGGATTGTTGCTTATGCTAGGTTATAGTGGAAAAAATATAGAAATGTATCAACCCCACTCCTATAGCTAAAATCGATATCCGAAATGTCAAAAAGGATCCTAAAGGGAAAAGAGTAGTGCCTTATGAAGAGCCATCCAGTAGTAACAGTGTAAGTGAAAAGGTAGGGAACTCTACCATTGCTAGTTGTTGGACTTTAAGATTCAATGGGTCCAAATCAAAGCAAGGAGTTGGGGCAGGATTTGAGTTAATTAGCCCAAAAGGTAAGACATTTTCCGCTACTCATAGAATTCAATTCCACTGTATGAATAATGTAGAAAAATATGAAGCTTTAGTTCATGGATTGTTAATGGCATTAAAGAAGAAGGTTAAAATCTTGCAAGTTTTTTGGACATTCTGAGTTAGTAGTCAAGCAAGTTAGGAGACAATACTCTTGTCATGACAAAAGAATGACCAACTATAAAGATAGAGTGTGGGACCTCATTGAAGGATTTGATGCCTTCAACATTTAGTTGATTCCATGAAATAAGAACTAGACAACTGATTCTCTTGCTCAGGCGGCAAGTACCTTGCAGCCTCTGTCTCTTTTGAGACTAAAGAAGTTTACTGTGGAGCTGACCACAGTACCTGTAGTACCTGATAATATCACAAAATTCTAGGTATTTGAAGATAACAAGCATATCTTATATTTTATTACTATTACTAATGTATTTGATTCTCAAATCATTGATGAAACTGAACTTCAAGAAGGTGAGATGGACTTGGAAGGGGTGATTAATCTGAAGATCAATACAATTCCTAGAGGAATGGTGCAACTAGAAAGAATCTTTGATTTGGACAAGATTAGAGATCAAGAACAGGATGCCATAAAAGAGTCCATCAGTGGACAATGTGACAAGTATAATGTGGGATCCTAGGATGATGTCAAAAATATCTTCATCGGTAAAGTGTGTACTCCAACAGAAAGAAAAGGAATCATAGAGGCACTATATAGATATCTAGATGTGATAGCCTAGAGTTATGAAGACTTGAAGACCTATGATACATCAATCATAACTCATACTATCCCTCTCAATCTAGGAGTGAAGCCTTTCAGACAGAGGCAAAGGCCTATTAATGCTCTACTGGAACCTATAATACAAAGGGAAGTGCAGAAACTGTTGTCTGCAAGAATCATATTTCCAGTCAGACACTCTACTTGGGTTACAAATCTAGTTCCAGTGTGGAAGAAAAATGGTGAAATAAGGTTATGTGTGGATTTCAGGAACTTAAATAAGGCA
Source organism: Sequoia sempervirens (assembly GCA_007258455.2). Classification (NCBI taxonomy): domain Eukaryota; kingdom Viridiplantae; phylum Streptophyta; class Pinopsida; order Cupressales; family Cupressaceae; genus Sequoia; species Sequoia sempervirens. Next base: position 424,015,423 of record VDFB02193867.1, read on the forward strand.
TCAGAAAAGGATAATTATCCAGTGCCCTCACTGGATGAAGTGCTCCAGATTGTCAATAGATCTCAGATGATGTCCTTTTTGGATGGTTATTCAGGATACAACCAAGTTATGGTGCAGTACGAGGATAGACATAAAACTGCTTTTACCACTAAGTGGGACACTTTTTCTTATAGAAGGATGCCTTTTGGCTTGATTAATGTTGGAGCTACATTCTAGAGAGAAATGGACATAGCCTTTAGAGATATAATTGGTAAGTGCATAATCATCTACATGGATGATCTGACGGTGTTTTCAAAGAAGAGAGGTGATCATATCTCATATTTGTGCAAAGTTTTCCAGAAATACAAGGAGTTTGGTATATCGCTCAATCCCAAGAAATGCATCTTTGGAGTTATAGAAGGTAAATTATTAAGGCATGTTATCTCTAAGAAGGGGATTGCAATTGATCCAGAATGTATAAAGGCTATTCTGAAGATTCCACTGCTTGCTAGTAAGAAAGAAATGAAATCATTCTTTGGAAAGATTAATTTTGTGAGGAAGTTCATCACTGTGTTTGCAAAAATAGTTAAAACACTGAATGCAATTTTGAAGCAGGAGACTAAGGTTGAATGGAATGTAGAAGTGAAAGAAGCATTTGTTGAGATAAAGAGGGCTATTGCTGAAGCTCTAGTTTTAGTGAGTCCTAATTATGCTAAACCATTCTACATATATTCATTTGCTTCTAACCACTCCTGTGATGCTATATTGACTCAGAAATCTGATCAAGGAAATGAACACCCCATAGCATTCATGAGCACACTGTTGAAGGATGCAGAGTTGAGATACCCAAACGTAGAGAAGCAAGCTTACACCTTAGTTAGGGAAATTAAAAAGTTTAGACATTATATCCTCAAAAATAAGATCTTTGCTATAGTTCTTGATCCTGCAATAAGGCTGATGTTGATGCAAAATGAGTTAGGGGAATGTAGGGCCAAGTGGGTGACTATGTTATAGGAATATGACATGGAGATTCACCCCATGAAGCTGGTTAGAGGGCAAGGGCCCATGAAGACAGTGGCGGAGATAGGCCCTAAGGTTACAGCTCAGACTTATACTTTAGAAGATGTTTCTCCTGGCGAGTGGTACGATGATATTGTTCATTATCTCCTAACTCAGAGATGTCTTGATCATCTTAATGTAGTACAAAGGAGGGAACTACATTTGAAAATTGATAATTTCATGCTAAAAGGATCTTTCCTATATAAGAAGAATCATGAAGGCCTATATTTAAGATGCTTGGGGCAGCAAGAAGCCTAGTGTGTGATGGTGGAATTTCATGATAGATATGGTATAGGCCATGGCTCTGTACATTCTACTACAAATAAAATCTTGAGAGCTAGTTACTATTGTCTTACATTATTCAAAGACACCCACAGTCATGTCAGGACATGCCATGTGTGCCAGACTACAGCAGCCAGGGAGAAGTGTTCAACCCTTCCACTCCAGCTAGTTTTTGAGGTAAGACCTTTTGCACAATGGGGAATGGACTTCATTTGTCCCATCAATCCACCCTCCTCTACTGGTCACAGATATATTCTCACCATTACTGATTATTTTATGTGATGTAATGAAGCTCTTGCATGCAATCAATGTACTTCTGAGGTAGTAATTGAGTTCCTTGAATTAGGTATTATCAATCATTTTGGATGCCCTTTATCCTTAGTTTGTGGTAATGGCCCTACTTTTTCATCTTTAAAGTTTTCAAATTGGGATTTTGATCATGGGATTATCATAAAATTGTATCTAATTACTATGTACAGGGTAATGGGTTGGCTGAGTCCTCTAATAAAAATCTCTTGACTGTTATCCGCAAATTGTTAGAAAGAAATCCGAAGGACTGGCATACCCAAGTTAGATTTTCTCTTTGGGCAGATCGCACAAGACATAAGACTTCCATAGGAATATCACCCTATCACCTAGTTTATGGATTACATCCTGTATTTCCCATTCAATTAAAGATCCCCACCTTGCAGTTCAATAATGAGTATTATGATGAGGGAGATAAATGTGAGGCTAGACTTGCTGAATTGTTGCACCTTGAGGAAAAGAGAGACAAAGCTCTATAAATTTTTTCTAAAAATCAAGGGGTTGTCAAGAGATGGTTTGAAAACAGAGCCAAGGTTAAAGCTTTTAGGATTTTTGACTTGGTTCTTTACTAGGATAAAGCCCACAACCGTAAGGGGGAGCATGGAAAATTTGATAAACTTTGGCTTGGCCCTTACTAGATTTCAAAAATTCTTGGAGATAATGCTTTCCATTTGAAAACTCTCACTGGAGAGGATATCCCACTGCCTGTCAATGGGCAGTATCTAAAGCATTATTTCTAGTCTTGAGTTGATTTCAGCTCTAGTCTTGTATATAGTTAGAGTAGGTTTTCCTTTCTGCTTTGCTTTTGTTTGTTTTGGTTCATTTTTTTTTCTTGCTTTGCTCTTGCTTTGAGGGTTTCCTTGGTTTTCACCTGGGTGTGTTGTACCTGTATGGAAAAATCTATAATTATCTAGGACTGTTCTAAGTATTTTGTTGGTGAACCAAAATCTTGTATCCTGAAAGGATGGTTGATGTCTCTGTCAGTGCCAAGCAGTCTAAATGTTTAATTTAGGGCTATAGACACCTGGTTGGTAGTAGAGCTATGTTAAAGAGAGTCACAATGATAACCTTGTTAGGGCTATGGACCCCTGACTGGCAGTGAGGCCCTATCCAGGTTGCTTTTGAAGTTAGAATCCTTACGTATCATAATTTGAATGAGCTTGGTTTCTGCAACAGCTTAAGGAGGGAAATGAACTCATATGCACACACTTAGATTTTCAGTTTATGAAAGGTTCAGTCTATCCTTTGGTTATGATTCTTTAAATATTTGCATTCTGACTTGTTTGTTTGGTGGTGAGATTGAAACCAGAGATTCTTGGTTCTCGATTCCTATTTGTCATCAAATGTTTTGAGCATTTTTCTAGTAGAAGTCGCCATTTGTTGTGCAGTTTTCACACACACACCCCACTGGAAGTAGGGGCCCTCTTTTGCTTTAGTTTTGGTGTTTTGTCCCTTTCATTTTGAGGTTTTATCCTATTTAGGCATGTGCTTAAATGTTTATTTTTTATTTCCTAAGTGTTTCCCCTAGGTTATTCATTGAAAATCCTAAGTTCTCGATAAATTTTAGGCTTTTGCTCAGATTCAGGATTTTCTGCCTTGGTCGGATTTCCCTAGATCTTGCTTGGACTCTGGCTAGACCCTATTGTTCAGGGACTTTCGATATTCATATATTTCCATGTGGGCCATATTTTCTTGGATTCTGCCTTGTTGTCAAATTCCCAGGTTCTCTGACTGTCTTATCAATTGCATTAATGACTTCATGGGTGGTTTGAAGGATGTATTTAACTTGATTTCTAGGATCTTTTATGCCATCGTTTGAGTTGAGAGCTACATCATTAGGGTTGGTTCTTCAAGATTTTGATTCAATTTGAGACATTTGGGCTTGAATTGATCAATTTAGTGGTGATTTCTTGTGTATTCTTGCCCTTGTTCTTCGTGGACACCATTCTCTTCACATTTGCTCATTCTAGGATCAACTCTCACTTTATAATGGTATGTGTTTGATTTCTTTTCTTTGAATTGATGATTATGGATAGCTTGTTGATGTTATAAGAGCTTCTAGGACTTGAATTCCTAAATATTTGATCACTTCATGACTAGGGTTGTGTAGCATTGACTAATTTATGATCTCCCAAGTAAGTTATGAGTTTGTTGGTCTATTTACATTTTGGTGAACTTACTTCAGAATCACAATTTCTTCCCCTAGTATGGTGTCAGAATTTAAATTACCTGAGTTTTAGGTTTTCCTGTGTGTTAATGGTGGATGTATAGGGTTTAAACCTAGGGCATCACCATTCACTTTTAATTTTCCCTTGAATAGGCCTAGAACGCAAAGAAAATATTTTGAAGTTCCATGCATACATTTCCCTAAGCTTAAATCATTGAAATTCATGATTATTGAGATTTTGTTTGTGAAATTGCAATTTCATGTCACAATCTAGCTTTTTGCCTCAGTCTAAGGTTTCTTGTTCCTTCAGGATAATCCATCTCTTGTGGATTTTCCCAAAATCTGGTGAGGTGCAATAAAATAATTGCTATCATATACACCAATGACAAGATAAACATTCTTGGCAAGAGGTCATAGCGGGCTCGATCAGTCATATCTATGTTCTTTTCCATCGTTGGGACCTTCATCCTTTAGCAAGACCTTTCACCAAGCACATTTTTCTCTCGTCGATCTCCCTTCATTTCAGTCGGGGATACCCGACTTGGTTAGTGAGACCTTTTGGTGAGCTCACAACTCTTGCCGAGACCTTCACTTTCACTGAGACTACCAATGGTCATCGAGACTTCATGACGAAGCCTTCCTTTCTTGGTGAGCTCTGATCTTCTTTTAGGGAGACTACATGTTGTTAGCCAGAGGTTATACCGATGAGACTCCATGTCAGCAAAACATTACTCAATCGACAGGACGTCTAGCCGAATTCAAAACCTATCGCCAAAACATCCATCTACTTCGATAAGACTTCCCCTTGTCATTGAGATGTTACACCGAAACCACCTAATTTTAGCAAAACCTCATCTGATGACATCACAACTTTATTGAGACCTCATATCGAAGAACTTTAGTATGGTTGAAGTGTTTTCTTGGACCCCAAAAGTCGGTGAGACGAAATCATTCACCAAGACCGTACCCCAACTACCCCTTAGTCATATCGATATGTTTGTTATATCATCAGTTGGCAGGACATAGGTCCAAATTTGATATTATAGGAGAAGCTCAAAAGAAGGCCAGCAAAGAGTATAGTCATAAGGTGAACTTGGAGGACTACTGGGCCAACTGCAATGATGAATTTGAGGTTAGAAAGGAGAAATTCTCTAGGCTTCCAATGGATGCAATTCATTTGTGTAATGTAAGGGTAGTTCTTGATCAATTGGAAGATGATGAAAACTTGATCCAGGATCATGCTTATGAGGCAATAAAAGATAGACCAATTGGTGATATCTATTGGTTAGAGGGGGAAACGATAGAATTGAAACAACTAGTGGATCCAGTTATCAAATTCACTAGGATGTGACTAAAGCATAAGCTATGGGAGCTGGAAAAAAATGGTGTACAATGCACCTATGCACTAATGGGATATTTGGATCCCCATTCCACTTTTGAAGAATCCATGGAGCAAGAGGATCGTAAAGGTAAAGGAAAGCTAAATTCTCCTGTCAAGGTTAAGGTAAAAGGTTCTCAAGGAAAAGAGGCCTAGCAAGCAAAAAAATAGAGAAGGCCAAAGGCTAAGAAGAGGACAAGGACTAAGAAATCTAAACAAAATGCTACAGTTGATGCTCCCGTGCCTAAGAGAAAAGGAATTGTAAAATTATCAGAGAAATCAAGCTCTAAGGTTGGAGAAGAAGTAATTCCCCCACCAGTGGTGAATGTTGAAAGTCCAGAGGAGAAGGCCAAGGTGTATACAAGGAGGTCTAGGACTCCTCCCACTGATAGTGTGCTTAAGATCAGCCTTCCTTTGGTTGTTTCTCATGATGTACAACATGATGATGTTCCTTCCACTCATGAAAATCAAAGTGAACCAAGTGAGGCAGAAAACATTAAAGATCATCCAGATAATGAAGGAGAGGAATTCCATGAAGGTGACCTTTATAGTGCAGAGGCTGAAATTGAAAAGGTAATATGATTTCCCTTGGTTGCATGTGTAGGATCGCCAATTACAAATGAAGAAGTTGAATCTCTTCCAAGGGAATAAGAGGCAAAAAAGGTCCCAGTACCTGAACATGAGGAAGAACACATTGAAGAGAAAAATAGTTGGGATGAGACTCCTGAGAAACAAAATTTTGGAGAAGAGATATTAGGAGATCAACAAGAAGGAGTAGGGTAGAGAAAAGTGCATTTGGAGTCTACTATTTTGAAGTGGCTGGATAGAGAAGGAAAGAGGAAACAAATAGTAGTGGAGGACACACCACCGAATTGGGATGCACTACTAGCCAAGATTGGAAAAGACAAAGGTAAGAAGAAGGCTAGGGAAATCTCAAGGGTTGAAAGAGATGAGGTTCACAATAGAGTTGTTCATATTTCCACCCCTACTCCAAATAGAAATAGAGATGATGTGGTTGGAAAGGATTACAATATTCATACTTTCAATCTAGGGCCTACATCATTCGAGCAGGACATTCAAGATTATATGGACTCCAGTGCAGTTATTGTGGGTAGATTGAGGAAGGAAGTGAAGACCAAGTAGGAGCTAAAGAAAGAAAATGAGAATCTCAGGAAATGCTTGGAAGACTTGATGAAACCACTATAGTCCATTAACCCTTCTTCCTCTACTGCAAATCCTCTACCTCAAGAGACCATCACCGAGCTAGAAAAGATGAAAGCTTCGACTATGGCCACTATGAATTGGTTGAAAGGAGTGCAAATAAATTGTGATGAAGCTATTAAGGAAATCCTATCAACTGGGAAGGATGCTACAAGGGCAACTGATCGAAAGCGGTGTTGGAACAAGATAAGGAATACATGGACCTCCTGCTGTAGAAAACCAAGACTATCATGGAATACACCAAGGATAAGTTAGTAAGTGATAAAATCCTTCCCTTCTCTAAGGATGCTAAGCCTTGGGAGTGGTTTCAAGCATTTCAAATTAGATAGATAGTGTTGAAGAAGATTTACAAACAAATGAGGCAGATTGATGATACCCTAGATGGTGTTTATAATGGCTCCATTGCCTTCTGTGAAATTATGACGAGGAGAAGGAAGATCGCACCCAAGCACTTGAGCTTGGAATAGTTGAGGAAGTGGTGGCATGATGTTTATGCCCCAACTAATAATGATTATGTTTTTGAGTACTAGTTGGACGATGCGGCCACCTACCTTACAGTTATTGATAACTATATGTCATATAAGGTGGATTGGGGTAAGTTGGTCAAACGGTCAAGGGAAGAGATTGCATCCATTTAAAATAGACTTAGGGTTTTGCCTTTGCCACCAGTAGCTAACTTGGATGGGATGCTTTTGAAGGTTCATGAACTCCTGCGTAGAAGTCAATATAATAGGGAAGGGAGTTCATGATAGGTTGCATCATGATTTGTGCTTCCCTATTATCTTAACTACATTGTAGATCCTAGGCCAACTTGGATGGAATGTGCATTTAATGCTTGTTTGACCTATTTTGAGTTTCTCTTGGTTGGGTTGTTGTGCCATTAATATTGTGGAACTCTTTTTGGGCTGACAGGTTTTTTTGGGGGGAATCTATATATTTGGCATTTGGCCTCATTTGTAAAGGGTTAGAAGATATAAGTAGAATAGAAAAAAGTAGTTAGAAGTGAACTAAGTAGAGCTAGGGTTAGCGAGTAGTTGTTCTTAATAAAATATTGTAATAGAAAGCTGGAATTGTTGCTATAGTGGACAATTTGAATGCAAGAAATGACATTGTGATTTGGTGCCATACTTGTATTCTTTTGTCTTGCATGGTTTGTGTTTTTCCATCTTTAAAATTGCTTTGAGTTGGTTAATATTTAGATTATATTTGATTCAATAATATTTGTGATTTGATACTTGAATGTTGCATCAATCCCTCAGTCCATACTTTTTGCAACCAACTGATTGTTAGTTGCTTTGCAAAGTTAGCCTAGACTTCATATTCACTGTACTTAGTTCGATTGTGAGGATTTGTTCATTTTAATTGCAATAGGGTTGTTTGAATGAATGTCCATGATTTGAAAATCCTAACACCTTAGAAGATTGCACTATTTCTATAAGACTACAGATTTATCTGGGTTGAGGAGAGATCAGTCTTGAGGGATTAGTCCATTTCGAGTGTTGGGAATTTTCATTATTAATCTTAGGTTTAGTAGTAAGTTTAGAAATCTCTTTGAAACCCTTATCTTTTTCTATTTCTTTGATCATTGAGTTAGATTTTGAATTAAAATATCATTATATTGTTACATCTGATAAATCAAGATTCAATATTTTGCTTGTAGTAAGGTCCCTTTGTGATTACCAACATTTTCACATTTATCACTGAGTTGTTTGTACATTGTCAAGACCTGACATTAGAGACCTTGGGGTTATCTCTTGAGGCTTGCTAATAGAGATTTACCTTTCAAGAGAGATAGGATTCTATATTATGTTTGAGTTGTTGTTATGCATAAAACACCCATCAATAGGTAACACATCACAACACATAGACATCTAATCTAAAGATAAAGAAGAGGCCTCCCCCTAACAGTCATCGACCAAAAGGTCATCCACTTTCCAATCTTTATCATTGTAAGGGGAAGGAAGACAAGCCTGCAATGGTGGAATTTTAAGGGGAGAATCTTTCAATCCTCCCAGAACAAGGGGTAAGGAAGAAGGCCCCACAAGGTCTTCTCTGCTCAACTCTTGTGGAGATTTGGTCAGCAATTTTGTAAGGATTGTTGACAAGGCTGGAACCTCATCTAGAGAGTTGAACATGCACTTTACTAGAGTGCCATGATGTACCTCAATGGATGGAGAGTATAGCACCTGAGATGCACTGCTTGGATCATTGAGTGATTTGAGAATGGTGAAAAACTTAGAGGAGGATGAAACATTTTTGGTTAACAAGATAGAACAAGCTAGCACAAGACCACCCTTTGGAGAAGGTGGGCTCCTCTTATGCCCTCTATTGTTGGAAGGGCCAACCCCCACCTTTTGTTTCATTGGGGGGTGTGAACTTCCCATAGATGAGGTAAGAGGCACAAGGGAAGAGGAGGAGGAGAAAATAGCGGTGAACACCACCGAGGTATTCGACATGTCTATGGGTTTAGGGAAAGGTAGGATGTTTGGTAGGGACATCAACGAAGGAGGCTCGACCAAAGGATCAATGAACACCTACAACTTTTTATGGTTAGGTGCATTCATGCTCATAGAAAGAGTTGGAAGAGATACTAAGCTTGGTTGAATGAAAGCAAAGGGGAGGAGATAGGAGGACACAAAAAGAGGCACTGAAGTAGGGGTGGTCATCTCATCTTCCTTCTTCTGCAAAGTGGCCTACTTAGCCACCAGATCCTTTTGTTAGTGCCTACGCTCATGTGCAAGGCAGTTTCTATGACTCTTTGAGCCAGAGGCTAGGAGATGCAATGGGATGGAAGGATCTTGATCAGCCATAGGATTTTCCATCACAACCATTTTTGGTGGAGGGACAGACTCTTGAATGGGAGTAGGAGGAAGATATTGGGAAATAATAGGGGGAGTCAGCTCTAACACCTTGATAATGGGCTTGCTCCCATTCAATGCATTTGGAGCAAGAGTGGTGGGAGGCTACTAAGGTCGTGACATAGAGGATTCCCTATGGGGACCTTTCCTTCTACTATATCAAATAGGCCAAGGCTCCATGGGTAGAATAGGAAGCTCAAATGCGAGATGCTTGGGATTTCACCAAGCGGGCACCATAGGATTCTCCTATCAGATTTTAAGCATGCTATTGATGGTGTTTTCTGCACAGCAACAACTTAGATAAGATGCAATATCCTATCTCTCTTGAAAGGTGAATCTCTATTAGCAAGCCTCAAGAGATAACCCTAAGGTCTCTAATGTCAAGTCTTGACAATGCATGAACAACCCAGTGATAAATATGAAATGCTGGTAATCACAATGGGACCTTACTACAAGCAAAATACTGAACCTTAATCTAATAGATCCAACAATTATAATACTCACAACTGAACTAAGCATAATGAATGTAAAGTAAAGTCCAGGCTAACTTTGCAAAGCAACTGACAATCAATTGGTTGCAAAAAAGTATGGATTGAGAGATAGTTGCAACATTCAAGTATTAAATCATAGACATTATTAAATCAAATCCAATCTAAGCATTAACCTCCTCAAAGAAATTTCAAAGATAGAAGAACATAAACCATGCAAGACAAGAGAATACAAGTAAGACACCAAATGACAATGTCATTTCTTGTATTTGAATCATCCACAGTAGCAACAATTTTATCCTCTTGTTTACAAAATTTTCTTTGAAGAACTAACTTCTAACTTGCTCTACTTGCTTGCTTCTAACTACTTTGCTATATTCTACTTCTATTCTCTAATAACAAAAAAAACAACCCTTACAAATGAGGTGAAATTCCCAATCTATAGAATTCCCTCCTCTAAAAGCATGTTGGCTAGGATGAGTTTTATAATAACAAGGCATGGCCAAGCTACGAGGAGAAATTTGAAATAGAATATAATATGCATTAAATGCATGCGTTTCATCTCAGTCAGCGTGGGACCCCACTATAGCCCATACCAAAGCATGGCAACGTAATGGGGAAGCACGAATTTTGACGTAGTCTATGTTAACTCCCTCCTCGCTCATCTTTATTCTGATGCATTATTTCATGAACTTTCAAAAGCATCCCATCTAGGTTAGCTATTGGTGGCAAAGGAAAAACCTTAAGTTGATTTTGAATGGATGCAATTTCTTCTCTTGACTGCTTAACTGACCTATCCCAGTCCACCTTCTGTGCCATATACTTCTCAATAACTACTAGGTAGGTGGCTGCATCATCTAACTGGTGCTTAGAAATAGGGTCATCACCAAGCGGTGCATAGACATCTTACCACCATTCTCTCAATTTCTCTAGACTCAAGTGTTCAGGAGCAATCTTTCTCCTTCCTATCATGATCTCAAAGAATGTAATAGAGACATTATATACCCCACTTAGGGTATCCTCAATCTGTATTCTTCATTTGTGAATCATCTTCAATGCTTTCTATCTAATTTGTAACACCTCAAACCACTCCCAGGGTTTGGTAGCCATAGGAAAAGGGAGGATCTTGTCACTCACTAATCTATCCTTGGTGAATACCATGATGGTCTTGGTTGTCTACATCAGCAGGTCTATGTCTCCTTTATCTTGTGCTATTACCTACTTCATCCAATCCATCATCATTGCAGCATCCTTCCTTGTTGATAGGATTTCCTTTATGGATTCATCACCTTTTACTTGGACCCCTTTCAATCAATTGGAAATGGCAAGGGTGGAGGCTTTCATCCTTTCCAGCTCGGTGATAGTCTCTTGAGGCAGAGGATTTGCAGCAGAGGAAGAAGGGTTAATGGATTGCAGGGGCTTTATTAATTCCTCCAAGCATTTATTGAGATTTTCATTTTCTCTCTTAAGCTCTTACTTGGTCTTCCTTTTCTTCCTCAATCAGTCCACAATAACTATACTCGAGGCCTCATAGTCTTCAATATCCTACTCAATTGATGCAGGTCCTAGATTGAAAGTCTGAATGTTGTAATCTTTCCCTACCAAATCATCTCTATTTTTGTCTGAAGTAGGGGTGGCGATGTGAACAACTTTGTTATGTGCCTCATCTCTTTCAATTCTTGAGATCACTTTGGCTTTCTTCTTACCTTTATCCTTGCCAATATTTGCTAGAAATTCATCCCATTTAGGCAGTGTGTCTTCTAATACAACTTTTTTTCTCTTAATTTCTCAGCCTAACCATTTTGGAACAGCAGGGTTCAATTGCACTTGACTCTGTCCTATGCCTTCTTGTTGAGTTTCTAATATTCCTTCTTCCAAATTTTGTTTCTTAGGGGTCTCATCCTTATTCCCTTCCTTCTCAGGCTTAGGTGGTGGAACCTTTTCTGCTTCTTTCTCCTTTGAGGAAGATCCAACCTCTTCATGTGTGATTAGGGACTCTGCATGTACAACCAAGGGAGACCGTATTGCCTTTTCAACTTTAGCCTCTACACTGTAGAGTTCTCCTTCATGGAATTCCTCCCCCTCAGTGTCTTGATGTTCATCAACTTCTTCAACTTTGCCAGGTTCACTTTGGGCTTCATGAAAGGGGGGAATGTCATCCTATCGCACATCATAAGAAACAACTAGAGGAAGGCTAACCTTAAGCACTCTATCCCAGGGAGAAGGAGTCCTAGACCTCTTTGTATATACCTTGGCCTTCTCCTTTGAACTTTCCACACTTACCACTAGTGGGGAAATTACTTCTCCTACAACTTGGAGCTTGCTTTCTCTAATAATTTGACAATCCTTCTTTTCAACATAGGAGCATCAGTCTCAGGACCCTGTTCTTTGACCTCCTTTCACTCAGATCTTTTAGTCCTTGTTCTTCTCTTGGCCTTTGGCCTCCTCTTCTTTTCTGTTTTATGGGCTTCTTCTTCTTGGACACTCCTTGTCGTGATCTTAGAGGGAGAGTCCAACTTACCTTTACCCTTAGGATCCTATTTAGCTAACTCCTCAGAAGTGGAGTGGGAATCTAAATCTCCCACTAGGTTGTATGTGCATTCCACTCCCTCGTTCTCCAATTCCCATATCATATGCTTGAGCCACATCTTGGTAACTTTGATAAATGGATCCATCAATTGTTTCAGCTAGGTTTTCTCCTCTTCTAACCAGTTCACATCACCAATTGGTCATCCTTTACTGCTTCATAGGCATGATCTTGGATTAAATTTCCATCATCCTCCAATTGATCAGGAACTGCCTTTACATTATATAAATAGACAGCCTCTACTAGGAGCCAAGAGAATTTCTTCTTTCTAACCTTGAATTCATCACTAAAATTGGCCTAGTAGTCCTCCAAGTTCACCTTATGGCTATACTCTTTGCTGGCCTTCTTTTGGGTTTCTCCCATGATATCAAACCTAGACCTATTGGAGTGGAAAGACAAGCCAAAAGTACTCATTTCTTCTTCTGAAGCTTGATCAAAACCAATGGAAGGACATGCTTCTCCAGTGCCAATCCTTAGGGGAAATTCCCCACCAAATCCCGTCTTGTGCTTGTCTTTCTTAACAATAGCATCAAAGTCACAAATTTTCCTAGTTACTTCCAACAATATGATGTGATTAGTGGGATACCTTGGAAGTTTGTATGGGGGCCTCTAGCAGCCATCAATCCAAATGTAGGAGAAGGATGGGATTTGTATGAACCAGGTTCCATACTTCTTGATGAGCTCTTTGGCTTGATCTGAAATCCTAACATGTTACGCTCCTTGAAGCACTCTAGTGATATACATGGTGAAAGTATCATTTTTCCTCCTGTAGTTTGAACCTCCCAAATGCAGTTGAGGGAAAACTTCATTAATGACATCCTACCTAAAGATTCCCTTTGTATCCAATCCTTTAAAGGGATGGAATCTTGCAAGCGCATAGACCAGGTATGATGTCATTGTGAAAGTCTTAGTCTACAACACATTGGATAGCTGGTCAAGTAGCATTCTGCTAATCAAACTAGCCCAATGATAATCAATCAATTCTTGTTCCATCCTCACAATGGCATGGCACATCCAATTTTTGAATACTCTCGCATTCCTTAATCCAACCACTCTTCCGAGAAGAGTGATGGCATCATAATATTCCTTCTTGAAATTTATCCTAACGAGCTATTTGGGCAGTTTGGAGTAATCTGACTTGGGTTTTTCAAGCCAGGAGTTAATGAACTGCTGGGATTTAACAAATTGGTCATCTTAGAATTACCCGACAGACCCCATGTTGAATTCCACCACATGAGATTAGTCAGACATATAAAAAGTTTGAGCAATAGAAACAGGGTTGAGATTTCCTATTACTCTCCCTTGAGGACTGATGATCTTTTGAGTACCCTGGTCATAATGTCTAGCACACTCCAGAACCAGCTCATAACACTGCATGGTTGAAGGGAAACCGGCCACATGTGCTAAGCCTGAATCTCTCATCCTTCTAGCCACCAAGGGGTGGTCTTTAGCTTCCATTCTTTCTTTGAACTCCTCATTATCCCATGACCTAACATTTGTATCAGTCACCTCTAACCAAATTGATGTGATTTTTCTCTCAAGAATCTTTCTCTTAATGTCCATTTTGATTCTCTCTACATCAGACATGGATGATCCAGCTACTGCCTTGTCAGACTCGGCCTACACTCATCAAGAAAAAGCACCATAAAAACCATAGGAAACTAAGGTTAATCTACCAATACATCATTAGAATGCATCTCATGTAACCAAAGTGCCATTAAATCTCATATGAAATGATCACACAAATTTTAGGTTTCAGGACCACCTGTGGAATCTGAGCCCAAGAGGAATTTTGGGAAATTCCTAACCAACTGGATTCCAATGGAATAACCAGGAAACGCCTACTTAACTATCAAATCTGATCATAACCAATCAATAAGTCTCATGGGGAGTCCAAATATGACATAATAAGCATAAAATGCATCGTAAATCATAAGCAAATCCATTTGCCTCATGTTCCCTTACATTCCATCAGATTTTGGGAAAATCCATGAGGGACAGATTCTCACAAAGAATGAGCCAGATAGGAAACTTTAGAAAATCCAAGAGACACTAAACTTCATAGAAATCTAGAGTCAACGGAAATATGTAGTTAAGGCAAAAATCTAAACCAATAATCATTGGAGCATGCACTTCGGCCAAAAAAATTCATTCAGGAAGAAGTCACACCGAGCAGGGCATGTCTTTCCAACTAGTGATGGGAATATGCATGTCGATGAGAGGCTTTCTCTTCGTGGTGAGGTCATGGTGATCCTTCTTTGTCTCACTGACTATTGGGGTCCAAGCAAACACTTTGGTATGACTAAATTTTCTTGATGGAAGGTCTCATCGAACTTGCAGTGTCTTGCCGACTAGCGCTTATAGCAAACATTTTCAGTAATACTAAAGGGTAGTCGGGGTAGGGTCCTAGTGAATTTCTTTGGTCTCATTGACTAGCGATGGTTTGCAATATAAGTCTCGATGAACATTCTTCATCTTACCAACTAGTGATGAGTTCGGCCAGACATGGGGTTTTCATTATAGGTCTTGGTGAATGACTCGGGTCTCACCGACTAGCAATGGTTTCAACCAGACATAAGGTTTACGATATAAGTCTCGGTGAATGTTCTTTGTCTTATTGACTAGTGATGAGTTCGGCTAGACATGGGGTTTTCGTTATAGGTCTTGGCGAGTGACTCAGGTCTCACCAACTAGCAATATAACATGTACATCAGTATGACTAACGAGTGATTGGGGTAATGTCTTGGCGAATTTTCCTTGTCTCACTAACTATCAATCTAACACAAGTGACCTTTAGTGTGAAAAAGACACTGTCACAGCAAATGAATATAGATTCAGGAGGGCTTTTAGTGTAATGTCTTGCTAACAACATGTGGTCTCTTCAAAAAGTATCTAGGCTCACCAAGAAAGGAAAGCTTCGTTATGAAGTCTTGGCGACCATCAGAAGTCTTGCCAAAAGGGAAGATCTCGGCAAGAGCAGGAGATGGTCGGTGAAAGGTCCCACCGAAAGGGGGAGGTCTCAGTGATAGAAAGGAACATCAACAAGATGAGAGGAGCCTACTATGAGCTCTTGGCGATGAGGGTTGGTCTTGCTAACAAAGAGATTTTCAGTGTGAGAATTACAGTGTCCTGGCGATCAAATACAAACCCACGAAGGGGTTCGGTGAGACACAGGATGACTGATGTGACATCTCCTCAACTTCAAAGGGTCACAACAAAGGGAATTCAGAAGGGATGGACTATAAAGGGAATGAAAAATCTTGGATTGCGATGCAAAATCATGACTTAAACCCAAACACCAAATCAATCACAAATTTCAAATATTTGAATTCAGGGTAAGTCAGGGGTGGACCCTCCATATATTTTCTCACATTCTGAGCCAACTCAAGAGCATACTCAAGATAAATGATGATGCCCTAGGTTAAAACCCCATACATCCACCCTTAAAGCATAGGCGAGCTTGGACTTAAAACTCTTGACTTCCCCGCGAAAAATGCTACCAGGGACAACTCACAACTTCTAAAGCATGACCTCTCATAAAGTGAATAAATAGATGAACTCAAGACTTGCTTGGAAAACCATAAATCAAACAATTATCACACAACCCTGGTCATGAGAGCATCCAAATAATGAAAAAAATCAAACCCAAAAGGATTTATAACTTCAACTCGCTATCTGCAATCATCAATCCGAAGTAAAGCAAAGCAGCACATACCATTATAAAGTGGAAATTGATCCAAGAATTAGCAAATATGAAGAAGGTGGTGTGCACAAATGAGAAGAGCATGAACACACTAGAAAATTCCACCAAATCGACCAATTCACAATAAAATGCTCCAGAATCTCAACCGAATACTCACAAGAAAACACTTCTTAGCTCAACAATGGTAAATAATAAGTAGGATGGTATAAAAGATACCTGAAATCAAGTTAAATGCATCCCCTAGGGCACATGTGAAGCCATTAATGTAATCAAAAAGATAGCCAAAGAATAATTTTTAGAATCCAACTACAAGTTAGAATCCAGGGAAATCTGTCCCATGCAGAAATCCATGAAGACTTAAAATCCCTAAACAATGGGGTCCACCTAGAGTCCAAGCAAGATTCAGGGAAATCCGACCGGGGTGGAAAATCCTGAATCCAAGTAAAACCCCAAAATTTATCCAAAACTTAGGAATTTAATGAACAACCTAGGGGAAACACTTAGGCAATCCAACATAAAAATTTAAGCACATGCCTGAATAGAGAAAAACCTCAAAATGAAAGGGCCAAGATGCAAAACCAAAAAAAAGCAAGAGGGTCCCTGCCTTTAGCGGGGCATGTGTGCAAAAATTATACGTCACACGCATTATGTAAAATGACATAAGGTGATGTCCAAAGTACCTCACTTTATGTGTTAAGAGCCCTTTCTTATAATTTTGATAGGTCTGGTACAAGAGGTTCATCCTAGGTGGGAGAGGAACAATGGGTGTCAACCAAAGGTGGTCTAAGGAATAGCTACCACTCACAACTAGTGGTTTGTTACTAGTGTCGTGGATCACATGAACAAAACCTTCATGTATAAACTTCAAAAACTTATGCACAACTAAGGGAACTACATTCATAGCTACTAGTCAGGGGATACCTAGCTTCACTATGAAGAGTTCAAACCCTAGGATTATATCAAACAATAGGTTTACGAATTTAGGTCTGACAAGGACTAACAAAATGATACTACCAAGAGGAGGTATAGAAAGTCCATTATGAATATAGATGGTGCTTATAGGTGCATCATACCTATCTTTATGCATAAATTTAATTAACATGATCTCCTCAATTATGATATTCACCTTACACATCAAGTCAACAAGAACACCTACTACAATGTTTCTATTGATTCACATAGGGATATAAAGAGGAGACAATTCTATATTGAAACCTATCAGCAGGTCCTGAAAGGTGGAGGTTATACTTGGAGTACTACTTGTAGGCTATAGAGAGGAGATAGGTTGATGTACAAAAGAGGCTATCATGCACACTAAATGACCTCACAAAATCCCCCAAAAGGTTTACAATTAGACCATGACCCAACTAAGGCTTTGTAACACAACACCTATGAAACCTTACAACTACACCTATTAGGGGTCACATGTTGGGTTGTAATGTGAAGGCCTCAAAACACTCACACCTACAATGCTCCTAGAACACAAAGAAAGGAGATTTCAGTATTATAGGATGAAACCAAAATGGTTCACATCGAGTTCACCAAAAATGTAAGAGAGGGAGACCAACCACATCAAGGCTCTAGGTCACAGAGAGTTGAGAACACAGGGCTGCCCTAACTTACCTCACTCTAATGGATGTCTTGGAGTTAGGATCAATAATGAAGAGCACTATGATATGCTTCTTTTTCTCTACATACCTAGGTTTCAAGTTTAAGCTAGGCAAGCTAGTTTTCAGAGTTTCAACTGCACCTCAGACAACTCTTTGTCTAAGGACATCATAGTTTTGGTACAAAAACATGGTGCACTGGCATCTCTCTGGCACACTAGCATTTGTTGGAAATTTTTCCTCAAATTGGTGGCTTGGAACTTCCCTTAAAGCTTGGAATTTTTTCCCTAATCAACCTGAATGTTGCACAATCATTGAAAACTAGAACCTTGGAACCTATGTTGCAGGGTTCTAAAATTTGATAACCTCCCAACTTAGCAATATTGAGGTTCTTTTTGTTTTCAAAATTGCATGGGTTTTGAGAACTTCGTAACCTTCGATGTAGGTTCTGAAGTTCAGTTTTCTAGCAACTTAGCAACTTTGTGTAGGCATTCATTGGTCAACGGTGATGACATGACATCATGTTGGTAGTTGATCGATGATTGTGGTTATAATAATCCAATATTGCATGCTAGCCCCGCACCTTTTGTGGTGGGTCCTGAGTGACTCTCGTGGGGTGTGCATGATTAACTAAGTGGTGTACATTTGTCAACTCGGTAACTCATGGAGAATGTCCTAGTGGGACTCAAGTAGTGCTAGGTTGGAGAGTGGTGATTAGTTGTTGAATATTGATAGATTGAATGGAAATTAATTGGAAAGTTATGTGGATTTTTAGATGATTTCAATGTGGCTGTAGCAGTTACATGTTTGTGGCAGTTTTTGTATAGTTGAAATAGTTGGATTTCTGGAACTGAAGTGGCCATGGCTAGATGTCAAATATATATTGTATCACTCTACAATGAGTGTGGGTTTGGTTTATTGATGTTCTACATTATATGCTATCTGAGCATTGTAAAAGTGTGAGAACATTAGTAATTAGAATCTTCATATGAGGTTGATCAAGGGTTTGTAATATTGCTATGAATTGACACCTGGAGTGGAGTTTGTAACTCTGTATGTAATTGTTTTACTATAATACAAAGTGACTTTACTTTGTGTGTAGTTTTTTCTCCCATAAGGGTTTTCCCATGCAAATCTGGTGTTCAATTATGTGTGTGTTAAATTTTATATTCTTTTGTTTTATTATTGTGTATCTTAATGACTCTAACTCAAATTAAATGAATTTTTTTGCACTTCTTTCCTAAGAATTTTGCATTTGGAAGGCATTTCTACAAGGAGATTTTCTTTACAAGTGGTATCAGAGCCTTCCAGTTGTGTTATCCTTGTGGGTAGGGCTAGTTTTTTGTGCTAATTTTTTTTAGTGGAAGTCTTACAAAGAAAATTGATTGTCCTTATTACAAATTGAGATGGAAAGCACATTAGGAAGAATAGAAATTAAAAATTTCAATGGTGGAAATTTTGACTTATGGAAACTCAAAATGGAAGACATGTTGGTGGATAGAGATCTTTGGATTGTTGTTATGGGAATAAAACCATTAGGTATGAAGCAAGAAGATTGGAACCTCGTAGATAGAAAAGCCAAAGGGATGATAAGACTTTGTTTGGTCGATTTTGTTCTCTTGAACATCTACGAGGAGAAGACTACATGTTCTTTATGGAAGAAACTTGGTGATATTTATCAAGGAAAGTATCTAGTGAATATGTTATTCCTAAAAAAGAATTTATAATCCTTGAAGATGGAAGAAGGAGCATCCATAGAAGACCATCTAAATTCATTTACTATGATTGTTGCTCAATTTGCCTCTATGGGTGTGAAGATAGAGGAGGATCATTTTATGCTTTTGTTATGTTCCTTACCTGACACATAGGATCATCTAGTGATGGCTATTGGAATTAAAACAACCACCTTTAAAGTGGAATATGTGGTTGCTTCATTATTATTAGAAGAAATACGGAGGAACTCTTCTGAGATGGCCAAATAGGCCCTTGTTGTTCGGGGTAGATCAAAGGAGAGAGGCAATAAGAAAGACAAGAAGTCTAAATCCAAATATGAAGGGAGATCAAAGTCTCCTGACAAGAATTCCAAGGTGAAATGCTAGAATTTTGGGTAGACTAGTCATATTTAAAAGGATTGTAAAGAGGAGAAAAAGAAGAAGAAGAAGAATAACAAATCTTTAGATAATGATTCTTCTTAGAGTGATTTAGATGCCTCATTTTAGCCTTGGTGGATTAGGCATAAGATGATGTCTGGCTAATTAACCCAGTGATGTAGGAGCATCTAGTGGTGTAAGGGCAATCTTGCATCACCCAAAAATAGTTAAATTTCAAGTTTCTCAGTTTTTAGATATTTTTACATTTTTGGATACCCTTTTTGTCATAATGAAATTCTCAATTTATAGTTTTTATTTTTGGTTCCTGAGTTGAAAGATATTGTAGTTTTAGTTTCCTAGATTTGCCCCTAAAAATCTTCTGAGTTAGATTTGAGGCACTTAGAGCTCCTAGATCGGCCCCAAAACTTTCCAAAATAGGCATTTCCAAGTTTAGGCACGTTATTGACTTCGAGACCTTTCCAATGATTCAAACAATTCGCGAATCGGAGTCACGGATCAAAAGTTATGGCCCCAGGAAGTTGGCACACTTTTTAGAAGATACAATTGCAAATGCTCTTTTGAAATTTGAACTTCATGTTGTAAATTTTCAGCGCCAAACTACCTAAACTCAAATTTGAATGTTGTTTTAGCTCCAAAATAATGAGGAGCTCTATTTATGGGTGGTTTTCTAATTTTTGGGTAACTTTTTGGGGACAAGCTCGCATATTATGAAAGGGTTATTTTATAGCTTTCTGTAACTTGCATGTGTTGTAGAACCTAGGGATTTGAGATCCTCTACAAGTAAGAAGTTCCATTTTCTGAATAGTAAAATTATTCTCTTTTTTGTGGGTTATTTTCTAAGTCTTGGGCTATGCCCTCATCAAGTGGTATCAAAGCCAGTTTTCTTCAGCATGTGGACAGCTCGCCGATCGTGAGGCAGTTCGCACCAGGACCATGGTTGTGGGTCAAGGTTAAGAAAGATGCCTCCAAGAGTGGTGCCTGGTAGGCATGGTGGTGCCAAAGGTGGTCAAGGTGGTAGAAATGCTAGTGGAAGAGATGAACTGGCATCCCTCTAGAGACAGATTGATGTGTTACAAGAGCAGTTGAGAAGAGGGTTGAACCCGAGGGAGGAAAGTGAGGATGAAGGAGAGTAAGAAGGTTCAAATGTAGAAGAGGAAGAATAAGCAATTGATCAAGACCAAATGCGGCTAATAAGGGCCATTTTGAAGATTGGGAAAAGACCCAGAGTAGAAGTCCCCAGTTATTCTGAAAGTCTGAGCCCAGAAGAGTTGATCGACTGGATCAACAAGCTAGAAGAATATTTTGAGTATGAGGAATTAGAGGACCTAGATTAGGTTAAGTTTACGAAAATGAAGCTGAAGGGCCATTCTAGTATTCAGTGGAAAGAGGTCTAGTTGGAAAGAAATCGAACAGGAAGAGGCAATATCACCAGATGGGATCACATGGTAGAGAAACTGAAGAAGCAATTCATACCAGTGGACTACGAGTTAGATTTGTTGAAGAAATTGCAAGGGTTGAAGCAAGGAAGTAGATTTGTGAAAGAATATACTAAAGATTTTCACAAGATAATCATCAAAACGGGTCACACAGAGGCCAATAAGGAGAAGGTAGCCTGATATCTTAATGGGTTATGACCAAGCATTTAGGAGGAGTTAAGCCTAGTCAGAATTACCACCATTGAAGATGTGTATTAGTTTGCTCTGAAGGTGGAAGAGAAGCTGAACAAGAGATTTGATGGCAAGCAAAAAGGATGAGGAGGTCAAAGCAGAAGGGGCAATGGTAGACCTTCAAGAAGCCGAAATGATGATGAAAAGAAAAGTGAAGATGTGGGTACCAGCCGAAGCCAAAGGAATGACAACTTCTACCACCCTCGTGATCAAAATAGTGGTGATCAAAGAGGTAGAGGATGAGGGAGATATGGACAAGGATCTGGAAGAGGTGGTTTCAAAGGAACATGTTTCCAGTGTGGTGAAGAAGGGCATCGAGCCTATGAATGTCCACAACACCAAGGAAGGGCAGACAAAAGGCCAAAAGATCATGGAAGGGTTGTGCATGCAAATGAGGAGGCCCAATCTAAACATTCAGATGATGCTAAAAGGGGAGAAGCCCTAGTGATTAGGAGAGCCCTAGTGACTAAGGAAAAGGAACCAGAACAAAGGAAGAATCTATTTCGCACAAGGTGCAAGTGTGAAGGAAAATGTTGTGATGTCATTATTGATGGTGGGAGCACTAATAATCTAGTGTCAGAGGAGATAGTCACAAAGTTGAAGCTAAAGAGGGAAAGGCATCCGCATCCATATTGGATTGCCTAGTTGCAGAAAGACCAAAAGGTTTTGGTCAATGAGTAGTACCTAGTAAAGTTCAAGATTGGGAGCTACCATGATGAGGTACTTTGTGATATCATCCCCATGGATGCCTATCACATGTTGTTGGGGAGGCCATGGCAGTTCGATAGGTGAGCTATACATGATGGCCATGCAAACACTTATTCCTTGACAAAGGATGGGGTTCATCACAAGTTGAAACCCCTAAAGGAGACTGAAGAAAAGGTATGCAGTAGTGCTAGAATTTGTTATGTAGATGGAAGAAAAATTTTAGAAGGTATGAAGCATGAGCATGTGTGTGTATGCATTGATTCCTAGAGTGAGTGAGGATAGTGAGAAGGTTCCGTAATAAGTTTCGGATGTTGATGAGTTTCAAGATATTGTTTCTGATAATGTGTGAGGGTTTACCACCAATAAGGAAGATCACCATTAGATTGACTTGATTCCTAGAGCCAGCTTTGCAAATAAGAGCTCATAGAATGACTCCAGCAGAAAATGAGGAGTTGAACAGAAAAGTTCAAGAGTTGTTGAGAAAGGGTTTGATACGGGAGAGTTTGAGTCCATGTGCAGTACCTGCAGTACTAGCACCAAAGAAGGATGGGGAGTGGAGGATGTGTACAGATTCCCAAGCCATAAACAAGATAACAATCAAGTATAGATTTCCCCTGCCAAGGATGGATGACCTGATAGATTGTTTGAGTGGAGCTCAGTACTTCACAAAGATTGATCTCAAGAGTGGATATCACCAGATCCAGATTCGAGAGGGAGATGAATGGAAGACTGCCCTTCAAGACCAAAGAGGGCCTATAATGAGTGGTTAGTCATGCCTCTCACTAACCAATGCACCGAGCACATTCATGCAGCTCATGAACGAGGTACTAAAAGAATTTCTTGGGAAGTTTTGTTATTGTGTATTTAGATGATATTTTGATTTTCAATAAGATGTTGGATGAGCATCTGATGCATATTCAGAGAGTCTTTGAGAAGTTAAGAGAAGAGAAACTGTTGATTAATCTGAAGAAGTGCAGTTTTGTGAAGGAGTTAGTGTACTTGGGGTTTGTTGTCTTAGTAGAAGGTCTCAAGATGGACCCAGAGAAGGTGAAGGCTATTCTAGAATGGCCTACCCCAAGAACTGCTACCAAGGTGAGATATTTTCATGGTTTGGCTAGTTTTTATAGAAAGTTCATTAGAAACTTCAGTAGTATTTTTGGACCCCTGACTGAAATAATGAGAGGGGATAGAAAAGAATTCAAGCGGGGCATTGGAGCAGAAAAAAGTTTTGAACTGTTGAAGTAGAAAGTGACAGAGCAACCTATTCTAGCCCTCTCAGATTTCAACAAGGTGTTTCAGGTGGATTGTGATGCCAGTGGTTGTGCTATTGGAGTAGTGTTGAGCCAAGAAGGTAAGCCCATTTCCTATTTCAGTGAAAATTTAAATGATGCCAAGAGAAAGTATTCTGTATATGATCAAGAATTTTATGCAATAGTTCAAGCATTAAAGAAATGGAGACATTATTTGTTGCTGAAGGAATTTGTTCTATATACTAATCATCAGGCCTTGTAGTACATAAATAGTCAGGGAAAATTAAATCAGAGGCATATGAAGTGGGTAGAGTTTTTGCAGAGTTATACCTTTGTTTTGAAACATAGGAGTGGGAAGTCAAATAGGGTTGCAGATGCCTTAAGTAGGAGGCATACATTGATGACAAAGATGCAGATTGAAGTGGTTGGGTTCAATGAACTCAAGACACTATATGCAAAAGATCTTGATTTTGCAGAGGCTTGGAAAGCTTGCAAGGCACCTGTTACAGTGGACATGACAAGGTGGCTGGATTTTATAATCCAGGATGGCATGTTATTTAAGGGAAGTCAATTGTGTATTCCGAGGAGTTCCATGAGGGAGAACCTGATAAAGGAGAAGCATAGTGGAGGATTGGCAGGACATTTTGGTCGGGATCAAACCATTTCCATTATCAGTGAGCATCATTATTGGCCTCAGTTGTGATAGGATGTGAAGAAGTTTGTACAAAGCTATAGGGTATGTCAGATGGCTAAAGGAGTGAGCCAGAATACAGGATTATATTAGCCCTTACCTGTACTAGAGAGGCCATGGGAGGATATAAGTATGGACTTTGTTCTTGGTTTGCCAAGGACATAATGAGGGAATGATTCAGTCCTTGTGGTGGTTGATAGGTTTTCAAAGATGGCACATTTTATTCCATGTCAGAAGACCCAAGATGCAGTCCACATTGCTGACTTGTTCTTCAAAGAGGTGGTGAGGCTAAATGGTTTTCCAAAGAGAATTGTTTCAGATCGTGACACCAAATTTGTAGGGTACTTTTGGAGGACCAAGTTGAAGACAGAGTTGAAGTTCAGTTCTACACACCATCCACAAATAGATGGGCAGATAGAGGTTGTTAACAGGAGTTTGAGTAACCTACTGAGATGTTTGGTAGGAGATAAACCCAAGGGATGGGACTTGATCTTACCCTAGGCATAATTTTCTTACAACAATTCTATCAATAGAAGCACTAGTAGATCACCATCTAGATTTTGTATCGAGGTAGCCCCATAATAGCTCAAAAATTGAGGAAGATGTACCAAGAGAAGAAAATAAGTGTTGAAGCCAAATATTTTGTAGAGCACATCAAGGATATATATGAGAAGGTAAGAGAACATATTAACAAGATGAATATGCAGTATAAGGCTAAGACAAATTAGAAAAGGATGTATAAGGAGTTTCAAATTGGTGATGAAGTGATGGTCTACTTGAGGAAATAAAGATTTCCAGTGGGAACATATAACAAATTGAAGATGAAGAAGTTTGGTCCCTATAAAATTTTGAAGAGGCATGATTTAGGGAATGCATATGAGGTAGAGTTGCCGGATAGATTCAACATTTCCCCTATGTTCAACATTTAAGATTTGACAGAGTATCATGAAGGTGGAATGGAGGAAGCACTAGCAATAGGGCAGTATGGCATTCCAGCACCTACTTCAGAAAGGGAGGAGATTGAAGCAATCTTGGATAGTCGTGTGGGAAGGAGTACCAGAAATAGGCAGTATGAAGAATATCTAGTGAAATGGAGAGGAATGCCTATGGAAGATTCATCCTAGCTATCTAAAGAAGTGATTGACCAATTGGGTTTTCCTCAACCATCTGAGATGTGACGGGGTCACTTCTCAAATTACCCTAGGTGTCTAATGCAAGAGCATCTAGTGGTGTAAGGGCAATCTTGCATCACCCAAAAATAGTTAAATTTCAAGTTTCTCAGTTTTAAGATATTTTTACATTTTTGGATACCCTTTTCATCATAATGAAATTCCCAATTTATGGTTTTTATTTTTAGTTCCTGGAATGAAAGATATTGCAGTTTTAGTTTCCTATATTTGTAACTAAAAATCTTCCGAGTTAGATTTGAGGCACTTAGAGCTCCCAGATTGGCCTCAAAACTTTCCAAAATCATTGTAGTCAATTTCAAGCACATTATTAACTTCAAGACCTTTCCAATGGTTCAAACGGTTTGTGAATCGGAGTCCTGGATCAAAAGTTATGGCCCCAGGAAGTTGGTGTACTTTCTAGAAGATACAATTGCAAATGCTCTTTTGAAATTTGAACTTCATGTTGTAAATTTTTGGCACCAAACTGCCTAAACTCAAATTTGAATGTTGTTTTGACTCCAAACTAATGAGGAGCTCTATTTATGGGTGGGTTTCTAATTTTTGGGTAACTTTTTGGGGACAAGCTCGCATATTGCAAAAGGGTTATTTTGTAGCTTTCTGTAACTTGCATGTGTTGTAGAACTTGGGGATTTGAGATCCTTTGCATGTAAGAAGTTCCATTTTATGAATAATAAAATTATTCTCTTGTTTGTGGGTTATTTTCTAAGTCTTGGGTTGTACCCTCATCACCCAGGTGCATCCTTTCACATAGAATCTCACAGAGATTGGTTCACAAAGTATGAAAAGTATGCTAGTGGAAAGGTGTACTTGGAAAGTGATTCATCTCATGAAATTTTTGACTGTGGAAGAGTCAGAATTCAATTTCTTGATGGATGAATAAAAGGAATTTATGGCATAATGCACATACTAGGTCTAGATGATAATTTTATTTCTATTAGTAAGTTGAATGGTGTTGGTATGCAAGTTTCATTCTTGAGTGGTGGTTCTGAGAAAACTACAAGCTCAATGGTGTTGGCTAGGGGTGTATGAATTGGCACTTTGTATAATTTGGATGCACATGTTGATTTTTGGAACATGTGCCTCAATCTCAGAGACTGTAATCCCTAGAAAAGCAAA
Source organism: Sequoia sempervirens (assembly GCA_007258455.2). Taxonomy (NCBI): domain Eukaryota; kingdom Viridiplantae; phylum Streptophyta; class Pinopsida; order Cupressales; family Cupressaceae; genus Sequoia; species Sequoia sempervirens. The sequence goes on from VDFB02193867.1 coordinate 424,041,791, forward strand.
ATCGGTGTGACATTCCTTTTGTCTAGCCAACTGGCAGCTTTGGAACCCTATGGTTTGTACTGGTCATTGAGACTTTGTTTAAGTCTTGCCAAATGGACCTATTGCTATGACATGGAGACTCAGTGAGATCTCTTACCGATATGGAATGTCTCAGTGATAGAAGGGTTTGTTATTAGGTGCCTAGAGTATGTCAGGGCGACCTATGGTGACTGGATCATCGAAGTAACTTGAGGGTCTCGGTAAGAAGTCTTGGCGACATGGAAGTCTAACCGATAGTGTTACCTTCAAGTCATCGGTGTGACATAGGGGTTCGATATGAAGTCTTGGTGATAGGGTGATTGTCTCACCAATGGGGCAGTCTATTGCTAGTATGACTCCTGGTGACTAGGATGTTTTAGTATAACATGAAGAGCTCGGTGTGATGTCTTGGTGAAAGATGATTGTCTCACTGAATGGAATACTCACATCGACATGACTTGAAGACTTCGATATGAAGTCCTAGTGATCTATGGTTGTCTTGCCGATTGAAAAACTAACATTGATATGACCTTTGAACTTTGATATGATTTCTCATCAAATGGAAATTGTCTCACCGATGAGAATGTTGAGGTCGATGTGACTTGAAGACTTTAGTGTAATGTCTAGTTGAAGAGCGATAGTCTTGCTGACTAATAAACTCTTCAGAATACCTTGTGATATTTAGTGTGAGGTCTTGGTGACATGGCGAAGTCTTAGAGATAGCTCTCTAGACTCGATGTAACCTCTTGCTGATAGGGATGACTCTTGGTGATATTGAATGTTGGTTGTGTTGGCATCGAGGAGACATGGTTAGTGTCTCACCAAGATGACAACACAAGTTGAATGACCTTGACCATTTTGATGACTGTCCTATGTGGTGCAATTTGGACCAATTAGAGAAACAAGGATATGAACCATTTGTTGAGTTATTTTTGTGTGGAGGTTGGAAAATTAAAACATGAGGAAGTGGAAACATCTAATGATGCTAGGCTGGATGATTCATAAGTTTTGATCTGATAGTTGGAAAATAATGATTTCATAGAGCCTACAGAGAATGAATGTATATATGTATGCATTGGAAATTCTAAAGAGAAAGAGCTAATAAGCCAAGGAGCTAAGGCCGAGAGCTAGAGAGAGAATGATAGAGAGAGGACTGAGTGGCTAGCCAAAAGTTTGAGGCCATGAGGTCGAAGCAGAGGATTGAGAGGCAGAGTTAAGCTACTAGAATCTCTCGTGATCATGATTGTTTTTGTTGATCTCTCAGGGATAGTTTTGCTACTAGTTGTATCTGGAATTAACAAGATGCAATATCTGAAAGGCTAAGAGCCTAGAACTATATTGTAACTTTCTGTTGCTGAATAATACAATAGCTCAAACCCTTGAGAGTGGGGTTTTTCACCCAAAATGGTTTTCCCCACGTAAAATATTTGTGTTCTATTTTCTATAGTATCTTTCATCTGTGTTGTTGCTTGCTGTTGAATTTACTTGTGTTTTTCTTAGAAGGATCAATGTGGGAAATAAATTGTGTCTATTTCAGCTTTAAGACATAGTTGTATGTGTCTTTGAGGCAACCTGATCGAAATTAAAGTTACCAAAGGCACTACTATTTGGATTTTTCATTACATGTGCTCCATTGATTTCCTTACAAGTGGTATCAGAGCCTTCTCCTTGTTGTTGGTTTTTGATATTTCTCCGATGAAGATTTCTTAGCTTGATGGACTGGAAGAAATTTTGAGGAATGGACTAATATATTGATCCTTTGATGAGTGGAAGCCTTGTGGTATTCTGAGACAACATGCAGCTTGAAGGATGGTCAATGTGGAAAAGGGAGTTGATCATGTTGCTTTGATGTGATCTGTGTCTCCTAGTTGGTAGCAATATAACCTTGGAGTATGAGGTGTATTTCTTTGCTCTGTGGCTATGTAGCAATAAAGCTTTAATATTGGGTGTCTATGTGTTAGGCTTCTGGGTGATATGGAGAAGCCTAGGTTGTTTCTTAGTCATGGAAGAGAGTGTTTATGCTAGGTGGTGTTTCCTTGCATTGGAAGGCATGGTTTTCTATTAACCTCGAATACATAAATGCTATGAAGTTAATCATTAGATGATTTTGAAGCTTCTGGAATAGCTTTTCTCTTTTCTTGGATGCATGTACATATTGGTGGTTTAGATTTGGCCTGAAAGGGGCCTAGATTTTTTGAACTATTGTTTCCTTTTTAAGGATGCTTTGTATTTGCATGGCTCTGTGGTTTTGTAGGTTTTACATGGTTAAGGAAAACTTGTGGTTATGTGGAGTTGTTAAGCTATTGTCTAGACACTGGTTCCTTGGGGGTGTCACTAGATGAAATAGTTGCAATTCTACATGCATGCTTGGTACATGGCTTGAGGAGGTATGATTTCTTCTCTGCATGGGAGTTTTGGTACATGATTTTTCACTCATCATTCTTGTGTGGGTACTTAAGGGTTCCTTGATTATGGTGCTTGTTGTGGACATGATTGGCAAATCATATTTGGCATGATCTAGTGTTTGAGTCATGTTTTCTACGTGGCTATTCTCTTTGAAATATCAATTTTGCATTTCCAATGTGATGATGGGTTTGCACATTTCTATTGAATGGATCTACAGGTTGTGCAATCTTGTGGGTTGTCTTTACCTACATGTTTTATATGAGACAACTTAGAAGTGGACTATCTATATCCACGAGCTTGATTCATTATTGGTGCAAACTTGTTAGCTGGCCTTGTTTGTGGTCACTTGTGCATTAGTGTGGTGCTTTGAGATGAGAGGATGGATACTATTGAGTACCTAAATAGTCAGTTATGGGAACCTGTAGCAGGTGGTCATGATTCTTGGAAAGCTTGGATGTCTTGTTTTAGTGGGAGCTCTAGCAGTGACTATGGATTCATCACATGGTGGTGAATGGTCTTCTTTAGTGTTGCAAATGTTTCTTGGGCGAGCTCTTAGATCCTGTTGCTATAGAAGGTTTATTTCACATTTTCATGGAAATTACTTGAAGATGTGCAACATCTTGGATCCATGGAGGAATGTTGGAGTCTTTGGCTAAGGTGTTGGTGGTGCTTGATAGGTGATGTTTTTAAGTCTATTTTCTTTATGTCATGGTATACTCTTGCTTGTGCACTAGATTTTTGGCATTGTGCATTGTACTTGAGACAATGGAAAATTCACTTGAAGCATGGGATCTCCTATGGGGATGTGTAGATCATGATGTCATGATAAGTTCCTGATTCAGATAATTGGAGCTTTGACAATGGTCTGGTAATTCTTTGTGTATTGGCTGCTTTGATTATTTTCCTGATGCTTCGTGATAGTGTAGTAATGTAGTTGAAGTTTAGCATGAGATGATCAATTTCTAGTACTCATTGATACATGAAGAATAAGGTGAGGCTATTTTTCTCTTATGAGAGAAGTATTGTTGCTTGTTACTCTTGTTAAGGTTTCTTAGTAGAAAGTCTGAGAAGCCTACACCTTGGTTGAATGTGAGTTCAATAAGAGACCTATGAGGAGACTGCTCTTGGATTAGTCATGATGACTTGTATCTTGAAGGAGTATTCTCATTCCCACTCTTGGTCTACTCAATAGTTTATCTAAAAAGTATTTATCCCATTGTATTTTTCAAATGTGTTTTATTAAGTTCACTTTCATGATATGGATCTTGAATTGTTGTCTAATGGTTATGGAGGATTCATAGTGGAAGTTGTATAGTTTTGTTTTATCTCCTTGTTACTAATGAGAATTGGTAGGAGATGTTGTATGGGATAATTTCCTAAAATGGGGAATGAAGTAGTTTGATATTCTTTAAGAAGCTTACATCCATTTTTTTTTAAAGTTAGTTTGATCTTGGTGATTGAAGGAATGAATCTCGTTAAGGTTTTTCTTTTAGGATGTGAAGAAGATCATTCTTGACATAGTTGGCTATTAGAACTGTATGTAGGAAGATGATGTGAAGATTTTCTCTCTATGGCCATGAAGGTTTGTGGTGAGAAAAATGTTTCTTGTGGCAGGTTGTTGCAAGTTGTGCATATCATTGTGGATTTTTCCTCAATACTATAGGCTTACATATTCTATGTGCTAGTATTGGTAGACTTGTGATGCCTTTGATCCTTCAGATCTGGATTACTCAGGTAATGGGAGTTCCTATATGTGTCTTGTCTTCTTTGACTAGTTGGTTATGGATTGGCATAAGTTTACTAATGGTGATACCTGTGATGTATGTGAGATTGGATGGAATAGCATGAGCTATGGGTGCTATTTCTAGTCACGTGGTTTTATCAGTTGGATGGAAGTTGTCAGTCTAATTGTTGTTCTAGCTAATGTTTAGTATCTTGTTTATGGATAATGACTTCACTGTTCTATTCTGATTGAAGCTTTGAAGTTGATATTGGTTTTGTATAGCGTTTGAGCATAGTGAAGTGGTAGCTATATCTTGTTGATGTTATCACTGGGATCTTTTTCTTGTGTTCATTGGAATGGTGCTTATACACCTTGGCATTGTATCCTTCTTCCATAGGTGGCATGTTGGAAGATGATAGGATTTTTTCCTGAATGGTGGACATATTGGATGATGGAGCAGAATTCTTGATGGAGCATGAGAGGATGTTTGAGGTCTATGTGGTTTCCTGGAAGGATGTGATCAGTTGCCTTGTTGATAGTGAGTTGTAGTTGGATGTCTGGTCTTTGTTGTAGATTGTCTGGTGGATTGTTATCTATTGAATCATGTTGATTGGGTGTCTTCAGTGTTGCAGTGTTTCAACTGGTGGAGCTAGTGTGATCTTAGTTCCTGGTTGCTTTGGAGGTGCCTGTGTGATCTTCATCAAGTGGGAGATTGTTGGAATATGTGCCTTAATCTCATAGGTTGTAACCCCTAGAAAAGCAAAGTTAGTGTGACATTCCTTTGTCTAGCCGACTAGCAACTTAGTGTGACATTCCTTTGTCTAGCTGACTAGCAACTCTGGAACCCTATGGTTTGCACTAGTCAAGTTGAGACTTTGTTTAAGTCTTGCCAAATGGACCTATCGCTATGACATGGAGACTTGGTGAGATATCTTACTGATATGGAATGTCTCGGTGACATAAGGGTTTGTTATCAGGTGCCTAGCATATGTCAGGTGACCTATGGTGACTAGACCATCGGAGTAACTCGAGGGTCTCAGTGAGAAGTCTTGGTGACATGGAAAGTCTCACCAACAATGTTGCTTTTGAGTCATCAGTGTGACATAGGGGTTCGATATGAAGTCTTGGCAACAGGGTGATTGTCTCACTGATGGGGTAGTCTGTTGTTGGTATGACTCCTAGCGACTAGGATGTTTCAGTATAACATGAAGAGCTCGATGTGATGTCTTGGCGAAAGATGATTGTCTAACTGAATGGAATACTCACGTCGGCATGACTTGAAAACTTTAGTATGAGGTCTTGGTGAACTATGGTTGTCTTTCCAATGGAAAAGCTAACATCTATATGACCTTTGAACTTCGATATGATATCTCATCAAATGGCGATTATCTCACCGATGAGAATGCTAAGGTTGATGTGAATTGAAGACTTCAGTGTAATGTTTGGGAGAAGAGCGATAGTCTTTCCGACTGATGAACTCCTCAGAATACCTTGTGATATTTGGTGTGAGGTCTTGGTGACATGGTGAAGTCTTAGTGATAGCTCTCTAGACTTGATGTAACCTCTTGCCGACAGGGATGACTCTTGGCAATATCGAATGTTGGATGTGTTGGCATTGGGGAGACATGGTTAGTGTCTCACCAACATGACAACATAGGTTGAATGCCCTTAACCATTTGGATGATTGTCCTACATGGTGCAATTTGGACCAATATGAGAAAGTAGGATGTGAACCATTTTCTGAACCATTTCTGTGTGGAAGTTGGAAAACTAAAACACGAGGAAGTGGAAACATCTAATGATGATGGGCTAGATGATTTGTAAGTTCTGATCTGATAGTTGGAAAAGAATGATTTTATGGAGCCTACAAAGAACGAATGTATATCTGTATGCATTGGATGTTCTAAAGAGAAAGAGATGATAAGCCAGGGAGGTGAGGCTGAGAGCTAGAGAGAGAATGATAGAGAGAGGATCAAGTGGTTGGCCAAAAGGCTAAGGCCATGAGGTCAAAGCAGAGGATTGATAGGAAAAGTTAAGCTACTGGAATCTCTCATGATCATGATTGTTTTGGTTGATCTCTCAGGGATAGTTTTGCTACCAGTTGTATCCAGAATGAACAAGATGTAATCTCTGAAAGGCTAAGAGCCTAATACTTTATTGTAACTTTCTGTTGTTGAATAATACAATGCCTCAAACCTTGGAGAGTGGGGTTTTTCACCTGAAAGGGTTTTCCCCACGTAAATTTTTGTGTTCTATTTTTCATAGTATCTTTCATCTGTGTTGTTGCTTGCTGTTGAATTTACTTGTGTTTTTCTTAGAAGGATCAATGTGGGAAATAAACTGTCTATCTCTACTTTAGGACATAGTTGTACATGTCTTTGAGGCAACCTAATCAAAATTAAAGTTACCGAAGGCACTACTATTTTTAGTTTTCATTACATGCGCTCCATTGATTTCCTTACATTTTAATGTAACCATGTTTCTACAAATTCAAGCAAGGTTGCTTGTAAAGAGAAGGAGAACAAAGTTCCTCTAGGTGCAAACTCTTTGGAGCTGAAGCTCCTAGTATAGAAACCATGTTGTGGCATCATAAACTTTCTCACATAGGATAAAAAGGCTTAAAATCCTTGAAAAATAAAAACCTAGTAGAAGGGCTTGATGATTGTAACTTTGAGTTTGATTTTTGTGAACATTGCATTTATGGAAAGGAACACTGTGTTTCATTTTACTCTAGTCCTCATAGATCTTCTAGCATACTGGATTATGTGAACTCTGATGTATTTGGTCGAGTAAATATTCCTTTGTTATTGAATTCTAAATATTATGTTTCTTTTATTGATGATTATTCGAGAAGGGAATTTGTGTACTTTCTTAAAATTAAATCAAAAGTGTTCAATTAGTTTAAAGAGTTTAAAAACTCAGTAGAAAATTAGACTAGAAGGAAAATTGAATGTTTAAGGATAGATAATGGTGATGAGTTCTGTTCTACAAATTTTGAAAGGTATTGTAAAGACCATGGGATTAAAAGGAATAAAATATGCCTTATACTCCATAGTAGAATGTAGTTGTTGAAAAGTTAAACTGGATGTTGATGGAAAGAGCATGAAGTATGTTGAGAAATGTTGGTCTGGAGTAGAATTTTTGGGTTGAGGCTATGGCTACAACATGTTACTAGGTTAATCATTGACACAATTTAGCTCTTGTTGACAAAATTCCTATGGAAGTGTGGTTTGGTAAGAAGCCCTCTCTTATACATATTTGTGTCTTTGGTTGCAAAGCATATGTTTGTTCCAAATGAGAAAATATCTAAGTTGGAAAAAAAAGCTTAAAAATGTATCTTCACTAGCTACAACATTGGTGTGAAAGGATACAAGCTTTGGAATGCTATTATTGAAAAGGTTGTGTAGAGTAGAAGTGTAATCTTTCAGGAGATGAAACATTCTATAGTTGATCTACAATCAAAGATAGAAGAAAAAGAAAAGAAGGATGATGTAGTTGAAATTCCTCCGACTCTAGATAAAGAGGAACTGTGAATTCAAAGTGTACCTAAAACTAAGGAGAGCTTTAGAATCCCTAAGAGTTTTGGACAAGAAGAAGAATCACAACCTCAGCCCCAGCTTGTGAGGAGGTCCACACTTGAAAAGTGGCAACCTGAAAGGTATGGATTTTCCTTATTGGACTCGAGTTGTGACTATGCTTTGATTACTAGCAATAATGAGCCTAGGACTGTAAAGGGGGATATTAATATTCCTTATTTAGATTCTTGGTTGGAAGCCATGAATGCAGAAATGGAATCATTGAAGAAGAATGAAACCTAGGATTTGGTTCCTTTTCCTGAAGGTTAAAAGCCTATTGGTTGTAAATGGGTATTTAAGAAGAAGATTGGTCTGGATGGTTGTGTTGAGAATTATAAAGCTAGGTTGGTTGTCAAAGGTTATTCCTAGCTAGAGAGAATTGATTATGGAGGTATACTTTATCCTATAGCTAATTTGACATCTATTAGATTTATGTTGTCACTTGTAGCTGCATATGACTTAGAGGTTGAATAGATGGATGTGAAAATAATGTTTTTTTCATGGAAATCTAGAAGAAGAGATTTATATGTCCTAGCTTGAGCACTTTGTTGAAAAAGGTAAATAAAGTTTGGATTGCAAGTTAAATAAATCTCTATATTGTTTAAAGAAATCATCTAGAATGTGGTACCAAAAGTTTGACACTTTTGTGTTGTCATTAGGATTTTTGAGATCAAAATCAGATCATTGTTTGTACTACAGAAATAAAAAATGATCATTTACTTATTATTTCCTTATATCTGGATGATAGGCTATTCTTTGGGAATAGTAAGGGTATGATTTCTATTTTAAAATCTCAATTGTTAGTGCAATTCAAAATGAAAGATTTTGGTGCAGCAAGGTATATTTTGGGTATGCAAATCAGAAGGGATAGGGGAATCAAAAACCTTTAGCTCGGTCAAAGAAAGTATATTAATTATATCCTTGAGAGATTTAGTATGATAGATTTCAAGTAGTTAGTTGTTCTAGTGTTGCATGGAACAAAGCTATCTATGGAAGATTTTACGAAGTCTACTACTAAGACGAAGACATGACTAGAGTGCCTTATGCAAGATCAGTTGGTATTTTAATGTATGCAATGGTCTATACCAGGCCATACATTGCCCAAGCAGTGGGAGTACTTAGTCAGTTTATGGCTAGTCTAGGAAGTCCACATTGGGATATTGTGAAAATATTTTTTAGTTATTTGAAGGGTACTTTAGAGTATGCTCTATGTTATCATGGCAACCCGGTTGTATCACATAGATCTCTTAGCATTCATGGGTATGTGGATTATGATTGGGAAGGGGACATTAACAACAAAAGACCCACTAGTGGATACATCTTCATGTTATTCGATGATGTAGTAAGTTGAATGAGCAAGCGACAAGATATAGTCACTTTATCTACTACTGAGGTGGAGTACATAGCAGCAACGCATGCTTATAAAGAATCCATTTGGCTTAAATTTTTGTGTTTTGATGTTGGGTTTAATGTAGGGTAGATTACTATTTGTTGTGTTAGTTAGAGTGCTAATTTTTTGGAAAAAAATCCCACTTTCCATGCTAGGATGAAGCATGCCAATGTTTAGTATCATTTCATTCATGACATGGTGGAGGATGGAAAAATTAATATTGAAAAACTAGATACTCCATAGAATGGAATTGATGCATTAACAAAGCCTCTAAACACAAAAAAGTATAAGTGGTGTGTCAGTTCAATGGGCCTTAGGGCGTATGACTTTTAATAACTTTGAGTTTGGAAGAAGCCAATAAGTCTTCATCAAGTGGGAGCATACTAGAAAATGTGCCTCAACTTGTTGGCTTGGAGCTCCCTTAAAGCTTTTCATTTTTCCCTTAATCATCCTGAATGTCATGCAATCACTAAAAACTAAAACCTTGGAACCTATATCGTAGGGTTCTAAAATTTCATAACCTCTCAACTTAGTGACATTGAGATTCTCTTTATTGTCGACATGTCGCAAGTTTTGAGAACTTCATAACCTCTAATAGGGTTCTGAAGTTTGATTTTCTAGCGACTTTGTGTGAGCATTGGTTGGTCAATGGTGATGAGGTGACATCGTGTTGGTAGTTGATCGATGGTTGTAGTTATAATAATCCAACAGTGCCTACTAGCCCTACACCTTTTGTAGTGGGTCCCAAGTGACTCCCATGGGGTGTGCGAGATTGACTAACTAGTGTACATTTGTCGACTAGGTAACTAATTGATAATGTCATGGTGGGACCTAAATAGCACTAGGTTGGAGAGTGGTGATTGGTTGTTAACCATTGACATATTGAATGCTGATTACTTGGCAAGTTATGTGGATTTTGAAATGAGTTCAACATGGTTGTAGCAATTACATGTTTGTGGTAGTTTGTGTATAGTTAAAATGATTGATTTTCTGGAACTGAAGTGGCCATGGTTGGATGTTGAATATATATTGTATCACTTAGTGATGAGTGTGGGTTTAATTGATTGATGTTCTACATTGTATGTTATATGAGCATTGCAACTATGAATGGTGATCCTAGACCTACACAAACAGAAAGAGCAAACACATAATTAACCCAATATGCAAGTTAGAAACAACATTCCCCATGAAATTTATTTGAGGTATCAAGAACAAGAAATAAATGAAGAACAATGAATAAAACTATCAAATCTTGCTAAAAATAAACAAACTCTCAATCCCATGGGGGAATTGGTACCATTTTGATGTGGAAAATGGCCCTTTCCCAATTCCTTGCAAGCTTGATGAGGATTTGTTGATGGTTGAAGCTCCTTGATGAAATTTTGGCATAACCTAGCTATGCAATCATGAAAATTATGAATACTTGATGCAATGGATGAAAAATGGCTCTAAGTATGGGGATAGTGACTTTTCTATGAAGTTGTGTATCCAAATTTAGTAAAAGGGCCTTCTATTTATAGAAGAACAAGATGGAAGAATAAGCAAAATGGAGGAATGTGGGATTAATCATTAGCCAATGGCCAAATACCACTTCTCAAGATGTGAATGGGGGAGAAAGGAATAAATTAAATTCCACTTGGATCAATGCACAAGGACATGTAAGTGGTATTGAATGCCTTGTTGGAAGGACAAATCCCTTTTGGAGGGACTTTTCAAATATGGATGAATATTCCCTTTTGATGCCATGTTGAGGGAAATTAGAAGATTTAATAAATCAAAAGAAATGATCTATTGTGCAAGTTGCAAAATCTAAAGGATTTGGATGATTAGGGTTTGATTTAATCATGATTTTATTAATTTAAGTGAAGATTAGGTTATTTGACAATTTGACTTAGATTTTAGTATTTAAATAAATCAAAATGGGAGGAATAATTATTTTAGACTTAATTAAATAAAGTTTTATTTATTTAATTAAAGAGGATGGTGTTAGTTTTAAATCAAATAAAGATAAATTTATTTAATTTAAATGAGATAAATTTAGAGATTAATTAAATAAAATGGATTATTTAATTAAAAGAGGGACTATAGGATTAATTGAATAAAATGATTTATTTAATTAATAGGAGATGATGAGTTAATTAGATAAAATTGATTTATTTAATTAAGAGATGAAATGTGATGAATTTAATTAAATAAAGGTTATTCGATTAAATGGTTAGTAAATTAGATGATTTAGGATGAAATAGTGTTAGTGAATTAGGATCAGGTGTACGAGATCAATCTGTACATTTTATGTGTCTACATTTTTTCTCACTTTGAAGAAATGCACATGTTGCGTTGATTCAAAGAATAATCATGCCTTGATAAAAATTAAAAATAAGTTTGATTTTCTTAGATGCCCCATTGCTTCCCCAGTGAGAAGAAATACACTGGTATACTACCCCCTTGAGAGATCGAACGAAAATTTGGATTTTTGGGTGATCTCATGAAAAAAGAGGACAAGGGACCCAATAGGTCTAGAAATGCTCTAGGAGGCAAAAAATGTGCTAAAACATGACAAAACGATGCAAAAAGAGCCTTGGTTGGGAAAAAATGGGATTGGGGGTCTAAAACCCTAGTTGGATGGCTAAACAGGGTGAAAAAACCCTAACTTTCAAGCTTAAATAGGCCTCGAGGGGCCACTTCCAATTCATTTTGCATTCACAACTTTAGAGATTTTGCAATTTTGAGCTCTGACCACTATTCAAGATGGTGGAAAGACCACTTCCCTACCATGTTTCTGAGCATGTGTGAGTGCACTAGAGGCTTCCCAACATAGGACCATCGGTATGCCATCTTATCTCGACCTTTCATTTCATTTTTTGAGAGCATTAATTAGGATCAAAGGTCAAACAAAGTCAAGCGGCACAGTATGGCACCACTGAAACCTTAGAATTAGTGTCACATGACCTTAACTTAAGTTGCTATTGAGTTTAGCACCACGGCGACCCATTTTAGTAGTTAGGGTTTTGGTCTCAAAGTGCATCGCATATGCAAATGGTGTTGTAGTGGGCTAGTTAGGATTTTAGGGTTTAGGCTTAAACTGATGTGCAGTCAAAGTGTGATGCATCAACATAGTTTGGAACTTCCAAATAGCACCACAATCACAAAAAATGATGCATTTGTTGTTTCAATCATGAAAACTCTGAATGGGATCCTATTTTTTTATGAAACTTGACGTTGTGACTTTACTAGTGTAGGAGGATGTGAAGATCTTACATTCACACAAGCATAGGTCCTCAATCTTGAGAATATTGACTCAAGATCCTGGTTTGCATGAGACACTCCAGGAGTACCTTGGGGTGAAAGGACTATGGTACGTCACCTACACAGCTCCTATTCGTACACTCCTAGGGATGATGATAGCATTAGTAGAGTGATGACACAATGAGACGCCATTGTTTCACTTGCCCATAGGTGAGGCAATAGTGACCTTGGAGGATGTCTGGTGCATTTTTTGATTGCCAATCCATAGAGAGTGAGTCATCTATGATGTGGATGCTAGGAAAGATTCTTGCTATAATGTCATGGGCCTTGATGAGATCATCTTTGCCAAGGGATAAATCGAGCTGGAGCGATATAGGAGGGTGGTGCCCACCTTTTGATTGATTGTCACTACAATCATCTTAGGTCTTGTGACACCAGATCAGCATAACCAATACTTCAGTCCAGGATGGGGTCTTGCATGGGGGATAGTGATGTTGGCCTCACTCTAGCATGATCTACATGAGTGCAACTATTTGGATAGCATTGCCATTGGGTCTAGAGTTACACTTTTGCACATCTGGGCTTGGGAGAACACCATAGTGCTTTGTACAAGAGTTACATTGGTTGATATGGAGTCAGATGATCCAGTTTTCTAGTGGTACAAAGGTGGTCTTTATTTTAGTCACATAGGGCAGCATGGCATCCCTCACTAGAGGAGGATGATCGACAAGATGACAGTTTTCGCATGGAAGCCATATCTTGGGATGTCGGCCTGATATGATGACACACAATAGTTATTCTTTGCTTGCTAGGATAGACTAATGTAGGTACAAGAGCACACCATGATTGAGTGCTACCTACCCATTCAAGTGGCTAGATAGTTTGGAGAGCCTCAGGATAGACCCAATGACTAGTATGTGGCAATATTTTCCCGTACTATCAGGGAGACCACATGGGGCAACCTATTCTAGTAGATGATGCAGTTGAGAGTTTCAAGTAGATGGTGGCTAGGCCATGGCCATATGATCAGGGGAAAGTAGATGTAGGGATGACATAGGAATACAAAGATTTTTTTTGTCCTCCCCTTAGATTGACAATGTTGGGAGCAATTGTAGCACGATGGAGGTCCAAGGGCCGATTAGAAGGATGAGGCCGAGGATGAGGAGGCCAAAGAGATGGAGATGGGGATAGAGATGGGGGCAGGGAAGAAGGAGGAACACCACCACCATTCCATCCTAAATAGTAGCTCGACCAACACAGGGCATAATAGGATCAAGATCAACTTCCCTAGAGGGATCAGGGACCACCCCCGCGAGACCAGGGATTACCACCGCCACCTGATTAGAGAGATACACTGATTTTATAGCTTCAGGGGTAGATACAAGGTTTGTAGAGGCTGATTACCACCTCAAAAGCTGATAGATATTAGGCCCAGGCAAAGCGAGATTAGGCCTTTTAGTAGAGATAGGCTGCCTAGCTATAGGTAGCATAGGAGATGGGTTGACGAAAATAGCTTGAGAGCATGGTCGCATCCTCCTCCTGGAGCATAGTATCCATGAAGTCCTATAGAGATTCCATTAGAGAGGCTAAGTATTATTGGCTGCACTACTAGCAGGCAGTGACTCGAGTGACTAGGGTTCCATATTTTTCACAATAGACTGGATACAGACCTCTATAGGATCACGGGGAGAGGTAGGCTAGCAATGGGAGTAGCCAATAGGGCTAGCTCATTTTGATCAGAGATATCATTCCTTTTGTGATCCATGGGCTTGTTTTTGATAGCCCTATGGGAAATTGTATTGTATTGATATATACACACATTTGATCTTGATTCCTTATACCATGACAATTGTATTATTGATGATATATATGATATGATTTTGATCCGATGAGATGGTGTGTCCTATTTTATTTATGCGTGATGAATGGGTGTTATTTACTCTTCTATATGCAATGCTCTATATGTGATGCAACTCTATTTATGTGATGGATGTATGTATGATCATGCTCATGGATGCGTTATCTTTTTCAATATCTTTTTTATGAACTTTTTTATGATGATGACGTATATGGATGTAATAAATGTATGGATACAAATGTTTATGATGTGTTAATGATTTTGATATGTAAATGATCTTACCATGCTTAGAATAAAAAATCTATATTATGTTCTATATGATAGTGCAAATGAATGATGATTTATGATGTAACATGATCATGTGATGTAATGGGGTGTTATGGTATATTTCTTTTCTTTTTTCAGTATATTTTTCATGTATGCATAATGTATGGATGATATGATGATATCTATGTGATTATGTAATGAATGAAAATGTATGGTTTATGAGATGCTTAGAATAACCAATCTATATTATGCAATGCATGTGAAATGATTAGTACTTCTTATATGATATGCATGCTATATAGTATGTTGACAGTTTGTGGATGTAGGATGGATTCATTAGTGATGTTTGATTTAACTATCATGGTACCATGTTAGCGCAAAAGGAAGATAGGAGAAAAGAGATGAAAATGAGAGGATCCAACAAGTCCATGATATGAGAAGACCTTATTGGAGATGATGATGAGATATAGATGATGTTCGATTACCAAGAATTGGGATTTTAAAAAGGGAGCATTTACCTTATGTTTGATAACACACATAGGTGTGATGCATCAAGTTATAAAGAACCAGAATGGCATTGCACCTAGTGTGATGGAATTTGACTAGACAATCAAATAGGAGTACTCCTATTCACACCTGGAATGTGGAACCCTATTTAGAGTGTAGTTCAAATATATCAAACATCTCAGACCAAAACACGGAAAGGAAAGCCTTCCTATGTGGTCAAGAAGACACTCAAAATACCCTCCTTACAAACCAAACAAAGTACGGATGACCAAGGTTATATTACAAGCATATCCAATAGGAACAACAAACAAAAGATAATGATTGCTGCCCCATTCCTATCTCTCTAAATCTTTTAGACATCATCAAGAGGTCATTGGAATGACCACACCAAGATAAATCAAACAAGATAAAATCAAGTAAACAAACAAGTTGATGTTCTTCATACCGCTAGCCAAGACTAAACTACGGTGATGCCTAATGTTGATGTCCATTGTAGGAAGGGTGCATCCTAGGACATGATGTTATCAGATGATGATGAGATTGATTGCATGATAGGTTATTGATACAAAAATTTGACTAGCTTGTTTACTTACTAACTTAGACTTGAGACTCTGACATTTGAACTTTCACTTTTGACTGCTAGACCTATTTCCGACTATTTCACCAAAGGTTGAGGGTGATGATGATTTATTATGATTAGATGTTTATTATGGGTGAAAGTGAGATGAGACCGATGGATTTTTTGGGTTTTTTTTTTTAAAATTATCTTTTTGAAATGTTTTGATGTTGTTTTTGGTATTTTATGATTTTACAAATGTTTTGATTTTCCAAATTTTCCAATGTTAGGTTTTTTCTAAGATTTGGACCAAATTTCTAACCTAAAGACCTATCCTAGGGGCCTCGGGGGCTAATCAATAGATTAGACTTGCTTATGTTATACACACAAAGACCACATAGTTTGACTAACATAGACTTGTTTATTGATGAAGATGTAAATGGATTGCCAGTTTATTATGATAGACTCCTAGAGGACTGATCTAAATGTCTCAGGGGATGATCAAAGATCAACCTTGCCTACGTTTAGAGCTCAGAGATCCATAGTTCGACAAGACAACTCTATTTTTGACTTTTTGATTGACTTTTTGACCTGTTTTGGGGATTTTGATATGATTTGGATGTTTTTTGATTTTTTGATTTTTTGATGTTTTTGTATTTTTCTGATGTTTAAGACTTGAAGAATGTACATGAATCCGACCCAATATAGGACATGCCCCTAGTGTGATGTTGTAGAATACTTTGATATAGGCAGGACAAACTGACCTTTGGAATGGGCCAAGTAGTACTAGGAGGGATCATGAAATGAACACAAAACCAAGCTATGATGTAGCCATAGATGGGTGATGGAAGGATGCGATGGAATAGAATGGATGAAAGATGAAGGATAAGTCATGAGGATCAAGGTGGATGGAAAGTGCTTATTTACACATGGTGCTTGTTTGCTAGGTTTTCACCAAGGTACTTTCCCAAAGTGCCACCGAAGTGGTTTTCACTAGAGGACAATTTTTATTTTTACTATTTTCAATCCTTTCTCTAAGTTTTTTTGGATTTTTTGAAATTTTGAAATTTTTTGTTTTTTTGGTTTCATACCTTGAAAAATTAGGCATAAATTTTTTTAAGATGAGAGCTATTCATGGGCTCTGGTAGAGGCTCACCTTCAAACATTGATAACTGATATGCCCCTAACTTGTAGCTTGTTGTGATGATAAAGGGGACCAACCAATTGGGTTTGAATTTTCCCTTCCTATTGGGATTTGGCATATTTTTCTGATTTTCTTTCAGCACAAGTTCCTCCACCTAGAAGGTCCTTCTCCTAATGTTCTTGTTGTAGATCTGCTCGAGGAAATTTTGATAGACCTGTAGATGGTTCAAGGCATCCATATGTCACTCCTCTAGTAATTCCAACTCATTCAATCGTGAGACCCAATATTCCTCATCTGTGATGTGATTTTGTAGTGATATCCTCAGGGACAGAAGCTCAATCTCAATGGGGAGTCTGGCCTCTAATCTATAGACTGGGGAGAATGAGGTGGCACCTATTGGTACGTGGATGCTTGTTTGGTAGGCCCATAGGGCAGGACTTAATTGTAAGTGCCAATCATGACCAACTTCATTGATTATCCTTTTTAGGATTTTTAGGATAACTTTGTTTGTAGACTCAACTTTTACATTCCCTTGGGGATAATAAGGAGTGGAAAAGAAATGTTGGATTTCAAATTTGTAGCATAGTTCTCAAACATCTTGATTCTTGAAGGGTGTCCCATTATCTGAGATAATGGCTTGAGGGACACCATAATGACAAATTAGATAGTTCAGGATGAACTTGGATATCTACTTTCCATTTATGTAGGTCATGGGTATGGCTTCCACCCACTTTGTAAAGTACTCAGTGGTGGTAATGATAAACTTGTGGCCACTTGGATGAGGTGGTGGTAATTTTTCCAATGAGATCGAGGTACCACTGTGAAAAGGGCCATGGTGTGATGATGGGATGGAGCTCTTGAGTTGGTGTATGGATGATATCTCCATGTTGTTGACACTACAAGCATTTTTTGACATATTCATGGGCTTCTCTTTCCATTGTGGGCCAGTAGTACCCCATTCTCAGCAACTTCTTAGCCAAGGTCATACCACTCAAATGGGAACCACAAATGTCATTGTACACCTTGGTTAAAGCAGTCAAAGCCTCCTCAGTATTCATACATCGTAATAGTGTTCCCTCAATGCTCCTATGGTATAAGGTGTCTCCTAGGATAACAAAATGAGATGAATTTTTGACAAAGGTTCTTTTTAGGCTCGAGGGTAAGTGAACAAGGAGGACTCCTATTCTTAAGTAGGTGTATATATTGTGATACCAGGGATCATCGGGACCAATGATTTTGCACACAAATTTGGATGTTGGTACACTGAATGTTTGTACGAGAAGCTTCTCTACAAGGAATTCATGCTTTGGGACATTGTGTGGGATATCCAATAGGGATCCAATTTTCTCCATGGCATCTGCTACTCTATTGTTAGCACTCCTGATCCAAAGGATTTTTTTTAATTTTCAAATTCTCCAATTTTCTCTAGTTTTGGCATCATCAGAAATTGCTCAGGACTCTTACTTCAATGCAACTTGAATGGAGTCAATTGGAGTCCCAGAGCTCAAGATATTTATGGTCAAACCTTTGGTCAACTCTCAGAATGAGGGCAAAAAAAGGGAAAAAATCAAAGTGATCAAAACTGATCAAAGTCAACACCATTGCATAGTGCTCATCATCATAATTTCAGCATAGTTCATTTCACAGAAAATAGAGTTCGTATGGCGAAGTTATGGAAGGTCAAAGATTGGGTCAAAGTTGCATGATGATGTGAGCACTCGGTCAGCTCAACGACTAATTAGCCATTGACACATGGCATCTCCTCATCCCTCCAATGAAAATATATATTTTTTTAATTAAAAAATAATAATAATAACAAAAAATAGTAATTAAAATATAAAAATATAAAAGCCTACCACTCCTCCCATTTAAAAGCCTTAATTTAAGGTCTATGTGAGAAAAAGTAGGTGGGGTCTTAATTTAAAACAAAAAAAATTTACAGCTATTTAAATGGGATAAAACCCCTTTAATATTTAAAAATACATATGGATGGGAGATCCCCTTTTGAAGGGGAATTTAATCATTATTTAAAAAAAAAATCAAATTGCCAACCAATTCACCCCCTATAATTAAGGATTAAATCCTTAAAAAATCAAGCCTATTTATATTCAAAGGTGAATTATTAAGATCTAATAAATCCTAAAATGGATTATGGAATAAAATTACAAGAGGCCATCTCTGAATATTTTACGTAAAATTGGATGGGTTATTTTAACAGGAGGATATCCCTATGTAAATAATGGGGGATTTTAAAGTAATATTTTCTATGTAAAGGGGATATTGGGATGTTTTGAAAATCAATTGGTTATGAACCAATTTGAGTAATTTTTTTGTATAAAAAGGGTAGAATGGGGGGTGTGAGATTAAGTAATTTTTGAAGAGTTTTTTGGCTAAGTGGTTTGAAGTGAATTTTTGGGAGAGTTGTGAGAAGATTTCCAAGTGATAGTGAATTTGATCCTTATGCATTTGAAGCTTAGTTAAGATTGTTGCATTTGTTGAAGGATTTTCTTTGTAATTCATTGTTGACCAAGGAGACATAAATCTTGTATTAGGTGGAAGATCTTGTAATCATTTTCTAGAGATTAATCAGATCGGTCACTCCATTGGAGCGGACCTGAAGACATAGTCACGATTGTGGTGAACTTCATTATTAGATTGCTTGCATTTCCTCTATCCTTCTCTCTCACATTCTATTTTCTTCACTTTACTATTTCCACTTAATTAACCATGTTAATGTGTTAATTTCATTTATGTAATTTGGATTTTAAAGATTGTAAATATTAACAATTCAATTATGCAATTAGCCTAGAACCTAATTAGATCAAGTTGGTATTAGAGCATTTGGTGACTATTATTGTAGTTGGTTTTGAATGCTAACAAGATCTAGGATTTAGAAGGGTGAAGGAAAGCTTGAGGAATATAATCCCGAGATCAACAAATAAAGAACTTTTCTGAAAATGTTTGTGTCTAGAATGCAAGTACCCGAAGAACTCAGTGAACAAGATTTTTGAAGAGCTTTCTAGAAAATGAGAGCTGCGTTGGAGATGCTACTCAAAGAAAGGGAAGAACACATGAAACTTGAAGAAGATAATGTATTGAAGCAAGAAGATCATGGAGATCATAAAATCAAGAAGAAGTAACTAGGAGGTGGTGATGAACCCCCAAAATCTCCTCTGTCTAATCTTCCTTCTTCTCCTCCTTCTCCTTGTTCTTCTTCACATTCTCTTTTCGGTAATCCTTTTAAGGGTGTAAATAAGCCCTAGATTAAATTGGATATTAAATTTGAACTACCTAAGTATTGTGGTGAATTAGATGTTGAAAAGTTAGATGACTGGATTCAACAAGTAGAAGTCTATTGTAGAGTCCAAAACCTCTTTGATGATGCTTCTAGGATCTAGTTAGCTACTCTTCGGTTGGGAGGTACAACTTTTATCTGGTGGGAGAGTATGACTAGACCAGAAATTTCACAGCATGGTAGAGTCAATTTGTCTTGGTCAAAAAAATTGAGTGCTCTTAAAAAGAGATTTTATCACGTAGGTCACATGAAGCAATTAATGATGATTTGGAAAGTGTTTAAACAAGGGAAAGGTAAAACTATCCAAGAGTACACCCATGAATTTAGAAATAAGGCTATTGCATTAAATGTACCTTTGTACACCTAAGATACTTTGTTAAAGTACATAGGAGGTCTTCACTCATATCTCAAACATTCTATTTTGGCTTTGAATCCTAGTAATTTGGATGAAGTTTGTGTCCAAGCTATACATTTAGAGTCAAGAGGAAAGGGTTCTTTTATTGATAAGTTTGATAATGATAACTATGTAAAGAAATCCTCTAAGGTTCCAGAGATAGGGAAAGGAAAGAAGACAACTACAGTCAAAAAGGATGACAAGATTTCTCGCTCTCATTGTGACAAGAAGGGTCATGATGAAGATCACTGTTAGAAGTTACATCTCAAATTGAAGCCTAAGTGGGCTCAGAGACATAATAAAAAACATAAGGGCAAGGAGAAAGCCACAAATATTGTTATGGATCTTGGTTCTAATTCTGATGATGAAACTAAGATAACAGCTATGGGTTTGAAAGGTAAAGCTCCTCTTTCCAGTGTTTCCTTTGATAGTTGTGCTTCTACTTCTAAAGTTAATGAGGTCTCTGAAGATAAGAAAAGGAATGAACTTTTCCACATAAGGGTTATTGCTAAGAATGTGAAAATTGATGAACTCATAGATAGTGGTTCTCAAGTTAACTTAATTTCTGAAGATGTAAGAAACTTGGGATTGAAAACTACACTACATAAAAAACCTTATCCACTAGGCTGGATTTGCGAGAATGATAAATTGAAAGTAACAAGACAATGCACTTTGAGATTCACAATCACTAGTAAGTTTGTGGATGAAGTACAATTTGATGTGGTTCCACTAGATATCTTTGGGATAGTTCAGGGTAGCCCTTATCTATAAGATCAGAAAGCTATTTTCTACAAGGAAAAGAATCATTATAATTTGTTTAAAGATGGCATTCAATATATTGTAGATTCTCATAGGATTAAGATTGATCATTCTTTTACAAACACAAGGAAATTAAAGAAGGTGATTAATGCAAGTAAAGATTTAACTCTTATTTCTGTCAGTACAAGTGATTCTAGACATGAACTTGGAGTAGCTAACTAGGGTCAGATGTTGCAGGATGCACCCACAATACAACATGAGGGAATGGTGATTGAAAGCATTGATGGTCCCTTGGGTAAAAAAATTTATGTTGTGGGCAATCGATATGTTGTTGATTTATTCTCTTTCATATCTGCATTATTGTTCAGCTTGATGCTATTCAATGTTTGTTGGTTAGTGGCTACGACAATTGATGTAGATGCTTATGGAAGTGATAAAATGATGTTTATATTCAACAATGTTGTTGCAGTCTTCATTGTGCTTGTGAGCCAGGTATACAGATGTACAAAGGATACATGACAAGTGGGGAGGCCAAGTCCTCATTTAATGTCAATATAGATGATACTTTTGGAGGTCCAAAAGCTCTCTAGTGGAGAGGATTGATCCAAAGGATTTTTTGTCAATTTTGAAATTCCCCAATTTTCTCTAGTTTTGGCATCATCAGAAAGTGGGCGGGACTTTGACTTCAATGCAACTCGAACGAATTCAATCAGAGTCCCAGAGCTCAAGATATATATGGTCAAACCTTTGGTCAACTCTCATAACCAATGTAGAAAAAGGGAAAAAATAAAAGTTATCAAAACTAGTCAAAGTCAACACCATCGTGTAGTGCTCGTTGTCACGATTCCAATAGAGTTCATTTCATAGAAAACGAAGCCCATATTGCAAAGTTATGGAAGGTCAAAGATTGGGTCAAAGTTTCATGATGAAGTCAGCACCTAGTCAGCTCAACGACCAATTAGTCATTGACACATGGCATCTCCTCATCCCTCCAATGATAATATTATTTTCTTGTTTATAAAAAATAAAAATAATAACAAAAAATAATAATAAAAATATAAAAATATAAAATCCTACCACTCCTCCCATTTAAAAGCCTTAATTTAAGGCCTACATGAGAAAAAGTAGGTGGGGTCTTAATTTAAAACAAAAAAAATTACTCCTATTAGAATGGGATAAAGCCCCTTTAATATTTAAAAATACATGTGGATGGGAGATCCCCTTTTTAAGGGGAACTTAATCATTATTTTTAAAAATAAAATAAAATTGCCAACCAATTCACCCCCTATAATTAAGGATTAAGTCCTTAACAAAATCAAGCCCGTTTATATTCAAAGGTGAATTATAAAGATCTCCTAATAAATCATGAAATAGATTATGGAATAAAATTGCAAGAGGCCATCCATGAAGATTTTATGTAAAATTGGATGAGTTATTTTAATGGGAGGATATCCGTATGTAAATAAGGTAGAATTTTCAAATAATATTTTCTATGTAAAGGGGATATTGGGAGGTTTTGAAAATCAATTGGTTATGAACCAATTTGAGTAATTATTTTGTATAAAAAGGGTAGAATGGGAGGTGTGAGATTAAGTAATTTTTGAAGATTTTTTTGGTTAAGTGGTTTGAAGTGAATTTTTGGGAGAGTTGTGAGAAGATTTCCAAGTGATAGTGAATTTGATCCTTATGCATTTGAAGCTTAGTTAAGCTTGTTGCATTTGTTGAAGGATTTTCTTTGTAATTCATTATTGACCAAGGAGACATAAATCTTGTATCAGGTGGAAGATCTTGTAATCATTTTCTGGAGATTAATTGGATCGGTCACTCCATTGGAGAGGACCAGGAGATGTAGTCATGATTGTGGAAAACTCCATTATCAGAATTTTTGCATTTCCTCTCTCCTTCTCTCTCACATTATTTTTTCTTCACTTTGCTATTTTTGCTTAATTAACCATGTTAATGTGTTAATTTCATTTATGTAATTTGGATTTTAAAGATTGTGAAAATTAAGCATTCGATTATGCAATTAGTCTATATCCTAATCAGATCACCTAGGTATATGCTCAAGTGTGATATCAATGAAGGACTCCTTGTGGATTTCTACTAGTTACTTATATTGAGTCAGCTTGTTGTCTTTCATTTGGTATTCATTATTCACTTGGTTGATTATCAGTTGTGAGTTCCATAGACTTTGAGAGCCATGATATGCCATTGTACTGCTATTTTGCGTCCTATGGTGAGAGCCTCATATTCTACAACATTGTTCATGAAAGGAAATGCTAAATTGTAAGATCTAGGTATGTAGTCTCCCTATGGCATGATGAAAAAGACTCTAGCTCCCGATCCATGCTATGTTTAGGAATCATCAAAGTATAATTTCCAGTAATCTGCAATGCTTAGGTTGAAGATGGATTCATCGGGGAACTCTAATATCAATGGATTTTGAAAACATTGGCACCTCTACTAGCTGATCTACAATCACTTGTCCCTTGATAGCCCTCTGCTCCACATACTCAATATCATATTTGTTGTGTGGTTTTTGTACACACACTCCGCTAAAGGCAGGTACCCTCTTTTGCTTTGGTTTTAGTGACTTGGTCCTTTCATTTTGAGGTTTTACCTTATTTAGGCATGTGCTTGAATGTTTATGTTTGATTGCCTAAGTGTTTCCCCTAGGTTATTCATTAAAATCCTAAGTTCTAAATAAATTTTAGGCTTTTACTCGGATTCAAGATTTTCCACCCTGGTCGGATTTCCCTAAATCCCACTTGGACTCCAGCTAGACCTTGTTGTTCGGGGATTTTCGGTCTTCGCAAATTTCCACGTGGGACAATTTTTTTTGGGTTTCGCCCTATTGTCAGATTCCTAGGTTCTCTGAGTCTCTTATCGATTGCATTAATGACTTCGTGCACTATTTGAAGGATGTATTTAACTTGATTTTTGGGATCTTTTATGCCATCATGTTTATTATTCGTCATCGTTTGAGTTGAGAACTACATCCTTAGAGTTGGTTCTTCAAACTTTCAATTCGATTTGGGACATTTTGACTTGAATTGATTGATTTAGTGATGATTTCTTGCACATTCTTACCCCTATTCTTTGTGGACACCATTCTCTTCACATTTTCTAATTCTAGGATCAATTTCTACTATATAATGGTATGTCTTGATTGCCCTACCTTGCATTGATGATTGCAGATAGCGCATTGAAGTTATAGATCCTATTTGGGTTTGATTTTCTGCATTATTTGGGTATTTTCGTGACTAAGGTTGTATGGTAATGGTTTGATTTATGGTTTAACAAGTGAGTCCTAAGTTCATCTATTTCTTTTCATTGTGAGGCATCATTCTTTGGAAGTCTTGAGTTTTCCCTAGTAGGGTTTTGGGGGCCAAAAGTTTTAAGTCTGAGCTTGTCTATGCTTTAATGGCAGATCGATGGGGTTTGACCTAGGGCATCATCACTGGTCTTGAGTGTGCTCTTGAATTGGCTTAGAATGCAAAGAGAATCTATAGAAGGTCCATTCCTGACTTGCCCTAAATTTAAAATGTTTGAAATTCATGATTGGTTCGGTGTTTGGGTTAATTCGTGACTTTGTGTCACAAAATAGTCTTTGGCCTTAGTCTGGGATTTCTCATTCCTTCAGGATAATCCATCTCTGGTGGACTTTCCTAGAATTTGGTGAGGTGTAGTAAACTTATCACTATCATATACACCATCGGCAAGACAAAAATTCATCAGTAAGAGTTCATAGTGGGCTCCATTAGTCTTATCGATGTTCATTTCAGTCAGGGAGACCCTACTTGGTCAGTGAGACCTTTCGGCGAAGCCCACAACTCTTGCTGAGACCTTAACTTTCGCTGAGACTACCAATGGTCATCGAGACTTCATAACAAAGCCTTCCTTCCTTGGCAAGCTTGGGTCTTCTTTCAGGGAGACCACTTGCTATCGACCAGAGGTTATACTAATGAGACTCCATGTCAGCGAAACATTACGTAGTCGATAGGACCTCTAGCCGAATTTTGAACCTATTGCCGAAACATCCATTTGCTTTGATAAGGCTCCCCCCTCATCAATGAGACGTTTCGCTAAAACCCTCCTAAGTTCATATTTGATCGCCGTGACAATCTCATTCTCACACCAAAAAGTCTTGTATTTTTTCAGCAAGACAAAAGTCATTCGCCAAGACCTTACCCCGACTACAATTTAGTCCTATTGATATGTTGGCTATATCGCTAGTCGGTGAGACAAAGAACATTCACCAAGACCTATATCAAAAACCTTGTGTTTGGCTGAAATCATCGCTAGTCGGTGAGACAAAGAACATTCGCCAAGACCTATATCAAAAACCTTGTGTCTGGCCAAAATCATCGCTAGTCGATGAGACAAAGAACATTCACGAAGACCTTACCCCGACCACCCACTACTCATATCGATATGTTTGTTACATCGACATTCAGCAAGACACTACAGGTTCGTTGAGACCTCTTATTGAGAAACTTTAGTCTTACCGAAGTGTTTGCTAGGACCTCGATAGTTGGTGAGACAAAGAGGATTTGTCATGACCTCACCCTGAAGAGAAAGTCTCTCATTGACATGTATTTCCTCATTGTTGGTTAGCAATACATGCCCCACTCAGTGTGACTTCTTCCTGAATGAAATTTGTTTGGCTGAAGTACATGCCCCAATGCCTACTATTTTTGAGTTTCACCTTACCCATGGATTTCTGTCGATCACAGATTTCTCCGAAGTCTGGTGTCTCTTGGTATTTCCAAAGTTCCTATCTAGCTTGTTCTTTGTGGGAATTCGTCCCTCATGGATTTTCCCAAACTTTGATGAAATGTAAAGGAACATGGGAAAACTGGATTTTCTTATGGTTTATGAAGCATTTTATGATTATTACATGTCATATTTGGATTTCCCATGTGATTTATTGATTAACTATGATCACGTTTGAAGGTTAAGTAGGTGTTTCTTAGTTATTCCATTGGAATTCAATCAGCCTAGAATTTCCTAAAATTCCTATCTGGCTCAAATTCCACGGATGGTCTTGAAACCCAAAATTTATTGTGATAATTTGATGTAAGATTTAATAACACCTTGATTATAGGCTATGCATTCTAACAGTGTATTCATGAATGGACATTGCTTTCATGTGGTTTTATTTTTCTTTCTTGGTGAGTGTAGGCTGAATCTAGCAAGGTAGCAAAGGGATCTTCATTTTCAGAAGCAGAATGGATTAAAATGGACATCAAAAGCAAGATCCCAAAGAGTAAAATCACTTTAGTTTGTCGAAGGCAACTGATACAAATGTCGGATCTTGGGATTATGAAGAATTTAAAGGAAGGATGGCATTCCATTGTGAGGATGGAGCAAGAGTTGATTGATTATCATTGGGATGGTTTGATTAGCAAAGTACTCCATGAACAGTTATCCAATGTGTTGCATACCAAGACTTTCACAGTGACTTCATACCTAGTCTATACACTTGCAAGATTCCATCCCTACAAAAGATTGGATATAAAGGGAATTTTTGGATAGGATTTTATTTATGAAGTTTTCCCTTAGCTACATTTGGGAAATTTAGACTATAGGAGGGGAAATGATGCATTTACCATGTATATCACAAGAATGCTTTAGGGAGCAGAGCATGTCAGAATTTTAGATCAAGCCAAGGAACTTATCAGGAAGTATGGGGCTTGGTTTATACAATTCCCAGCCTTCTCCTACATTCAGAGTGATGGCTTCCAGATGACCCCATATAGACTTCTGAGGTATCCCATTGATCACATCATATTGCTGGAAGTAACTAGAAAAATTTGTGACATTGATGCCATTGTCAAGAAAGATAAACAAAATACTGGATTTGGTGGAGATTTCCCTTTGAGGATTGGCGCTAGAGAAGCATGTCCTTCCATCATTTCTTCCCATGCTTTAGAGGAAGAAATGAGTACCCTTGGTCTGTCTTTTCATTTTAAGAGATCAAGGTTTGATATCATAGGAGAAGCACAAAAGAAGGCCAGCAAAGAGTATAGCCATAAGGTGAACTTGGAAGACTAGTGGGCCAACTACAGTGATGAATTTGAGGTCAGAAAGAAGAAATTCTCCTGACTTCTAATTGATTCAGTCCATTTGTATAACGTAGGGGAAGTTCCTGATCAATTGGAAGATGATGGAAAGTTGATCTAGGATCATGCTTATGAGGCAATAAAAGACATGCCAATTGGTGATGTGGACTAGTTAGAGGAGGAGAAAATAGAACTGAAAAAATTGATGGATCTAGTTATCAAAGTTACCGAGATGTGTCTCAAGCATACGATATGGGAATTGGAGAATAAGGGGACGAAATGCACATACAACCTAATGGGAGATTGAGATCCTCATTCAACTTCTAAGGAATCTACTGAGAAAGATCCTAAGGGCAAGGGTAAGTTAAACGCTCCATCCAAGATTAAGATAAAACATGATCAAGAGGAAGAAGTCCAAAAAAGAGAAAAGGAAAGGAGGCCAAAGGCTAAGAAAAGGACAAAGACTAAAAAGTCCAGCGAGGAAGGAGTAGAAGAACAAAACCTTGAGGCTGATGCTCCTATGCTTAACAAGAAAAGAATTGTCAAATTATCTGAGAAAGCAAGCTCCAAGGTTGCAGAAGAAGTAACTTCCCCATCGGTGGTGAATGTTGAAAGTTCAGAGGAGAAGGCCAAGGTATATACAAGGAGGTCTAGGACTTCTCCCAAGGATAGGGTGCTTAAGGCTAGCCTTCCTCCGGTTGTTTCTCATGATGTACAACATGATACTGAAGGAGAGGAATTCCATGATGGTGACCTCTACAGTGTATAAGTTGAAGTTGAAAAGATAATGGAATCTCCCTTGGTTGCACATGTAGGATCACCAATCACAAATGAAAAGGTTGAATCTCCTTGAAGGGAGGAAGAGGCAGAAAGGGTCCCTTTTCCTAGACATGAAGAAGAACATATTAGAGAGGAAGGAAAAATAGATGAGACTCTTGAGAAATAGAATTTGGAAGAAGAAATATTAGAAGCTCAAAAAGAAGGAGTAGGACAGAGTCAAGTGCAACTGGACCCTACTATTCTGGAGTGGTTAGACAAAGAAATTAAGAAAAAACAAGTTGTAGTAGAAGACACACCACCTAATTGGGATGAATTGCTAGCAAAGATTGGCAAGGATAAAGGTAAAAAGAAAGACAGAGTGATCTCAAGAATTGAAAGAGATGAGGCACACAACAAAGTTGTTCATATAGCCACCCCTACTCTGGATAGAAATAGAGATGATGTGGTTGGAAAGGATTACCATAATCAGACCTTCAATCTCGGGCCTACATCAAACAAGTAGGACATTGAAGATTATGAGGGCTCTAGTGCAGTTATTTTGGGTAGATTGAGGAAGGAAATAGAGACCAAGTAGGAGTTGAAGAAAGAAAATGAGAATCTCAGGAAGTGCTTAGAGGATTTAATGAAACCACTATAGTCCATTAACCCTTCTTCCTCTGCAGAAAATCCTCTACCTAAAGAGACCATCACTGAGCTTGAGAAGATGAAGGCCTCCACTCTTACCACTGTGAATTGGTTGAAAGGGGTACAAATAAAAGGTGATGGAGCTATCAAGGACATCCTATAAATACGAAAGGATGCTGCAAGGAGAATGGATTGGTTGAAGCAGGTGTTGGCACAAGACAAGGAGGATACAGATCTATTGCTGGAGGAAACCAAGATTGAAATGGAATACACCAAGGAAAAACTAGTAAGTGATAAGATCCTTCCCCTCTCTAAAGCTACTAGACCTTGGGAATGGTTTGAGGCATTGCAGATTAGGCAAAAAGTGTTGAAGAGAATTTACAAACAAAGAAGGAATATTGATGACACTGTAAGTGGTGTATATAGTGGCTCTATTGCATTTTTTGAGATCATTACATGAAGAAGGAAGATTGATCCCAAGTATTTGAGTCTAGAATAATTGTGAAAATGGTGGTAGGATGTTTATGCACCACTTGATAATGACTCTGTCTCTAAGCACCAGTTGGATTATGTAGCCACCTACCTTGTAGTTATTGATAAATATATGAAATACAAGGTAGATTGGGATAAATCAGTCAAGTAGTCGAGAGAAGAAATTACATCCATCAAAAATTGACTTAGGATTTTTCCTTTGAAACCAATAACTGACCTAGATAGGATGCTTTTGAAAGTTCATGAAATTTTGAATAAAGATAAAGGAGAAGGGAGTTAATGTAGGCTACATCAAAATTTGTGCTTCCCCATTACGTCACCATGCATTGGTCTGGGCTACATTGGGATCCCACGCCAACTGAGATCAAACACATGCATTTAATGCATACTATATTCTATTTCAAATTTCTCCTAGTAGGTTTTCCATGCCTTGTTATTATAAAACTTATCCAAGCCGACATGCTTTCAGAGGGAGAATTCTATATATTGGGAATTTTGCCTCATTTGTAAGGGTTAGAAGATAGAAGTAGAATAGAACCAAAATGGTGTAGAGAAAATTAAGTAGAGCTAGAGTTAGTCAGTATTAGTTCTCAAGAAAATATTGTAACAGAAGGCTGGGATTGTTGCTACAGTGGACAATTTTAATGCAAGAAATGACATTGTGATTTGGTGCCATACTTGTATTCTTTTGTCTGGCATGGTTCTTGTTTTTATCCTTAAAATTTCTTTGAGTTGGTTAATATTTGGATTAGAGTTGATTCAATAATGTTTGTGAGTTGATACTTGAATGTTACAGCAATCCTTCAGTCCATACTTTTCCCAACCAACTGATTGTTAGTTGCTTTGAAAAGTTAGCATGGACTTCATATTTATTGTGCTTAGTTCAATTGTGAGGATTTGTTCATTTTAACTGTAATAGGGTTGTTGGAATGAATGTTCATGATTTGAAAATCTTAACACCTTAGAAGATTGCATTGCTTTCTGTGAGATTGCAGATCCATCTGGGTCAAGTAGAAGTTAGTTTTGAGGGATTGAGAGTGCATTGTTAATATTAGGAGTAGTACTAAGTTTAGAAATCTATTTGAAACCTTTATCTTTTTCTATTTCTTTGATTATTGGGTTAAATTTAGGATTGAAATCTCATTATGTTGTTAGATTTGGTAAATTAAGGTTCAGTATTTTGCTTGTAGTAAGGTCCCATTGTGATTACCAACATTTTCACATTCATGACTGAGTTGTTTATGCATTTTCAAGACCTGACATTAGAGACCTTGGGGTTATCTCTTGAGGCTTGCCAATAGAGATTTACCTTTCAACAGAGATAGGATTCTATATTTTGTCATCTCCATCATCCTCATCTTCATCAAGTTCATCTGAGTCTGAGGGTACTCCTATCCCACAACCTCAGCCAGTCATACATCAGCCATTACCACCCCCACCTCCACCAATGGCTTTCCTAGAAACCAACCCATCCCCATTAAGTTTTTCCATTTACAGTGTCATGCCCAAGAACCCTAAACAGTTTTGTTCAAAGTTCCATGTAAATGATCCAAATAGGACCATTGAAGAACACCTCAGGATCTTTTAGACTAGCCTCAAGGATAGAGGGATAAATTATGAGGATGTAGCTTGTAGATTATTTCCCTATACACTAGGGGAAGATGCATTCTATTTGTACAACCATTCTCCTGCTGGGTCTATCAAGCATTGGACTAAGCTAGAGGCTACTTTCTTGCAGAAGTTTCAAAACCCCATTAGTTTTGTTGGTGTAATTAAATGTCTTGTACCTTGTCCTAGGTCTTGATTACACCTTAGTTAAGTTTACTTAGGGACCACATAGGAGGTTGTTGGAGATTTTCCACTTTTGGTGGACTTGACATCTCATACCTCATCACTTCCACCTTTTGTGGACACATCATGTGATTATCTCTCCACCTTTTGTGGAGATTATCACATTATCCTTTCCCACTTTAGATGGAGTGATATATCTTCATTGTTGTCTCATGTCATTATGTTCTCACCTTGGCTATATAACCAAGGGGTCTCCTATGCATTACATTGTACCATTCCATTATCTCATATCATTGACAGAATATAGTTTATTCTTGTCATATTCTATCTCTCTCTTTTGTGCTTTCTATTAGGCCTCTAGATCTTGGGTGGCTACCTTCATAGCAAATTCTTACATGGTATCAGAGCACAAGAGAGAAAATATGAACAATCTCACAAGATACAAAATAAGAATCAGAGCTTTTGGAGTGCCTTTAGTTAGTCTTTTGGAGAGATTCTTGGAGGGTTCCATTATTGGCCTTGTGTTGTAGATGCATTTTAGGAGATTGTTGCATCAGATCTGAGCTCGCCATTGCGTCCAGAGCATCCAAAATAGTCAGATTTTCCTTTTGTTTCATCATAGTTGGACATTAGAGGCCAAATCTGCTCAGAAGGGAAAAGGAACAACTCTCAACTTGCCAGCTGCATATCAAGAGAAGGAATCATCTCCAAAGATAATGTCTCCTCAAAAGAGAAAGTGGCCTCCTCCAACTATTGTACAGATGCATCCACAATCACATCAACCTCGAAAGACTGATCATGTAGAGGAGGGTCAGAGTGTTCCCTCGCAACAACTGAAGAAGAATCACCTTCATCAAAGAGAAGATGTAAGGAATCAAATGTGTCTCCCAAATCTGCAATGTAGGACTCCACAAACAAACCACCAATGTCTGTCAAGTAGTCATCCCATGAAGTTGCTGCTGGAAGACAGGGTATGCACTGTTGCACTGAATCACAAGGCACTGAAACTATCAGAACACAAGTATCATCAGGTACATTAGTCAATGTAGAAGATGGAGTATCAACAATAGGCTCAAGAACCTCAAGAGTAGAAAGAACTCCAAGATTCAAGTAACCATACTCAATCTCCTCAAGTGTGTCCACACTAGGGTGAACTGAATCATCAATAGGAGCAAAATATGAGGTGTAGAACCGAGAATGATCATCAACCTCCCCAAATACAACAAGAGCCCTGCTATACAAATCCTGAACAATGACAGAATCTGGTGTGAACTCTATAGTCTTTCCTGTACCACTATGTGTAATTTGATAGATGGAAAGGATGTTCCTTGATAAAGTCGGCACACATAGAACATCATTAAATGTTCCACCTTCAACGTCAATAGAACCCTTCCCACAAACTGCCAAAGAAGTGTTGTTGGCCATCAAAATGGGTGGTGATGAACAAGAATCAAATGAAGAGTACATATCCTTGCACGAAGTCATATGATGCGAAGCTCCTGAATCAAGGATCCACTGATCTGTATTGGAATCTGCAACTGCAAGAAATTATTGCCCCTTATGTTTCTCATGTTGAGATGATGTAGAAGAAGGAGAAGAGCTTGATGTTGTTGCCATGAGAGTTGTTCCTTTTCCCTTTTGAGTATGATGGCGAGGTCCTTTTCAGCTGAAAATGCTCCAAAGTGGTAGCTACCTCCTGGATCTGGCAACCACCTCTGATCTTCAACCCTTTGCAGATTTGGCCTCCAATGTCCAACTAAGATGAAACAAAAGGAAAATCTGACTATTTTGGATGCTTCAGACACAATGGTGAGCTCAGATCTGATGCAACAAGCTCCCAAAATGCATCTACAACACAAGGCCAATAATGGAACCCTCCAAGAATCTCTCCAAAAGACTAACTAAAGGCACTCCAAAAGCTCTGATTCTTATTTTGTATCTTGTGAGATTGTTCATATTTTCTCTCTTGTGCTCTTTCATTCCATCATGGGTTCATCTAAAGTTCCACTCTTAACTGCACATAATTATGGTACATGGAAAGTACATGCATGGAGTAAACTAATGGAAAAAGGTTTAATTCACTACATTGATGGAACCATAACTGCACCTTCAGATCCTAAGGCAGATCCAATTGCATATATGGATTGGCTCACTAAAACTTCTATGGCATTGGGTACATTAAGAAAGTTCATTTCAGATGATCTCATTTTTCATGTTGATAAATGTACTACAGCTAAGGAAGCTTGGGATAAGCTTGCTGCTTTGTATGGTAAGGTTGATAAGGTTAAGGGATATAAGCTTGAACATGATCTCCTAAGCCTTGATCCCAAGGATTTTGATACAATTCAGGATTATGTCACTAAGGAAAATGAACTAAGAGCACAACTAAAAGATTGTGGTATTGAAAAAAAGGATGATCAATTGGTCTTCAACTTGTTGGATAAGCTTCTAGTTGAGTATGCAGCCTTTGTTTCAAGTTTTCAAACTCAAAGATTGATAATAAGTAACTTCAAAACACCATCTTTTGAGGCTCTCATAGATCTTTTGATTCTTGAGCAAAATAAGTTGTTGAAAATGGGTATTCTCAAGTCTTCAACTTCAAAAGCATTGGTGGTCAATCATGGAAACAATAAGCAAGGCAAAGGGAAGGACCAAAAGCAATCTTCACCAAAGCCACAAGGAGAGAACAAACAATCCACTCCTCCACAACAAAGCTCAACTTCATATTCTTCAAAGAAGTACAACAATTCAAACAAGAGGGAGCAACCAACATGTGCATATTGGAAAAGGATTGGTCATGAAGAGCATCATTGTCATGTTAAGAAAATTGATGAGTTGAAACACATCCTTAAGAAGAACAACATCAACTTGCCAGCTGCATATCAAGAGAAGGAATCATCTCCTTCCAATTCTTCTTCTAAGGAAAAAGGAACAACTCTCATGGTAACAACATCAAGCTTATCTCCTTCTTCTACTTCATCTCAATATGAAAAACATAAGGGGCAAGCATTTCTTGCTTTTGTAGATTCCAATTTAGATAGGTGGATCCTTGATTCAGGAGCTTCGCATCATATGACTTCGTCCAAGGATATCTACTCTTCATTTGATTCTTGTTCATCACCGCCCATTTTGATGTCCAACAACACTTCTTTGGCAGTTTGTGGGAAGGGTTCTATTGACGTTGAAGGTGGAGCATTCAATGATGTTCTATGTGTGCCTACTTTGTCAAGGAACATCCTTTCCATCTATCAGATTACACATAGTGGTTCAGGAAAGAGTGTAGAGTTCACACCAGATTTTGTCATTGTTTAGGATTTGGATAGTAGGGCTCTTGTTGCAGTTGGGGAGGTTGATGATCATTCTCGGTTCTACACCTTCTCATATTTTGCTCCTATTGATGATTCAGTTCACCCTAGTGTGGACACACTTGAGGAGATTGAGTATGGTTACTTGAATCTTGGAGTGCTCACTAGTCCTGAGGTTCTTGAACCTATTGTTGATACTCCATCTTCTACATTGACTGATGTACCTGATGATACTTGTGTTCTGACAGTTTTAGTACCTTTTGATTTAGTGCAACAGTGTATACATTGTCTTCCAATATCAGCTTCATGGGATGACTACTTGACAGACATTGGCAGTTTGTTTGTGGAATCCTACGTTGTAGATTTGGGAGACACACTTGATTGTTTACATCTTCTCTTTGATGAAGGTGATTCTTCTTTAGTTGTTGTGAGGGAACACTCTGACCCTCCTCTACATGATCAGTCTTTCGAGGTTGATGTGATTGTGGATGCATATGTACAACAGTTGGAGGAGGCCACTTTCTCTTTTGAGGAGACGTTGTCTTTGGAGTATGTGCTACCTTCATCCTTGCTAGATCCTGAGTTGTCTTTTTTAGCGGATCAAAGTGTTATTGTAAAGGGGTTCTCATAGGTTCCAGGAGGTGACTACACCATTGCAGCTTCACATGGTTTAGGAAAGGAATCTTTCAACATCGACACAGGGACATTTGAGTAGATTTCAGAGACTTCTTACATCTTGAGGGTTCTTCCTTCTTCACTTGTGGATTGGGGAGACTTCATTCATACACCTTTGGTACTATTTCTTCCTAAGGCGAGGAACGTTGTTCAACAGTTTTGGAGCAGTTTCTTCATTCCTTCTCGAGCATCTTCCATGGGTGCATATTGTACATTAAGGGGGGGCTACCTTGTCTCTCTTCTTCTCTTGTATGGGGGGGACTTTTTCCTCACATGGGATTTTATCCTTCTCATGCTATGTTCATAGACTTTTGTATTTCATCTCTCTTTTGGGGGGTAGTTTTTTCCCACTGGGTTTTTCTATCTTTACTCCACTTGTGAGAGATTTCATTGCATTTGTACATGGGTACCTAACATGGCCTAGTAGCCAGGACCCATCTTGCATTGTTTTCTTTTGTGTACATTCTCCCTAAGTTGCAAATAAGGGGGGGTGTTCGTGTAATTAAATGTCTTGTACCTTGTCCTAGGTTATAATTACACCTTAGTTAAGTTTACTTAGGGACCACATAGAAGGTTGTTGGAGATTTTCCACCTTTTGTTTACACCTTAGTTAAGAGTGAAACTTTAGATGAACCCATGATGGAATGAAAGAGCACAAGAGAGAAATTATGAACAATCTCACAAGATACAAAATAAGAATCAAAGCTTTTGAAGTGCCTTTAGTTAGTCTTTTGGAGAGATTCTTGGAGGGTTCCATTATTGGCCTTGTGTTGTA
Source organism: Sequoia sempervirens (assembly GCA_007258455.2). NCBI lineage: Eukaryota > Viridiplantae > Streptophyta > Pinopsida > Cupressales > Cupressaceae > Sequoia > Sequoia sempervirens. The sequence continues at coordinate 424,077,436 of VDFB02193867.1, forward strand.
GATGCATTTTGGGAGCTTGTTACATCAGATCTGAGCTTTCCATTGCATCTGCAACGTCCAAAATAGTCAGATTTTCCTTTTGTTTCATCTCAGTTGGACATTGGAGGCCAAATCTGCAAAGGGTTGAAGATCGAAGGTGGTTGCCAGATCCAGGAGGTAGCTACCACTTTGGAGAATTTTCAGCTGAAAAGGACCTTGCCATCATGCTCAGAAGGGAAAAGGAACAACTCTCATGGCAACAACATCAAGCTCTTCTCCTTCTTCTACATCATCTCAACATGAGAAACATAAGGGGCAAGCATTTCTTGTAGTTGCAGATTCCAATACAGATCAGTGGATCCTTGATTCAGGAGCTTCACATCATATGACTTCGTGCAAAGATATGTACTCTTCATTTGATTCTTGTTCATCACCACCCATTTTGATGGCCAACAACACTTCTTTGGCAGTTTGTGGGAAGGGTTCTATTGACGTTGAAGGTGGAACATTTAATAATGTTCTATGTGTGCCTACTTTATCAAGGAACATCCTTTCCATCTATCAAATTGCACATAGTGGTACAGGAAAGACTATAGAGTTCACACCAGATTCTATCATTATTCGGGATTTGCATAGCAGGGCTCTTGTTGCAGTTGGGGAGGTTGATGATCATTCTCGGTTCTACACCTCATATTTTGCTCCTATTGATGATTCAGTTCACCCTAGTGTGGACACACTTGAGGAGATCGAGTATGGTTACTTGAATCTTGGAGTTCTTTCTACTCCTAAGGTTCTTGAGCCTATTGTTGATACTCCATCTTCTACATTGACTAATGTACCTGATGATACTTGTGTTCTGACAGTTTCAGTGCCTTGTGATTCAGTGCAACAGTGCATACCCTGTCTTCCAACAGCAGCTTCATGGGATGACTACTTGATAGACATTGGTGGTTTGTTTGTGGAGTCCTACATTGCAGATTTGGGAGACACATTTGATTCCTTACATCTTCTCTTTGATGAAGGTGATTCTTCTTCAGTTGTTGCGAGGGAACACTCTGACCCTCCTCTACATGATCAGTCTTTCGAGGTTGATGTGATTGTGGATGCATCTGTACAACAGTTGGAGGAGGCCACTTTCTCTTTTGAGGAGACATTATCTTTGGAGATGATTCCTTCTCTTGATATGCAGCTGGCAAGTTGATGTTTTTCTTCTTAAGGATGTGTTTCAACTCATCAATTTGCTTAACATGACAACGATGCTCTTCATGACCAATCCTTTTGCAATATGCACATGTTGGTTGCTCCCTCTTGTTTGAATTGTTGTACTTCTTTGAAGAAGATGAAGTTGAGCTTTGTTGTGGAGAAGTGGATTGTTTGTTCTCTCCTTGTGGCTTTGGTGAAGATTGCTTTTGGTCCTTCCCTTTTCCTTGCTTATTGTTTCCATGATTGACCACCAATGCTTTTGAAGTTGAAGACTTGAGAATACCCATTTTCAACAACTTATTTTGCTCAAGAATCAAAAGATCTGTGAGAGCCTCAAATGATGGTGTTTTGAAGTTACTTATTATCAAGCTTTGAGTTTGAAAACTTGAAACAAAGGCTGCATAATCAACTGGAAGCTTATCCAACAAGTTTAAGACCAATTGATCATCCTCTTTTTCAATACCACAATCTTTTAGTTGTGCTCTTAGTTCATTTTCCTTAGTGACATAATCCTGAATTGTATCAAAATCCTTGGGATCAAGGCTTAGGAGATCATGTTCAAGCTTATATCCCTTAACCTTATCAACCTTACCATACAAAGCAGCAAGCTTATCCCAAGCTTCCTTAGCTGTAGTACATTTATCAACATGAAAAATGAGATCATCTGAAATGAACTTTCTTAATGTACCCAATGCCATAGAAGTTTTAGTGAGCCAATCCATATATGCAATTGGATCTGCCTTAGGATCTGAAGGTGCAGTTATGGTTCCATCAGTGTAGTGAATTAAACCTTTTTCCATTAGTTCACTCCATGCACGTACTTTCCATGTACCATAATTATGTGCAGTTAAGATTGGAACTTTAGATGAACCCATGATGGAATGAAAGAGCACAAGAGAGAAAATATGAACAATATCACAAGATACAAAATAAGAATTAGAGCTTTTGGAGTGCCTTTAGTTAGTCTTTTGGAGAGATTCTTGGAGGGTTCCATTATTGGCCTTGTGTTGTAGATGCATTTTGGGAGCTTGTTGCATTAGATCTGAGCTCGCCATTGCGTCTGGAGCATCTAAAATAGTCAGATTTTCCTTTTGTTTCATCTCAGTTGGACATTGGAGGCCAAATCTGCAAAGGGTTGAAGATCGGAGGTGGTTGCCAGATCCAGGAGGTAGCTACCACTTTGGAGCATTTTTAGCTAAAAAGGACCTCGCCATCGTGCTCAAAAGGGAAAAGGAACACCTCTCATAGCAACAACATCAAGCTCTTCTACTTCTTCTACATCATCTCAACATGAGAAACATAAGAGGCAAGCATTTCTTGCAATTGCAGATTCCAATACAGATTAGTGGATCCTTGATTCAGGAGCTTCGCATCATATGACTTCGTGCAAGGATATGTACTCTTCATTTGATTCTTGTTCATCACCACCCATTTTGATGGCCAACAACACTTCTTTGGCAGTTTGTGGGAAGGGTTCTATTGACTTTGAAGGTGGAACATTGAATGATGTTCTATGTGTGCCTACTTTATCAAGGAACATCCTTTCCATCTCTCAAATTACACATAGTGGTACAGGAAAGACTATAGAGTTCACACCAGATTCTGTCATTGTTCGGGATTTGCATAGCAGGGCTCTTATTGCAGTTGGGGAAGTTGATGATCATTCTTGGTTCTACACCTCATATTTTGCTCCAATTGATGATTCAGTTCACCCTAGTGTGGACACACTTGAGGAGATCGAGTATGGTTACTTGAATCTTGGAGTTCTTTCTACTCCTGAGGTTCTTGAGCCTATTGTTGATACTCCATCTTCTACATTGACTGATGTACCTGATGATACTTGTGTTATGATAGTTTCAGTGCCTTGTGATTCAGTGTAATAGTGCATACCTTGTCTTCCAGCAGCAGCTTCATGGGATGACTACTTGATAAACATTGGTGGTTTGTTTGTGGAGTCCTACATTGCAGATTTGGGAGACACATTTGATTCCTTACATCTTCTCTTTGATGAAGGTGATTATTCTTCAGTTGTTACGAGGGAACACTCTGACCCTCGTCTACATGATCAGTCTTTCAAGGTTGATGTGATTGTGGATGCATCTATACAACAGTTGGAGGAGGCCACTTTCTCTTTTGAGGAGACATTGTCTTTGGAGTATGTTCTACCTTCATCCTTGCTAGATCTTGAGTTGTCTTTTTTAGTAGATCATAGTGTTGTTGTAAAGGGGTTCTTACATGTTCCAGGAAGTGAATACACCATTGCAACTTCACATGGTTTGGGAAAGGCATCCTTCGACATCAACAAAGGGAACTTTGAGCAGATTTCAAAGACTTCTTCCATTTTGAGGGTTCTTCCTTCTTCACTTGTGGATTGGGGAGACTTCATTCATACACCTTTGGAATTGTTTCTTCCTAAGGGGAGGAACGTTGTTCGATAGTTTTGGAGCAGCTTCTTCATTCCTTCTCGAGCATCTTCCATGGGTGATCATTGTACATTGAGGGGGGGCTACCTTGTCTCTCTTCTTCTCTTGTATGGGGGGGAATTTTTCCTCACATGGGGTTTTTTCCTTCTCATGCCTTGTTCATAGGCTTTTGTATTTCATCTCTCTTTTGGGGGGTATTTTTTTCCCACTGGGTTTTTCTATCTTTACTCCACTTGTGAGAGATTGCATTATTTGTACATGGGTACCTAAAATGGCCTAGTAGCTGGAACCCATCTTGCATTGTTTTCTTTTATGTACATTCTCCCTAATTTGCACTTAAGGGGGGGTGTTGGTGTAATTAAATGTCTTGTACCTTGTCCTAGGTCTTGATTACACCTTAGTTAAGTTTACTTAGGGACCACATAGGAGGTTGTTGGAGATTTTCCACTTTTGGTGGACTTGACATCTCATACCTCATCACTTCCACCTTTTGTGGACACATCATGTGATTATCTCTCCACCTTTTGTGGAGATTATCACATTATCCTTTCCCACTTTAGATGGAGTGATAACTCTTCATTGTTGTCTCATGTCATAAGATTATGACACTTGTCATAATCTTATGCCCTCCTATGTTCTCACCTTGGCTATATAACCAAGGGGTCTCCTATGCATTACATTGTACCATTCCATTATCTCATATTATTGACAGAATATAGTTTATTCTTGTCATATTCTATCTCTCTCTTTTGTGCTTTCTATTAGGCCTCTAGATCTTGGGTGGCTACCTTCATAGCCAATTATTACAAGTTCTAATGAGCTCTACCACCAATTCACTAATGTTAAAATTAGGTTAATGAACCTATAGCATCCTTCAACAATAGTTTTTTATCATGTTTACACCAGATTGCAGGCTCCTTATGTTGTTGATGAACCCACTACTCTAGAAGTATTTTATGAGGGAATTGATAGTTTGAAAACCACCTTTATGAAGTTACCTCATTAGGACCCCTACCCTCATTAGGACCCCTTGGTCACCCTAGACAAGTTCCATCTCTCAGCCAAGCTCTGGCAAACCGTACTCCAATCATGAATCTAGTACCTCAGTTGCCTCTAGTTCCTCACCCAGGGCCTCCTATGGGACAAATTTTATCCATGATTAGTTACCCCAGGAAAAATATGAATCAACCCCTGCATACCCAGCCTCAGGCTAGTTACCCTTCATACCTACAAAATTCTAAAGTCTTGAACCAATCACTAAATGCCAATGTTGCAGTAGGATATTCCTAGAATAATGTGAATCAGTCTCCATACAGTAATCTTGACAAGGAAAGAGTGGATGAATTGTCTGAACAAATAAAGAAACTGAATGGGTATGTGTTGACTTATCACTCCCATATGTGGCTTCCCTGGAAGGGAGTTCCAAACTAGATTAGGATCGAAAGAGAAACCATAATGAGGTATATGATTATGAAATACCAGAAAACCTCTACTTAAATTATGGCATCAGAAGTAAGTATGGGTAACTATGTGCTTGAAGCTCCTCTTGAAGAGCCAGATATGGAGGAAGTTCTTATGTTCTACACAACACCTGGAGACCTTACAATAGAATCCAGTGGTACTGAACTCTTAATAGAACTAGATAAAAATGATAATGACCTAGAAGATAGTTAGCTTGGTTTGCTAGATAGTTTTCAAGAGTTCATTCAAAAATGTATTGAAGGTCAGATCCAGTTAGGAAGAGGAATGAACTTTGGAGAGTTACTGTTGCCCAATTGGTGTAGGTACATAATGCCTCTCATTCAGAATTGGATTGTTTCCTATGCAAAGCTGTAGTAAAACAAGTGTAGAAGTATATTAATCCAACTCCTTTAGTTGCAATCAAAGTCCAAGAAGATAACAAAGGAAAAGGAGTAGTGCCTTCTGAAGAGCCCTCTAGCAACAATGGTGCAAAAGAAAAGGTGAAGAAGGTTACAGTTGTTGGTTGCTAGACGTTAGGATTCGATGGGTCCAAGTCAAAGCAAGGAGTTGGGTAGGATTCGAGTTAATTAGCCCAAGGGGTAAGAAATATTTTGCTGCTCATAGACTTCAATTCCACTGTACAAATAATGTAGTAGAATATGAAGGCTTGTTGCATGGAATGTTAATGGCAGTAAAGAAGGTTAAAAACTTGCAAGTATTTGGAGATTTTGAGTTAATAGTCAAGCAAGTTAGGAGACAATATTCTTTTTATGACAGGAGAATGAACAACTATAGACATAGAGTGTGGGACCTCATTGAAGGATTTTATGCCTTCAACATTCTGTTGATTCCACGAAGTAAGAACCAGATAGTTGATTCTCTTGCTTAGGTAGCAAGTACCTTGCAGCCTCTGTCTCTTTTGGGACTAAAGAAGTTTACTGTGGAGCTAACCCCAGTACCCTCAGTGCCCGATAATATCACCAACATCTAGGTATTTGAAGACAACAAGCACATCTTAGATTTTATTACTAGTACTAATGTCTTTTCTTCTCAAATCATCGACAAAACTAAACTTCAAGAAGCTGAGATGGACTTGGAAGGGGTAATTAATCTGAAGACCAACACAATTCCCAGAGGGATGGTGTAACTAGAGAGGATCTTTGATCTAGACAAATTCAGAGATCAAGAACAGGATGCTAAGAAAGAGTCCATCAGTAGACAATGTGACAAGTATAATGTGGGATCCCAAGATGATGTCAAAAATATCTTTATTGCAAAGTATGCACTCCTGAAGAAAGAAAAGGAATCATAGAGGAACTACATAGATATCCAGATGTGATAGCTTGGAGTTATGAAGACTTGAATACTTATGATACATCAATCATAACTCATACTATCCCTCTCAATATTGGAGTGAAGCCCTTCAGATAGAGGAAGAGGCATGCTAATGCTCTACTAGAAAATATAATACAAAAGGAAGTGTAGAAACTACTATCTGCAAGAATAATATTCCCAGTTAGACACTCTACTTGGGTTGCAAATCTAGTTCCAGTGTAGAAGAAAAATGGTGAAATAAGGTTGTGTGTGGATTTCAGGAACCTTAATAGAGCATCAGAAAAAGATAATTATCTGGTTCCTTCACTAGATGAGGTACTTCAGATTGTAAATGGATCTCAAATGATATCTTTCCTTGATGGTTATTTAGGGTACAACTAGGTCATGGTGCAATATGAGGACAGGCATAAAACTGCTTTTACCACCAAGTGGGGTACTTTTTCCTATAGAAGGATGCCTTTTGGCTTGATTAATGCTTGAGCCACATTCCAAAGAGCAATGGATATTTCCTTTAAAGATATAATTGGGAAATGCATAATCATCTACATGGATGATCTAATAGTATTTTCAAAGAAGAGAGATGATCGTATCTTAGATTTGTGCAAAGTTCTCTAGAAATGTAGGGAGTTTGACATATCGCTCAACCCTAAGAAATGTATCTTTGGAGTTATAGAAGAAAACCTATTAGGGCATGTTATCTCTAAGAAAGGGATTGCAATTGATCCAGAATGTATAGAGGCTATTCTAATGATTCCACTACTTGCTAGTAAGAAAGAAATGAAATCATTCTTTGGAAAGATTAATTTTGTTAGGAAATTCATCACTGGGTTTTTAGAAATAGTTAAGCCACTAAATGCAATGTTGAAGTAGGAGGCCAAGGCTGAATGGAATGCAAAAGTGAAAGAAGCATTTGTTGAGATAAAGAGGGCTATCACTGAAGCTCCAGTTTTAGTGAGTCCTAATTATGCTAAGCCATTTTGCATATATTCATTTGCTTCCAACCACTCTTGTGCTGCTATATTAACTCAGAAATATGATAGAGGTGATTAACACCTTATAGCATTCATGAGCACACCATTGAAGGATGTAGAGCTAAGATACCAAAACATAGAGAAGCAAGCTTACACCTTAGTCAGGGCAGTTAAAAATTTTAGGCATTATATCCTCAAGAATAAGATCTCCGCCATAGTTCCCGATCCTGTAGTAAGGTTATTGTTGATGGAAAATGAGTTAGGGGAATGTAGGGGAAAGTGGGTGACTATGTTATAGGAATATGACATTGAAATTCAGCCCATGAAGCTAGTCAGAGGATAAGGGCTCATGAAGACAATGGTAGATACATGCCCTGAGCTTATATCTCAGACTTACACTTTAGAAGATGTTTCTCTTGGTGAATGGTATGATGATATTGTTCATTATCTCCTAACTCAGAGGTTCCCTAATCATCTTAATACAGTAAAAAGGAGGGCACTACGTTTGAAAAGTGATAGTTTCATGCTGAAAGGAGTTTTCCTATATAAGAAGAATCACGAAGTCCTATATT
>VDFB02193867.1:424085479-424189928 GCA_007258455.2 Sequoia sempervirens
GAGGTCAACAACATGAACACATAAAATTATTAGATTATGAAGTACATAGCAAACTGAAATCAAATTAATTAAAAATTACAAAGCATACAAACTATCTAGAACCTTCAAGTCATTATACATTATTCAATTACAAAATATAATTTTTCATTTTAAAATTAAAAATACTTATATTACTTGAGTGAAACTTCATTGACCACCTCCACTAACTGGTGTTACCATCAAAGGTCCAATATTAACCTTTCTAACATCCAAAATGAGATATAAGAATGTCATTCATATAACATTCAACTATTCACATGTAATATTTATAATTCTTTACTAGTTGCATACCTTTGAAGTAGATGTTGTCATGTAATAGGGAGGTAGAGGATGATTAGAAATAGGGTGAACACTATGACCTTGAAATTTTATTATAAAATTCAACTAATTTAGTTAATCTTGCATTTCAAAAATGAAATTTAATAAATTAAATTAAATTAACTTTCTCACATTTAACTGACTATCAAAGCCAAATGTATCACTCAAGAGGGTATCTATCATCACCATCTCATCACTTGTAGATGTACATTAGTGATATGCATCCTAACTATCCTCAAGCCCATAAACATAGAGTGACCCACAAGCTTGACATAAATGAGGTGGAACTCAACACCTCGAAGATGGCGGAGCTTGCAAAATCCATGGCCATTTTTGAATTTTTGATATCTTTAGGGTTCCAAACTTGTAAAACAAGGCTTCCAAAACCATTATGTCCTTAAATACTAAACCCTTGATGTTGGCTTTGTACTTTTGTTCTAAAGTGATGTTGACTCCCTTTGGTCGGTTCCCAGTCATCTAAGTTATAACTTATGAGTAGGTGGTCATGTGTGTTGGAGCTAAAATTTCCACCTTAGTTTATACACATCTTCTACATTCCATTTCCATCACAAAACCCCATTTCCCTCATCTACATAGCTTGTAGAATAAAACACTTTACTGTCACTTTGAAATAAATCTCTTTCTTAATGTGCTCCCTCAGTAACACAAGGTATGTTGCAAAGACAATGTCACTTGGAGGAGACATACTCAAATGTCTCTTCAAGAAACCAAAGAGCAATATGTCGAGGAAAACTATATGCATCAAAGAAAAAAATTAGCTTGTCTCTCTAACAAGATGCAATGACTGTGATACTCTGAGGGTATATGATTATTTTGCATTCAAGAAATAGAAAAACATCTCTGAGACATCGAGATATTACTATAAAATAAATGGTAAGTTACCAACAAGATAGGGTTAGAGAAGTAAAATGAGAATATCAAAGAGACATCGGTGTGTCGGAGTGAGAAATGAAGAAGTCTCTTTGACATTACAAGAGAAAGAAAAAACAAAATGTTGGAGAGACACAAAGGCATCAAACAAACATTGAAAAAAGTCTCTTCAACTTTCTATAGAAAACATGTTGAAGAGACAAGTGAACATCTAGAAAAAAAATTTGAAAGTCTCTTCGACAAAAACATAGCCACAGGGATATGCTACCAATAATACTATAGGATGTCGAAGAGAGATAACCTCAAGACTATTCGACATTTCAAAGTCACATACATTTTATTGGAAGAAATACTACTAAATGTAGGAACACAGGTATTTCGAGGGGACATAATCTTGTCGAAGAGAAATATTCACCAGTCTCATTGACATTTTGATGTTAGAGGTTCAAAGAGGGAAGAACTTGACATGGAGTTGTCAAGGAGACCTTGCAGGATCGAAGGGAGAAATTCAAAGCCTCTTCAACATTTTTAAAGATGATTAAGGAAACATCAAAGAGATAAATGGGCATCCTTGACAATATAATTAAGGTCTCTTCGGCAATATGAAATTATGTTTCACCTGGTTGACATGGCTGATGAGGTTATCGAAGAGACAACTACCATTAATGTTGCAAGTTGGTTAGAAAGGTGGCACAAGCACAATTTATGAACTAGATCTGGTTCAAACATGCAAAAATACAATATATCTAACTCCTAAGACATCAGAATTACTATAAATTGTGGTTGAATATCGAAAAGGCAAAGCTAGGTGATAGAAAATAACTCAAGAATTATAGCATTTGTTGAAGTAAGTGCTCTTAGCTTAGCTAAAAGTGTTCTATAAGAAATTTTCTTTGAGTACTACACAAGTAGGGCTTTAAAATGGATAAATCCCTAGAGAAACTAAAAGTAAAGAGGGAAAACACAGGCCAAGCTATTAAATGAAGACTTGATAGACTAGTGTCCAAGGTCTAGACCGAAATCTAGGAGAGCAGCCCAATTAAATCTTTCATGTGAAACATTGGAAGATAATCACAAAAATCTAGGAGATGTATGGACTCCACAAAGAGGCTATGATATGTTCATATACCACTATAGAAATAAATATAGACATAGGCCTATCTTGAATCCCAAGAACATGAATTTGGAAAAACTTGTGATGCCTAGTGTGTTTATAAATTTGGAACTAATTAAAACATTGGATAGAAAGTATAACCTTAAAACAAGGGGAATTTACTCCCACAATGGTTCACAATTTATTATTATAACATGAGATTATATTTGTATGGTCTTCAATTAGACACGTCCCTGAATTTTTTTTTTTTAGATATGAGATTTATTGGAAGAATATCGAATAATGGATGCAAGTCATAAGAGGTGGAACTTACCTCCTCATAGACCTAAGAGTCTAGGGAACCAACCTAGAAGATTTTCTAGTGATGAGAGGTCCCCATTCCTTGTCGATTCATTTAAAGAATATTACCAACACACCTATTATTCAGCTGACTAGGTCTTAGGAATTGATGCCCCTCTTGCAATGGCTATAGATCCCATGGTTTTAGCAAAATATATCCAAAGCTAGGATGTTAGGGCCTATGATTATGTAGAGTACTTTTCTGATACCATTAATACCTCACTTACATCCATTAAGAATAATAGTGATGCTATCAACTTTAAACTTTATTTTTTGCTTATGCATATGATACTATATGAGGAGCAAGAAATGGGAATATGGGGAGAAGAGTTGAGAATCATGGATTTAGATGATGATGATAATTATAGAACAATGCAAATGTGGATAGACATATGGGACAACAAATGTGGGAGATCCCACTATTTATATTTTGAGGAGTATTTTGTCAAATCTTTTTATAGATTACTTAGGCACATATGTGATTATAATTTATCCCCAAAGATACAAATATTTCTCAGGCCAAAGGAGAAAAACCCCGAGGGAAAGGTAAACCATAATTTGGGGGATTGGTTTGCATTTAAATATTGTACTATAATAAGAGTGTATGGAATCAAGGCAGCTCCATTTTTGCTACCTAAAACTATGCCAGACAAACTTGCATACCTTGAGATTGTAAGGAAATTGGCCTACTTAGCTTTCATGCACCTTAAAAGCTATGGAAGGAAAACCTTTATACCTTCTACTCTATGTTTCAATTTTGTCGTCATTGCTAATACATGATATGAACCAATTGGCAGCAAAATGGATCATTATTTCTTGCCACTAAGAAACAAGAGGGAGAATTTTGATCTTGAACATTTCATATATGATGCCAAAATATCATAGAGACTAAAGGGATACAAACATGAATTCTTTGTTGATGATGTCATTAGGAATTATGATGAAAATAAAGTAATGATGAGGATGGATGCTTATAGCAGAATTGCCATGGCTGAGGCTTGGAGAAAAATAATAATCCATTATATGTAGAAGCTTTTCATGAAATAGGAGATCCTATGGAGAGGATTGAGAAAATAATTTTGTATGAAGAAGAACTAACAAAGGATGCACCTCTCATAGCCTTCACAAGGAGAGATGCTAGTTCCAAGAAATAGGCTAAGAATACAGATCCATTAAGTTACTTTTCACCCCAACATATTCCAAATTTTAGCTTCTTAATAGATACTCCTATAATTATTGAGGATGACATTGAGGAAGAGAATGAGGTTACACAAATCACCATTCCTACTATTCCACAGTATGAATCACCACCAGAGAGGAATATTATCACATTTGAAGCCTCCAAAGAATTATTTGATAATGTGAGACATCATCGCAACCAAGAATTCATTAAAGATGATGCATTTGTTAGAACCTTTGAGTTCAAAACTTTCATTTATGAGTACAAGTGAAGATAATAAGAGAAAAACTAAAAGAAATCAGCCCTAAGAAAGAATTAGATGCCTTGAAGGAAATCTAGTATGAGGTATATAAATAATTAGATAATATGACTCCTAAAAGGGGAAGAGAATTATTAACAGAGGTTGGCTTCATACTCCTTCCAAGATGGGACATTAGCTCAGCCATTGTGTTCATCAGTTTCCTAAAAAGAGAGAATAAGGTGCTGCAATTAGCAAATGAGGCCAGTGATAAGATATACACCGAATTAGGGTACAACCTTGATAATACTACGTTGAAGATTTGGGATCTTTACCCACTAGGAAAGAGGCCTTCTCTCATTAATAATCATCATCATTTTTTTGTTCACCTTGTAGTATAGAGAGTAGGGGACACAAACCCTATGGTAACTATTGATTTGAATGTGAATGTAGCCAAGTTTTCCAAAGCTTGGATCTAGAAGTTAGTTAGGGATAATAAGGAGTTGACTAATTTGAAATAGATGTTAAAGCAAGAAGTGGTCAGTTATAGAGATAAATTACCTTCCTCCTCGAGACCTTATTCACCATTGATTGAATGTGAAAGAAAGGTGCTCAAAGAAATGTCTAAGACTACTTATTGGAAGCACAAATATGAAAATATTCAAAAAGAGCAAGAGGAGTTGAATAAAAAACTAAAAACCAATACATTTGAGATGGCATCAGAGCTAGTGTGCAAGAGATTTGATGGTATGATTAAACTTGCTAAAAAAATTTAGTTTATCCATGACAAAACATACACAACTTTGCAAGAACATAATAGGTTGCATGACAGAATGAAGGAGGTGGGGCTATAAATAAAAGCAAAAAAGGGTGACAATAAAAATATTATTCAAGAGCATCAAGAGCTTATGAACACACATGACAATTTACATAACATCCTAACACAATAATTGAGTGACTTTAATTAGTCACTAAGTATGGCTTTACCAGATTTCTTTGAAGAAAAAAATTTAAAAGACCAAGATGCATGGAAGGATGAGATAGCTCAATATTTTCCAATGGCTCTTCATGATATAAATGATGAAGATAAGGTGCTCAAGAGAACACATGTGCAACTTGGGTAGATCTTAAAACTTGAATATACAATGAAGGATATCATACATAATGTAGACACTTATGCCAAGAGTGGATATATCTAGCATCTATCAAAGATCAACATATTCACTACATGATCCAAGTAAAGAGGAGTAATAGGATGTCAAATTTTGGTGGTTGTGAATTCATTATCATGGTGCATGAGCCTTGAATAGGTCATTGGTGATCACAGGCGCTTGTTGGAGATTAACGGTTTGTGGTGCATCCACCTTCAAACTTTTGAAGTTTTTATGTTTATGTTAGTAAGGTTTTAGTTAAAAAATGATGTAACCTTTTGTGAATGGGCATGTAGCTTGTTGTTTCCATTATAAATAGGGAAACCAAGGCCTAGTTTTGGACAACATCATTATCATCCTTAGTAATAGTAGATAGGTTACAATAGTATAGCATATTCCTCTGCATAATCATAGGGCCTAGCATCTTGGATTTGGATATCTGTAGATAAAACCATGGGAGCTATAGTCATTGCAGTAGGGGCATCAATTCTTAAGACTTGGCCAGCTAAATAATAGGTGTGTTGAAAATATTCTTCAAATGAATCGACAAGGAATGGTGGCCTCTCATCACTAGAAAATATTCTAGGTTGGTTCCTTGGACCCTTAGGTCTATGTAGAGGTAACTTCAACCTCTGATAACTTGCATCCATTCTTTGATATTCTTGGACAACAAATCTCTTGTCCTCAATTTTTTTTTTAGGGATGTCTCTAATTGAAATACCATACAAATATAATCCCATGTTATAATAATAAATTAGGAACCATCGTGGGAGTACCAACATTATAAAGAGTTCCACATTTATCAACACATTAGGCATCACAATTTTTTCTGAATTAAGGTTCCAGAGATTCAAGACAAGCCTATGTTTGTATTTCTTTCTATAGTGGTATATGAACATATCATAGCCCCTTTGTGGAGTCGATACATCTCCCAGATTTTTGTGATTATCTTAAAATGTTTTGCATGAAGTATTTAATTGGGATGCTCTCCTAGATTTCATTCTAGACTCGGGACACTAATTTATCAAGTCTTGGTTTAATGGCTTGGCCTCTATTTTCTACAACTTTACTTTCAGTTTCTCTAGGGTTCTATCCAATATAAATCCCTACTTTTACAATACTCCAAGAAAATTCTTATAGAACACTTTTAGCTCAGCTAAGAGCACTTACTTGAACAAACACTACAATTCTTGAGCCTCTTGTCATCGCCCAGCTCTACCTTTTCAATATTCAATCATAATTCATAGTAATTTTGATGTCTTGGGAGTTAGATATATCAAATTTTAGCATGCTTGAACCAGCTCTGGTTCATAAATGGCACTCGCGCCACCTTTCTAATCAACTTGCAACATTAATGGCAGTTGTCTCTTTGATAATCTAATCAGTCATGTCAATTGGGTGAAACATTATTTCATTCTATCAAAGAGACCTTAATTATATTGTCAACAATTCCAATTTCTCTCTTCAATGTGTCCTTGATCATATTTTAAAATTTTTAAGAGAAATTTGAATCTATCTCTTCGATCCCACAATGTCTTCTCAATGGCTACATTTCAAGGTCTTCCCTCTTTGAACCGTTGACATCAAAATGTTGATGAGACTGGTGAATATTTATCTCCGACAAGCTTATGTCTCCTCGACATACCTGTGTTCCTTCCTTCAACCATATTTCTTCTAATAACCTTTATGTGACTTTGAAATGTCAACGAGACTCGTGGTTATCTCCCTTCGACATCTTGTAGTCTTATTGATAGCGTATCCCTAAAACTGTGTTTCTGTTGAAGAGACTTTCAAGAAATTCTACTCAATGTTCACTTGTCTCTTTGACATGTTGGTATTAGAAAATTGAAGAGACTTTTGTCAATGTCTGTTTGATTCCTTTGTGTCTCTTCGACATTTTATTTTTTCTTGCTCTAGCAATGTCGAAGAGACTCCTTCATTTCTCACTTCGACACATCAATGTCTCTTTGATATTCTCATTTTACTTTTCTAAAACTGTCTTGTCAGTAACTTACCATGTATTTTATAGTAATCTCTCAATTTCTGAGAGATTTTTTTCTATTTCTTGAATGCAAAATAATCATATATGCTTAGAGTATCGTTGTCATTATGTCTTGCGAAGAGAGAAGTTAATTTTTCTCTTTGATGCATATAGGTTTCCTCGACATATTACTCTTTGGGTTGTTGAAGAGACATTTGAATATGTCTCCTTGAAGTGGAATTGTCTTGGAAACATACCTCGTGTTACTGAGGGAGCACATTAAGAAAGAGATTTATTTCAAAGTGATAGTGAAGGGTTTTATTCTACAAGCTATGTACATGAGGGAAATTTATATTTAATGTCAAAAATAGTTATAATCAAGGGAAATGGGGTTTTATGATGGAAATGGAATGTGAAATATGTGTAAAAACCAAGGTGGAAATTTTAGCTCCAACAGTGGCTCTGATTGGGGATGAATGAACATGAGGATATTGCAAGAATCCAAAAATGATCTTTGGGATGTAGACCATGATTGAATGTGATCAAATGGGGTAGGGAATGGGATGGGAACCTAAAAATACTATGCATGGAAAATAATTTTAAGAAAATAAGTGTTTCAGGAGTTGTCCATGATTAGAAAGATCATTCTAGATAATAATTAATAGCTCAATTGAAGTTCACCATTGTTGAAGTCCATTGTTAAAGTCTGCCATTGTTGAGCCAGAAAATTTCACTCTTGATTCAAAGACCAAGAGATTGCTGAGAGGCTAGATGGTTAGATTTTATAATGAAGTATGAGGGCTTCCAAGAAGAGATTGTGGAGGAATTTGTGAGGAATTTCCATGTAAATGTTACACAAGTCAGAGGTGAGATAATTGAAGTTACTCCAAAGATTATAAATGAAATTTTAGGAATTCCTGTTAAGGGGAAACTAGTTGATAAAGGTAGAGTGAAGTTTGATAAATTGGTGGAGGCATTTCATCAAGAACTAGAAAAGAAAATAGAAATTCTGATGCATAAAGGAAAATAATGAGGAATAGCTCATGCCAACTTGTGTGAACCTTAAAGAATAGTTGTGACATGTGTGATGAAATTCTTCACCTGTGAAGGACAATACGACACTATCTTAGGGCCAGGTATGCAAATGTTAATACATTTGAGGTATGGAAATACAAAACCCTCTGCCATAATCAATTTTCCAACATTTTTGTTTCAGCAAATTACTTCAATGATTGCTTGAGTAAAATCTAGAGGGGAGTCTTCTATTAAATACCATAGTTTAATTCATTTAGTCATTAAACACCATTTCTTGAAGAAAGAATCTAGGAAGTAGGGTTGGATTGAGTTTTTTTTTGAACGTATTGAGAAACAAAAAGGGAAATCCACAAAGGGGCCCACAACAAAAAGGTCAAAAATAGAAAAAGGAGAATCTTCTAGAAAAGAATAGAAAAAGAGAAAATGAAAGCTATAGGAGTCAACTAGAGTGACTCGTAGTACCTCTAAAAAGAGAAAACAAGATATGATAGAAGAAAGCCCTAGTACTGTTGAGACCATTGTGTCAACCCCTGAGGAAATCCCTATATTTGAAACCCTTATTTCTAAGAGCCCTAGAGAAACTTTTAAAGCCCATGAAGAGACCTAAATGCCATTGTCATCCCCCAAGAAACCTCACAGCCCTCCTAAAGGTCCACTTCCATCACCTAAGAGAACCCCTATAACTGAAGTGCATGACACTATTGGAGAATCCGAGGCACATTTCAAAGAAAGAGAAGCCTCAGAGAAGGCATGGTAAGAAGAAAGATTAGCCTCAAAGGAATTTGAAGAAGAGGCCAAAAAATAACCTTCACCTTCTTCGACTATGGAGAGAAGAAAAGGAAAAGAGTTATTGATTGAAGAAGAAGAGTATCATGAAAAATGAAATGAGGAAGAAGTGGAGATAGAGGAATTGTTGAGAGCAATGAAGATTTCCATAATAGAAGCTGAATTAGATTAAGAAAGGAAGAATGTACAATTTATTGAAGAAAAATTGAAAAGAAGAGAGGCAGAAGTACAACAATCCCTCAATAACACTTAGTAAAAAGAAAAAGAATTTGAACAAAAAGAAAAAAGGTACCAAGAGAAGTTGAATCATATTGAGGAATCCTTACAATGCACAAGCATTGGCAAGTGCATAGGAGGTGATAAAGTTAAAAGAATAATTGTAGTTGAAATAAGAGAAATTAAAACAACAGTCAATTAGGTTTTATTCTCATGAGACTTCCACTTTCATGGCTCCACCTAATTACCTTTCCCTTCCTGCTATTCCATCTAAAATTTCATTAGAAATTCCATGAGGAACTCATCCTAGATATCTTTCTTTGGAAGCCTTGAAATTTAAGCATGAAAATGATTAATTGAAGAAACAAGTACAACAATTAGAGGAAGAGAAGAATAAAATGGAAAGAATATTTGAAGAAGCAATTGAGATATCCTCTACATTGATGTCAATGAGGAAGCCATTAGAAACCTATGCATTATTTCTAAGAGAGAGATTTATACAATGGAAGCTTAATCAATTAGTTTTAAAGAGAAGCCTAGATTATCATAATGACAAAGAATTTCTACATGATTATTTCCATAGCCACCCTAACATGCAAAACCAAATGTTTAAATTTTTCTAGCATGGATTTTTTATGGGAGATAATGATGATTCTCTTTTGAATGTCTATGTTGGTGAATTACAAATATAGTCCTTTGTTTCTTTAATACACAATTAGGTTGAATGGTCAAAAAGGATTGAAAAGTACAAGGAGGCACATAAAAGATATGGATTACCAATGAGACTTGAAATGCCTCATGTAAAGAGGTATATAACAATAGTTAGATCTATTGTAAGGAAAAACCATATCAATCCTCTCTATGTTTCTAATTTTTTGAATAGTATGCTTTTGTTCCAAAATGTTGAAGGAACACTTCCCCTAGCAACAATCAATTCATGTCAGGAAAGATATTACACCATCCTTGAGCCATTAAGGAGAAGAGAGCCCATCAACCTAAATAATATCAAATGGATCTTGGTAAGAGTTAGGCATGCAATATCTTTAATAGAACAACAATAGGAATACTAGATTGGTATGCGTTTCAAGATGCCAATCATCATCATGCCTGCTCCAAAATTAAATGTACCAAACAATATTCCATTAGAGGTCTTAAGAACCTAGTTTGAGAAATTAATGGAATATAATGGCTTTGCACTCATGACCAAATTGCCATCGGACTATAGGGGAGGAGTGTTTGACTATGCCATTTGGATGGAAGTAGTGAACAAAGATAATGAGACCACCATAATTCTTGATGAGGAACCATAAGTACATGGTTCACAATAGGCAGGGGAGAATGATGAGCAGCTCAAAATTACTTTTAATTAGTCATCTATGTTCTAAAAAGACTTATTTATTTTGTTAATTAACATGACTAGTGGTAGACTATAAACTGATACTTTTACTTATTTTGCTTTATGTTGACTAATTTGATGAATATATTAGAAGTAATACTTTATAGTCAATGTGTTGCTTTTATGGTGATAATGATGAATTAATTATGCAATTTTAATCTTTTACTGTCATAATTGGTATCCTATTCTTAAGGATCTTATTTAGGGATAAAGATTGATGATTGATGCCTTAGTTCAAGATAAAGTTAAACTCCCTTTTTAATCGCATGAAGACAATCACACCATTGATTAGACAGCTGGATGATGAATCATTTAAAGTTTCAAATCATCTCCCTTTAGTCGGTTTAGGAACTTCTTGTCCCAGCACTGATCTGGCATTTTCCCTCTGTCTATTTTTAGTTCATTGCATGTTAAATCTAGAATGTTACTTTTGTTTCAATCATTTTCAGCAATTTTGTTAAACTGCATTTAATTTAAGTTCATTATGATCAGAATAATTTCCTAGGTTCATTATCGATTTTATTGAGTTAATTAAGATTTAGATGTTTTTTGTAGGAATTCAGTTTGGTAATTATCTTTTAAGTTTAAGAGAAGTAATGATGGGAACTTATGGACAGATGGAACTGAAATCTTTTTGGAATCGATTCATGGAAATTAGTATTTATGTTTTCTAGATTAACCATTATTTTCTTGCAATTTATTTGTCCTTAAATTAGCATTTATTTTTCAAAAAATCTTAAGATAGATTTCTTCTCAAGTAAATTAGAATTAAATTTGGATTTCAACTCTAGATAAAGGATTAGGATAAATGTTATACTCTTCCATGAATCGGTCTCAATAAAGTCAAGGGAAGTCAGAAATAAGTAAAAAAGAATTTAAATTAGGAAATAAGATAGAATTAATCCTTAGGAATTAGTCACTGAAGTTTAACTCTTGAGAGCTTCTAAGGGCTCTTGAAGAGCCCTTGAAGGCTCCTAAAAGCCCCTAAAGGAGCCAAACCAAAACCATAAGCCACTATTTATAGTGCAAAATGCCCCAAAAATTTGTGACGAACATCATTATCACATATAGCTCTAAAACACACTCAGTTTGATAATTAATTGACTAAATGATGCAAGTTGTGAGATCAATGAACTTTCCCATCAGTACACATCAAAGAGAACAAATCCTAGAGTTCAAAGAATCAAGGCATGCTACAAAATGAATCATAGGAGATCTCTACATAAAGAAAGTCCAAAGAAGAATGGTAGTAAATGGACAAATAAAGGTGACTCTTCTCTCCAGAAAGCTAATAATGCTAAAAACATAACAACATCTAAACAACCATACACTACATTCAATGATCAGGGGAATATCCTGGAACAACCTCCTACATTGCACAATAGATTTGATCTGTTGCATGAACTGCAGTATCATAATGATGATCAATGCAAAGATCCCCATACTTCGTGTGAACAAGAAAACATTGATTGTACTATTTTTTGGTAGAAGGATGAGCCTCAGAAAATGAAAGAGTTCTACTCTCAATTAGATGTAGAACAAATTCAAAGACAAAATGAGTATAAACGTATGATGTCATTACAACAAGGAGAAGAAATCCAATATGGATCCATGGATTACTCTCCCCCTGTTGAGAATTATAATGGAATGACCACTTAAGAATTGGAAGAATATGTGGAAAGACAAAGAGAGGACCTTAGGAGGAGACAACAATTGATAAAAGAAATTCAAGAACTGAGTCAAAAAATGTCTCAATTGAATGTCCATACATCAAATCCACAAAAATATGTTCCTACCCATAAGCAAGGGGGTAACATCAACACACATGGGTCATCTCAAAATATAGGTGCTCTAGGTACTTCAAAAGAACCTCACAACATAGCTAGGAAACCTAAAAAAATGTGCAATTTAATGCACCCACACAAAATCCACAATCACAAAACCCTAGGAACATTCCATAGTCTTACCCACCACCAGGACAACAATACATACCACCTTACTAGTAGCATGTTCGACAACATAATTATGTATATTTGTTGATAACAATTTTATTCGCAGTAAACAAATCAAATAAATTATCCACAGACAAGACCGCGAAGAGCCTATCCTTCTTGAAAGATATGAAACAAAGATAACCTAAGAGAGAATTTTGAATTTACATACCGAATATTGAATTTTGTTTAATCCCAAGTCTTCGATAACCATGTCATGGTTGCACTAGGGTTGCTCTTGGGTAATGATGTGACAATTGTTGTTATTTCCTTTAAGGAGCAATCCACATACACATACACATATATATACATATTTTTGTATTATTTCTTTGAACATTTTAGATTAGATTTCTTATTTGAGAAGATAAACTTGGAATTCATGAAAGCAATAGATTTTACATTGGATTTCAAAGATCATCACCAATTTCTTTGCTATCACTTAAGTAGATTTAGCATTAAGCATTCAACAATTTCATGGAAAATAAAAGATTTTCAACAAAACTATTTCCATTCACTTATATTTTTTTTGAACATTTTAAAAAATATTAAACATCTAATCTAAACTAAAACATAAAAATACTAAAAAATAAAATTTTCTCATAGTTATTCTCCATGGATGCCCAAAGAATTAATCAAAATAGAGAAAACTGCTTTATATTTCACCAGATTGCTTCACAGCTACGTATAAAATGGTGCAAGCTTTTAAAGAGGGGGTTTCGTTTATGGACACCAAATAGGTTCTGCATACATGCTTAAACAGTGCAGCATACAGTCTTGTTCAACTAAACTTGCAAAACTAGCTACAAAAGATACTTAGATAGGTAGTTATCCATAAAGCTCTGATATCAATTAATGTCTACATGCATACAAAGTTTTATGCCAGAATGGCTCAAAAAACAAGAAAAAAGAACAAAACTTAAAATAAGTTTTTTCTCCTCCAACATCCACAAATTCCAAAATTAAAATAAAATTAAGCATCTTCTGGCCTTTTATAGAACACAAGGCTTAGATAGGATAAGACATCTACATGAGAGGGAATCTAAGGGACTCATCTCATCAACACACATGGAATATTGTGACCAATAGGAGAATTGCAATTGAAGTCAATGGAAGTCAACTCCAATCACTCATTGAAGCTCTTCAGGTTCTACTTTTTCATCTTTTTCAAGATTCCTTCTGAAATCGAACAAATTCACCCAAAGAAAGATATATAGGAGCCTTCAATTATAATGGAGTGATCAGGTGGAAGTCGAACTCCTATATCTTAGGCTTCCCAATTTGATCATTCCAGGAATAAATTACCCCAAGAATAGATACAATTTGTTACTCCATGCTTGAACTCTAGCATCCTAGTATCTCGGTAACTAACACATCCTTGTAGAATTTTTTTTTCCAGCATGAGTCCCTTAAGTGCATCATTGAGCCTATTAATAAAGTAATTTTTTTTTTATGGCATACTTTTCTTGATCGTCCATACTCGAGCTTTTCATCACAATCGATATCTCCTACAATCACAAAATTCCAAATATTAAATCCCTTTTTAAACAAATATGCCACCATATCCCATATAAATAAAACCATTATTCAAATTCTAGTACAAAAATCTATAAAACTCTCTTCTAAAAAAAAAATCATAAATCCTTGCATATATACTGGATCACCATGATCACTATACAAATTAAAAAAATAAACATTTCTCTTCATGTTTCAACCTGGTACCTGGTACCCAATATTCAGCTTCACCCACTTACTTTCCGAAACCTCAGTTATACCAGAACTCCAACTTACCAGACTCCAACTTACCAGACTAGAGCCATTTGCTTGAACTTTACACTACCTTTTTCCTTTTCTGTGTTTCTAGTACCTAGTGTACGAAACACTTACCATACAAAGTACTTTCCTTTAATCAAAGATTTCTCTTTCTTTTTTTTTCACTTTTGGTGATCTTCCAATTTGTTAGCTGCTACCATAGAAGTTATATTTTCACTTGGGTCCCCAAGCCTTTTTCAGTCTTGGGGTGTGTTGTGAGACCACACAACAACTTGCAACCAATAAAAAAAAAAAAAAAATTAACTTGAAATTAGATCACCAATTGTAAATTAGAACTTAGGTATATTTTAAAACAATAACTACCTACCTTTACTTAGATTCTAGCATCAAAAGTAAAACTCCACTAGAAAAATGATCCATGTATGCTCTTGATTAATTCTAGTTTTCAGAACTTAGTAAATAGAATTAGTTCATTAACATTGAACTACATAATATAGTAATCCTCCAAATCCAACTAGGGATAGAACCTTGCTTCTAGTCAAGCATCCATAGCCCCGACAAGGTTATCTCCATAATTCCCTCCAAACATAGCTCTACTGCCAGTCAGGCATCCATAGCCCTGGTAGAGTTATTTGTATAGCCTAAAGAGTTGATATCACTCTTTTTTTTCTTCTAGATATATTAATGATAGCTCATTTATCAACTTGCAAGCATTGAAGCACCGCTATTAGGTTGGGAATTACAATGGTAGCAAAGGTTACCCTTTTATTTTTCATTCGATGTAAATCCCTTCATCAATTCACTACTTCCCAAAAAATTATTTAATGATTCCCTGTAAGTGCGTGTTTCTAGCTAAATTTTACCAATTATTCCAAATGCTAACTAACTATAGCTCGCTATAGGTTAAAAGATATGCATAAATTAAAATTTAGCAATAGACAACTTAATTACCAAATTTAAATCTAAATTTAGAAACATCAGTTACAACCCTTTCGATTAAATTTATGGAAACTTCTAAAAATTTTGCTAACTATCTCAACTTGACGACACTACACTACATTAATGGATCAAAATGTCATGATTATCTTGAAAAATGATCACACTATTTTGTATTAAATTTTCATGCCTTGTTCAACATGTATTATCTCTCTACTTATTTAGGTGATGATGTGTAATATCTTTCCAACTTCATTCTCATGTATAATCGACACACTTAACACCTCAATAATTATTATAGCTTTTTTTAAACAATTGGAAATGACCCCTATTAATTCAAAATCTCCAACTTGCTTGATTCACAATCTCTATACTACTCAATTCTAAAGCAATTTCACCAAATATGTGCAAATAATTTATTTGATTTAACTTTTAATTCTGAAGATTATTAATCAGATGCCACCTTGCACATACAATTTCCAGAAAAAAACTATAGGAAACTATGTACTACTACACTGTTCACAACTTTCTATAAATTCGTGCATTTCTTCTCAAATTCTCCATACTTTCTTTTCTTTGTCTTTTTTTTACATTTTTTGTAATTCCACTCTATTTTGTGCTTTTACTTTTGCTTCTTAACCATGGATACTCCTATTTGCTTGGGTTGTTCTCATAGGCAAAACATTTTCTTGGGGAGCATCACACCTCAAAGGCTTGAAAAGGTTTTTATTGTTAGGACTTCCAGCTTCACTATGCCAAATTTATGCTTGGTCCTTGGGGAAAGATATGTTGCATCCAATCACTACTTCCATTTTTATTCTGACAAAGCTTCTCATTTTGTAGATTCACTTCTAGACATTGGGTTACCTATTGAAGACGTTTGTGTCACTGCCAACCTAATAGTTAAGGCTGAATTCTTGGAGAATCTAGACACCATTTTAGATGTTGGACACCTGACCTTTGGGATTCCCTCCATGGATGATATTCATTGATTATTGAATCATGGGGAAGTGGTTCTAGTTCAACACTTTCTTACTGATCTCCATATCCAAGATTTTGAAATTCACAGGGAACTCACCTACATAGGGTATTTGGCCTTGATAAAAGAGGCGTCCTAGATCGACTAGATAACGACTACCATCAACAACTTTTCTCACCTTTCTTTTGAATCCTCTTTTTTGATTTTTGACAAGGATTTTGACATCTGATGTATATACATGACACACACACACACACATATATATATACATATATTTTTTGATTATCTTTCTTAAAAGCGTGTTTCACTATTTATGGCTTTATTATTTCATTTTCAGTTTAGTTTTGCAAATTGTTTCAATTTCACTCTCATGTTTAAGATACATTTAAGCAGAATTTGTTAATGTAGAAGCTGAGAAAGGAAAGAAAAAAAAAAAAAAGAAGAAAGGAAAAAACACTAAAAAAAATTAAGCTAAGACTACACTAACCTAACCCTAAGTACCCTAACTCTAATATCACAACAAACTAACCCTAACTAAGAAATTTATTTCAATTTCTACAACTATTTCCTCTATAGTTTTAGTACGAATTATAGTAGGTTTATCCTTAAATTCCCTTATCAACATCTTCAATATCCTACTATAATAATGAAAAATATTAAGTTTCCTATATTTAAAAATCATAAATTTGAAGGTGTACTTACCAAAATCTAGCTTAAATGTATGAAAATGATCTCATTAGAGACTGGTTGCACACATTCTATCTAGTGCGACAATATTGTACCTTCTCCCAACCCTAGTCCATTTCCATGAACAACTGTGTTCATTTCTTTATTTCCTTCTCTTCTAAAAATCTTCATATCTTTGGCCTTATCTTTTCTTTGCATTGTGTTAGACCAAGATGTATCACTATTTATATCATTATCAGAAAGAGAAAAAGTAAAAACTTGATATTTTATATCTTGTATAAAATTAGGAATTTTTTTTATAGCTAATGAATTTTTAGCTTGAAGCACAATATACATGTCTCCCACTCGATTTTCCCACTTTATCTCACTATCTGCATCTTCCACATATACAAGGAATGATGATTCATCCATATCTTCCCCTTGTTTGTGATGAAATATCTATGAATCTTGACATTCTAGCCTATTCCCCTACAAGACATTAGGATTTTCTTTAAAATAATCACAATTTCCTAACTATTTTAGTTCATTGGTTAATTTTTTAATATTTCCAATTCCACTAGGGTAGAATGTTTCTCTCATGAACAATCCTTTTCTTTTAGCAGTTAAAACTTCTTTCGTTAATAGAATTTCTCCACTTATGGCTAAACTTACCCTAGTTAGAAAAATTTCACTCAATTTCACCGTGATTAGTTGTATCATGAATTCTACACTCAGTTACTCTTCCAAAACTAAACAAACTCAAAGGATGTAGTTTTTTGTTAAATATTTTACAAATTTTTCCAATTTCCATTGTGAAAAATAGCTTGTATTAAATTTTTTGTGTGTACAAGATTCTTTCCAAATTTAGGAAGGACATTTCAAAACACAAATCCACTTCCAAAAGATAAAACCTAAAAAATATCAAAGAAACCAGAAAGAAATAAAATCATATGCATATTTGTACGTGACCCAGAGTGTCGAGTGGCCCTCCTTCTAGCCCTAGTTCCTATTGACAATGGTTTTACTCTTAATAAATAGATCAAATAAATATCCACAAACAAGACCGCAAAGAGCCTATCCTTCTTGAAAGATATGAAACAAAGACAACGTAAGAGAGAATTCTGCATTTACAAAGTAGAGATTGACTTCCGTTTAATCCCAAGTCTTCGATAACTAGGTTATGGTTGCACTAGGGTCGCTCTCAAGTAATGATGTGAAAATTGTTGTTATTTCCTTTAAAGGGTAGTCCACATACACATACACATATATATACATATTTTTGAATCATTTCTTTGAACATTTTAGATTAGCTTTCCAATTTGAAAAGATAAACTTGGAATTCATGAAAGCAATAGATTTGACATTGGATTTCAAAGATCATCACCAATTTCTTTGCTATCACTTAAGTAGATTTAGCATTAAGCATTCAACAATTTTATGGAAAATAAAATATGTTCAACAAAACTATTTCTATTCACTTATATATTTTTTGAACATTTTAAAAAATATTAAACATCTAATCTAAAATAAAACATAAAACTTAAAAATAAAATTTTCACCCAGTTATTCTCCATGGATGCCCTAAAGAATTAATCAAAATAGAGAAAACTGCTTTATATTTCACGAAATTGCTTCAAAACTATGTATAAAATGGTTCAAGCTTTTAAAGAGGGGGTTTCATTTATGGAAACTGAATAGGTTCTGTATGCACCCTTCAATGACGCAGCATACAATCTTGTTTAGACAACCTTACAAAACTGGATACAAAAGATACTTAGATAGGTAGCTATCCATAAAGCTTTGATATCAAGTAATGTCTATGTGCATACAAAGTTTTACACCAGAATGGTTCAAAAAATAGGAAAAAAACAAAACTTAAAAGAAGTTTTTGCTCCTCTGACATCCACAAATTCTAAACTTAAAATAAAATTAAGCATTGTCTAGTCTTTTATAGAACATAAGGATTAGATAGGATATGACATCTACATGAGAGGGAATCTAAGGGACCAATCTCATCAAGGAATGTGGAATATCGTGACCAATAAGAGAATTGCAATTGAAGTTAATGGAAGTCAACTCCAATCACTCATTAAAGCTCTTTAGAATCTACTTTTTCATCTTTGTTAGGATTCCTTTCAAAATTGAACAAATTTACCCAAAAAAAAGATATATAGGAGCCTTCCACTATAATGGAATGATTAGGTGGAAGTCGAACTCCTATATCTTAGGCTTCCCAATTTGATCATTCTAGGAATAAATTACCCCCAGAATAGATACACTTTTTTACTCCATGCTTGAACTCCAGCATCTCGGTATCCCAGTAACTAGCACATCCTTGTAGCAAAATCTTTTCTAGCATGAGTCCCTTGAGTGCATCATCGAGCCTGGTAATAAAGTAAAATTTGTTCACTAGCATAATTTGGATGATTATCCATACCCGAGCTTTGCATCACAATCGATATCTCCTACAATCACAAAATTCAAAATATTAAATCCCTTTTTAAACAAATATGCCACCATATCCCATATAAATAAAACCATTATTCAAATGTTAGTACAAAGATCTATAAAACTCGCTTCTAAAAGAAAACAAATGATAAATCCTTGAATATATACCAGATCACTGGGATCACTATACAAATTAAAAAAATTAACAATTCTCTTCACCTTTCAACCCAATACCCAGTACCTAGTATTCAGCTTCACCCACTTACTTTCGCAGACCTCGATTATACTGGAACTCCAACTTACTTGACCAGAGCCATTCCCTTGAAATTTACATTACCTTTTGCCTTTTCTATGTTTCTGGTACCCAGTACCCGATGTACAAAACACTTACCATATGAAGTACTTTCTTTTAATCAAAGATTTCTCTTTCTTTTTTTCTCACTTCTAGTGATCTTCCAATTTGTTAGCTCCTACCATAGAAGTTATATTTTCACTTGGGTCCCCAAGCCTTTTTAGTCTTGGGGTGTGTTGTGATGTATATTCTCACCAGAACGTCCAACAAAAAGTACACCAACCTCAACATCGATTCCAATACTACCCCAATCCACTACGTCAGAATCCTTATCCATAGAATTTTGCAAGCATAAGTAGAAATTTTTATTTGACTAGATATCAAATGTACCCATACCCCATTGACAGCAACTGGAGGAATATCATCCCTAAATTCACAAGGAACAATGCAACTACAACAAAGGAACACATAAGAAATTTCAATGCTTCTGTTCAAGATTTGGGCATGGAACATGAAGATGTTGTCATGAGGCTATTCATGGTGTCCTTGAGTAAAGAGGTAAGGGATTGCTTGAATATCCTACTAGATGCCTTAACTACATCTACAAAAGACTTCAAAAATCAATTCCTAGAGCGATATGGAAATCAATGTGCTCCTAAATTTTCTTTACATGAGTTAATAAGTATTTAGAAGCATCAAAATGAATCTATTTCTTACTTCAACTAGATATTCTCCAAGATTAATAACAAGATACCACATGGATCCAAATTAGCTTATGTAGTAGCTTTAAAGATCTATTTGAAAGCCTTTGATACTAAAACAAGGTGTGAGCTTAGAAACATATGTCCTAATAGCTTGACTGAAGCACAAAAGGTTGTTATAACCATTGAAAACAATAGGCAAGCTACTGGCATGATTCAAAAAAGAGATAACCTTAGGGTCCCATAGAATCATAACAATCACTAAAATAAACAAGAAAACCAATACAAGAATGAATGACCAAGATTGCATGACATGCTATATAACACCACTTGGAAGGATGGACGACCAATGGGGAATCCAAATTGGAAAGATACTTCAGATCCTTTGAAAAAACATGGAGTACATATAGTGGAGACTACACCATGGTTTCCACCATGCTATAAACCCCATGCCCCATAATATTTTGCAGTGTCTCAAGCTTTCTAGGAAGATGAATGGTCACAAGAACAAGGTAGGGATGGCCACACTGTAAATATGTTAAGATGGGGGTCCCATCAAACCAATGATGGATACCCATCCTCTAAGGATGGATGTGAATATGAGCAATCAAAAGAATAATATTAATATGGAGCAAGAAGTATTCTATGACTTAGAAGAAAATATAGGAGAAGTGGCTTATGCATACAATACAACACCAAAATTTCAATTGAGAACACCAATAGAAGAAGAGAAGAGGGCTATCATATAAACATTTGTGGCTGAAGAAAAAAGGAATAGATACAACCCCAAAAGTAAACCTATAGATGTAGACTAGGGAATTCCTAGAGTCATGTTTATAAAGGAACAATATAACGAGGATAATGTCTCATCTACTCAAAATAAGGGTGAATCAAAAAATCCTTAGAAGATTATTCAAAATGAGGATGCAAACATTGAATTTGAGAAGATGTCAAACAACAACAAAGTTCAAATCAAAGGGAAAAAGGCTACTAAAATAGAGAAGGTTGAAGAAGGGATGAAAACCCCTTCATTCGATATCACCCAAGCACTAATTCAGGTGAAGATGACAATGCCCTTGATGGAGTTAATGAAAATTGATAAGTATAGAGACACAACCCTCAAATTGATTGCCAATGTATCTCATGAACAACAAGAATAAAACAAGTTAATGCCCTTGAGCAGGAAACTACAAAGGCACCTGAGCTTTATTTGGGAGATACCCTTAGAAAAAAATCCTCCCAGGTGGATCTGTTTTACACCACATTGGTGATCAATAACAAGTTGGTAAGAAATTGCATGCTAGAATCAGGGGAAACAATCAATATCATGCCTCTGGCTATCATGAAGGAATTAGGATTATGGGTGAACACCACTTATGGGAAGTGTTATGCCATGGATAAAAAATCATTCCTTGTAGTTGGAGTGATATGGGATGTAGAATTGAAGTTGGCATCATATACAAAGGAAACATACATACTACAAATCATTGTGGTAGATACTTCCCCTTACTATGGAATGTTATTATCTAGGAAATGGACTGCAACAATAGGTGGAAATGTATAGCTGGATTTGTCTTATGCCACAATACCTGTGAATGGAAGGAAATTCAAGTTATATAGACAACCTAGATCAGAGCATGTCATTGAGCTCTTTGACCCTAATAAAATGAACTACTTTTGTGATGTGGACCTTGGAAGTTTTAGAATTAAACATTCAAACCCTAATTTGTTGAACATAGATCCAATTACTATAGGTGTTTCTCAAAATGAATACAACATATGGTGGATGTATTTTGATGGATCCTACAGTAAACAGGGGAACGAAGCTAGAATTTTTTTTATTTGACTAGATGGAACAATGTTTAAGTACTCATTTTTACTAACATTTGAATGCATAAATAACATAGAAAAATATGAGGCATTGTTGTTAGGTCTAAATATTTCCACAAGGCATGGAATCAAAGTGTTAATTGGTTGTCTGACAAGGTCAAAGTACTCTACACATCATAAGAGATTAAAGCATTATAGAAATATAGTGTGGGATACTATAGAGCTCTTTGATGCCTTCTCCATTGAGTGGGTGGATAGATCAAAAAACTTGATGGCTAACTTCTTGAAAAATGTGGCCTTGAAAAGAGATGACATTACCTTGGTAGGAATCTCATAGGTAGAACTCAAGACCAAGCTAGTAATTCTTGACAATATTAATAATTGGTAGCTATTTAATGATGACATAGATATGATCAAATTAGTACACCGCATTGATCAGTATGAGGCCCAAGAGATTGATTTCAATGCCTTCGTTGAGGAAGTAGATGGTAAAAAAAATGTCTTTGGCCAGAAAATTGTGTAGCTCAAAACAAACAAGATCCCTAAAGGACTAGTAGCATTGGAAAGGGTGTTTGATGGGAGTGATGGAAAAATTATGAAGCAAACACTAGTAAGAAGGGAAGATATTGAGGAAATCAATCTTGGGACTGAATTGGCTTCGAAAAGGTGTACATTGGAAAGAGGATAAGCCTCACAATTAGAAAAATGTTGATCACACTATTGTGAAAATATAAGCATTTTTTTGCATGGTCATATGATGACCTTAAGGCATATAAAGAATATTTTTTTAAACCTGAAATCCCACTAAATCTTGATGCAAAACCCTTTAGGAAGAAACAAAGATTAATAAATCCTACTCTAGAACCCAAGGTGCATGAAGAACTGATGAAGCTCAGAGAAGAAGGTATTATTAAGCCCATCAGACACTCTACTTGGGTCTCTAACTTGGTGCTTGTCAAGAAGAAGAATGGAGACATAAGGTTGTGTCTAGATTTTCAAAATTTGAATGTCTCCTCCCTTAAAGATAATTACCCTCTCCCAAACATGGAAGCTATGTTGCAGAGGGTAATAGGGTGTGAACTACTATCCATGATGGATGGTTTTCAAGGTACAACTAGGTGAAAGTAAGAGATTCAGAACAATATAAGACTATGTTTACATCTCCTTGGGGCACATATGTATATGTAAGAATTTAATTTGGCCTTACAAATTTTAGGGCCACTTTTCTGAAAGCTATGGATGTTGCCTTTGCTGATTTGATTAATGCAATAATGGTGGTGTATCAAGATGATCCCACAACATATTCCAAGAAAGTAGAAGACCATATTGGACATCTTGAGAAAATATTCCTCAAATCCCTAGAGTATGGTATCTCCCTAAACCCTAAGAAGTGTCATTTTTTTGTAACTAAGGGAAAGTTATTGGGCCATATAGTGTCTAAAGATGGATTCAGAATTGATCTAGAGAGAGTAGAGGCTATAGACAAGATTCCTCTTCCAAAGACAGTAAAGGATATTTAGTCTTTCTTTAGAAAAATAAACTTTGTAAGGAGATTCATATCAAACTTTGTCAAGATTCTCAAACCTATTTCAAAGATGTTGAAGAAAGGACCAAGATTGACTGGACAACAAAAGCAATTGATTTATTCATATCTATAAAAAGAGCAATCTAGGAAGCCCAGTGTTAAAATCCCTTGAATTCAGTAAACCATTCTAGATCTTTTCATTTTCATTATACCATACCATTGCGGTAGTGATGTTACAAAAAAATGATGAAGGGTATGAGAAACCAATATCATTCTTCAACAAATCTCTTCAAGGAGAAAAACTAAAGTATGAAATTACATAGAAGCAGGTGTATGCACTTGTCAAAGCTATGAAAGCTTTCAAACCTTATTTGGTAGGTGCCAAAGTGATTGCATATGTTCCTAATGTTGTATTAAAGGATGCATTTGTGCAAACCAAAGTCATAGGGAGAAGGTGTAGATGGATTAATAGAATTCAAGCATTTAATATTGAAACCCAAATCACAAAATTAGCAAGAGGACAAGGGTTGGCTAATCTCATGGCTGAATCCAATCTTGAGGCATCTCAAATATGCAACATAGGGGAAGAAGAAGGTATGATTGCAAGCATAGAGAACATCCCATGGTATACTAATATAATGTATTATCTCCAAAACAAGAGATGTCCAAAAAACTTAAATGAGAATAAAGAAAGAACCTTGAAATTGCATGCCTCAAAATATGTTTTCATGGACAGAGACTTGTATTGGAGGAACAAGGATGGAGTGTTGTTGCTATGCCTAGATGAATCACAAGAAAATCATATGTTGAAGGAGATGCATGAAGGAGTCTGTGGGGGATATTTTTCAGCTAAGACCACTACCCACAAGATCTTGAGGGATGGATACTACTAGCATAGGGTCTTCAATGACTCTTTTACATATGTACGAAAGTGTGAGGCTTGTAAAAAATTATCTAGAAAAATGAATTATCAAGGAGCATTACCACTTAGACCAATGCAAGTTGAAGCTCCATTTCATCAATGGGGGATTGATTTCATTGGAGAAATACTAGAGAAATCTAGTGGAGGTCAAAATTGGATACTAGTGGCAACTGATTACTTTACAAAATGGATAGAAGCCATCCATACAAAGCAAGCCACTAGTAAAGTCATGATAAATTTTTTGATGGAGAACATCATCACAAGATTTGGAACACCTGTAAGGATAATCATAGAAAATGGTATGTGCTTTAGATCAAAAGAGTTCAAGGGATTATATGAGACTTATGGCATAACGATTTCATATGCATCTCTGTATCATCCACAAGCAAATGGGCAGGCTAATTCAAGCAACAAGATTATCCAAAAGATAATTAAAAGGATGTTGAATAATAATAAAAAGTCTTG
The DNA here is from genome assembly GCA_007258455.2 of Sequoia sempervirens. NCBI lineage: Eukaryota > Viridiplantae > Streptophyta > Pinopsida > Cupressales > Cupressaceae > Sequoia > Sequoia sempervirens. The sequence continues at coordinate 424,110,689 of VDFB02193867.1, forward strand.
GGATTCCAAATTTAGGCTGGCAGTCTAGGTAGACAAAATCACAATGAAGAAGTCAACTGGTAAATCACCTTTTGAACTGGTTTATGGGACACAAGAAAATATGCCTATGTAAAATCTTTTACCAATATATAAGTTCATCTCCAAGAAGACTTACACATCCTTGAACCTATGGAGGATAGAATGGAGCCATTTAATTAGATGAGATCAAAAGCTTGGCTTGGGAATGTAACAAAAAAATGTAAGCACAAACAAAATACTTGTTTGACAAGAGGGAAAAAGAGAGAAAGTTTGAAGTAAATGACATGATCCTATTATGGAATGCTTGGTGTCAAGATAAGGGGAAGCATGGGAAGCTTGAAGCTCTTTGGATATGACAATTTGTTATTATAGGAAAATGTGGTGAAAATTCTTATTATCTTCAAAATATGTCATGAGAAGATTAGAAATTTCTAGTGCATGGAGAACTCCTGAGACACATCTTTTCTTAAGATTATTTTCCATGCATAGTAGTTTTAGGTTAGCATCCCATTCCCCACCCTATTTGATCACATTTACTCATGGTCTACATCCCAAATATCATTTTTGGATTCTTGCAATATCCTCATGTTCATTCATCCCTAATTAGAGCCATTGTTGGAGCTAAAATTTCCATCTTGGTTTTTACACATCTTCCGCAGTCCATTTCCATCATAAAACCCCATTTCCCTAAATATAAATTTCCCTCATGTACATAGCTTTTAAAATAAAAACCTTCACTATCACTTTGAAATAAATCTCTTTCTTAATGTTCTCCCTTGGTAACACGAGGTACGTTGCCAAGACAATGCCACTTTGTGGAGACATACTCAAATGTCTCTTCAACAACCCAAAGAGAAATATGTCGAGGAGACCGATATGCATCAAAGAGAAAAATTAACTTGTCTCTTTGAGGGGTATTTAGTCTCTCTATTGTATCCATGTGATGGATGGTGTGCTTGAGGGGTATTTGGGAGCCCTCCATCCTTCCCATCCTATCTCACATTTTTTCTTTTTCATCTCCTTTTTGGAGAGGGGTTTTGTTCCAACTAGGTTTTCCCCTTTTCCCCGTTTGTGGGAGATTTTCTGCATCTTCATGTACATGGGTACCTAACATGGCCTCGTAGCTGGGACCCATCATCATCATCATTTTGCATAATCATTGCATTTTCCTCCCTAAGTTGCACTTATGGGGGGGTGTTGGTGTAATTAATTAAATATTACACTAACATAAGTTAACTTAGGTCTTGCATTTAATCATTAAGTCTTAGGTTACATTATTAGATAAATCATTTAATAAATGGGATAATATTCCCTTTCCTAGTTGGTGGGATAAGATTCCTTCTAGAACTTATCTCATCATTTAATGATCATCTAGATAGGGTTCACATGCTATCACATGTTGTTAGATTATAACACTTGGCAACATCTCCTGCATATTAGGTTTTACCTCTTGCCTATATAATCAGGCATCTTGTTCATTTGTAGCATATCATATCAATATCATATCAATCATATTATCAATAGAATCTTTAATCAGGATTCCATTGTTGCAACACTTCTCTTTGTGGTTGATTATCTTTCATGGCTAAATTCCTGCATTGAAGATTCCGGAGCTTCAGGGGCTGTGCAATCAATCATCTCAACAAAAAAATAATAATCCATAATATGTAGAAGCCTTTTATGAAAGAGGAGATCCTATGGAGAGGAGTGAGCAACTAATTTTTCATGAAGAAGAACTAACAAAGGATGTACCTCTCGTAGCATTTGAAAGAAGGAGAGATACTGGTTCCAGGAAATAGGATGCGAATATAGAACCATTAAGTTATTTGTCACCCCAACCTACTCCAGAGGCAAGCTTCTCAGTAGATACTCCTATCATTATTGAGGATGAAATTGAGGAAGAGAACTAGGTTACAAAGATCACCATTCCTACTATTCCCTAGTATGAAGCACCACCGAGGAGGAATGTGATCACATTTGAAGCCTCCAATGAATTATCTAATGATGTGAGACATCATTACAACCAATAATTCATTGAGGATGATGCATTTGTTAGAACCTTTGAGTTCAAAACTTTCATTTATGTGTACAAATGGAAGATAATAAGAGAAAAACTAGAATAAATCAGCCCTAAGAAAGAAGTAGATGCCTCGATGGAACTCCAGTATGAGATAGACAAAAAAATCAATAAGATGACTCCTAAAAGGGGAAGAGAATTATTACAAGAGGTTGGGGTCATGGCCATTGTGTTCAAAAGTTTCCTGAAAGGAGAGAATCAGGCCTAGAAATTAATAGATGAGGTCAGTGATAAGATATACATCAGATTAGGGTACAAGCTTGATAATACTACTTTGCAGATTTGGGATCTTTACCCACTAAGAAAGAGGCCTTCCCTCATTAATAATCATGATCAAGTTTTTGGTCACCTTCCAGTATAGAGAGTAGGAGACATAAAACCTATGGAAACTACTAATATGATTGTGAATGTAGCCAAGTTTACCAAAGCTCAGATCCATAAGTTAGTCAGGGATAATAAAGGGCTGACTAATGAGAATGAGAGGTTATAGAAAGAAGTGTTCAATTATAGAGATAAATTACCTTCCTCCTCAGGACCTTATTCACCATTGGTTGAATATGAAAGAAAGGTGCTTGAAGAGATGTTTGATACTACTTATTGGAAGCAAAAATATGAAATGTTTTAGAAAGGGAAAGAAGATTTGAAGAAAAAACTAAAAACCAATAAATTTGAGATGGCATCAGAGCTAGTGTGCAATAGATTTGATGATAGAATTAAACTTGTTGAAAAAGTATGGTTTATCCATGACAAAACATATTTAACTTTGTAGGAACATAATAGGTTGCATGACATAATGAAGGAGGCAGAGCTATAGATAAAGGAAAAAAAGGGTGACAAAAAAAATACTTCAAGAGTATCAAGAGCTTATGAACACACATGACAATTTCCATAACATCCTCACACAAGAATTGAGTGAATTTAGTTAGTCACTAATATGGCTTTGTGAAATTTCTTTGAAGAAATAGATTTAAAATACCAAGAGGCATGGAAGGATGAGATAGCTTAATATTTTCCAATGGCTCTTGATGATATAAACAATGAAGATAAGGTTCTCGAGAGAACACATGTGCAGCTAGGGTGGAACTTAAAACTTGAATACGCAATGAAGGATATCATACATATTTTACACTTATGCCAAGAGTGGATATATCAAACATCTATCAAAGATCAACTTATTCATTGCATGGGCCAAGTAAAGAGGAGTAATAGGGTGTCAAATTTTGAAGGTTGTGGATGCATTGCCATGGTATATGAGCCTTGAATAGGTCTTTGGTGATAATAGGTACTTGCTATAGATTAACGAATAGTGGTGCATCCACCATCAAACTTTTGAATTTTTTATGTTTATGTTAATCAAGTTCTAGTTAGCAAATGATCTAACCTTTTGTGAATGGGCCTGTAGCTTGTTGCTTCCCATATAAATAGAGAAACAAAGGCCTAGTTTTGGACAACATCATTATCATTATTAGTAATAGTAGATAGGTTACAATAGTATAGCACATTCCATCCATCCATTTTCACATCTCAAAGACTTCTGTTATTCATGTATATCATTTGAAGCAATATAATGGAGAAGACCACTTATAATTGGTGATCTATTTTTAGTGTTCAATTTTGTGTTGATATTCATTCTTATATGTTATTATGTTGTGTCCAAAGTGGTTCTTTTAAGTTATTCAAATTCATGCAATTTTTCAAGACACATTTTTTGTTGCTATGTGGTGGTCTTGATTGGGTTCTGGTTAGAGAGAATTAAAATCCTTTCAAATAATTCATTTTAATTGGTTCCTACTAGGGATTAAAATATTTTTAAGGTGGTTATTCTGATTGGTTTCCCTTAAGCTAAGAATTAAAAAACCTTTCACAATATCACAATAATTTGAAAGAATAATACTAGGATTTATAAAGAAGAATATAATAATTGACACACTTGTACATTTTTACAAGGTGTAAACACCTAAAAGTGCCCAACAATTAGAGTTAAGATGAGGAGTAGGTCTACCCATCTTACATATCTATCTCCATCACCTTCATCCATCCTTTGACTCCATTCACCCAATAGATTTAGGCACTGGTCAGGTTTTGAAGATTTTTATATAAACTCCACTTATACACTTTAGTATCAAAACATCTACATTAGGAACTATCTAGTATCCTTGCATATACTTCACACCCACATTCCATTATGAGTAGGTTTCCCAAATTATAATCCATTTTAGACTTTCAAATCTTCCTTTTCATTCAGGTTTACTCACCTAGGTCTAGTAGAACCTAAAGAGCAGGGGGTGATCAACCATATTCACCCCATTCGTTAGCCAAAAACATATTAAGAGATTGGCACCCTCTTATGGTCTAAAAACCTAAATTTTTGAGACTTAACAGTGTGTTCACTAAACCCTTTACCCTCCAGTCACAACCTTGGTTTAAATATTTAATCCTGTGTCTTTTGTCCCTAGATTGAAAATTTTAATTATTGCCCAAGTTTTATTTTCCTAGGTGATGACCACCTTTTGATGATAATATTTTTGCATGTGAATAACTCAATCACTTAAGGGTCATGCCCATGGCGCACTTTGTATGCATTTCATCTTGATTTTCCACCACTAGTTTTATTTTTGTGATGCACAATGGTCGAGTGACCAATGGCCTAGATTTGAAGATTATTGATCTAACGGTTATCACAGCTTTGTGTGCATCATGATTTAACATTTTATCAGCAGGTACCTTTTTGCGATGGGTGATGAGGGTTGAGATTTAACATAGTTCATTTAATTGTTGAGATTACATCACACCCTTGCTTCACATCACTATTATGAAGCAAGATAGAGGAATGATTTGTGCGATGGGAAATGGAAGGGAAGTATATGCCCAAGGAATATTTCATGTGGATAGGTGGCTACAACTTACTATACCACAATGATGTGGTGGGCCCCTTATTTTGTTTAGTGAGGGAGCGGGCTGGTGATAAGTGTTTTGGTGGGGCCTAATGCTTGGCTCGTTGGATTGTTTCAACGACCCATATTTATTGAAGGAGATCTACAGATATTGCATACATCATTCACATCATTGTTGTGAATGATGCCACTTAAGTGTTAGCTGTGATAGTTTTATGTTTTGTGATGGAGAATGGATGGCTCAGATTTAAAGATAAATTATCTAATGGATATACATATGATTAATGCATCATTATTGTGTTTCAAAGGGGTTTTTTCCTTTCCATGATAGGCGATGAAGGAGATGTGGTGGGGCCCAGTTTCAGAATTCAACAGATACAATTGAAGGGTAACGATCCAAGGGTCATTGTTGTATCTAGTGCATCATAATTTTGTTCTTTGGGCTAATAAAGGAAGGTGTGATGCACGATGGAAATGTGATAGATGTTTATTTTAGTTCTAATGGATATCAATAGCTATGTTTTAAAAATTTATTGGGGGTTCTATCTTGTCCCTCCATTTTGCATCTAATGGTTAGAGTGCAAATGTTAATGGCTAGCTACCTCATTTCATGAGTAAACTCAAAAAATAATGGCACATCTACGATTCAGCTACTAGATCGAATCAAAATGACTCTAGATTGAATTTCTACACTTCTCCCAAGCCAAATTGATTGTTGAGTGGCGCCATTTATTCCTTGAAGTGTTGTAGAGGTTAATTTCATTATGTTAGGATATGGTTTCCTAATTTTAGTTGTGGATATCATGGGTGCCCATACTTGTATTCATGAGTTCCATTAAGCTAGACTGTGCTCGAGGTGTCAAGGGCTTTTATGATTGGTTGTTGCTTTGTTTTAGAGGCAATTTTGTTGTTTGTAATTTTTTCAAGGTTTTTTTTCCTATAACCCTAGTTGGAGTTAGGGTTAGGATTTTGAATTTGAATTGCAATTATGCCTACACTATAAAGGCAATTTTTTTAGTTTTTTTTGGGTTCCATTCTCTCAAAATTTGTAAGTCTCTTCCTTAGTCTCTATAGTGTTTTCTTCTTCTACACCTGGAAAGGAGATGTTGTAATGTTTTCTCTATAATAAAAATAGATGACCTAAATGTTCATTGCATTTACACTTAATATTTGTATCATTTTTATCATTCTCTCCACTATTGTACTCATTGCCTTTGAATCAATATAATCAAGGATTGTTTTCTAGTTCTCAAATCACATTTGTTGATCTTGAATGTTTGATTTGTTAGTTTTCATTCAAGGAGTAGATTAGTGTCTTTCAATTCATATGTTAAGGTTGTGATGATGCAATAAGCATTTCAAAGAAGTTTGATAGCATTGATCTTTTGTTGGTTTCTTGCTATAATGCAATGTCTATTAGAAGCTAGGGGTTGGTCTATTGTAGGAATGTTACTTCATTTCTAGACTCTATGTAGATAAAGCAATGGTTAGTCTATGCCCATGAGCCTAAGTTTGAGATGGGTCTAATTTCAAAATCAAATCAAAACCTTTTAATTTCTTGAATTTTAATTTTATGTTTATTTCCATACTACCGAAAGTTATTGAAGATATAAAAGGTTTTATAGATGATTTATCCCATCAGAGGCCATAGAACATTGTAGTGTGATGATCTACTTACATATAGGGATACCCACCTTGGTCCTAGAGAGCCTAAAGTGCAGACGAGAAGATTACTAATCATCTCTTGTTTGTTGGAAACTAACCTAGGGTCTCTAAGCATAAGGAGTAGCTACCCTTTACCAGAAACTATATCATCAGCTAGAAACATCAACAGATTGGCGACTCTACTAGGGAAGAATAATAATTTCTGGTTATATTAGTTTTTTTTATTTGTATCTCTAGGTGAGCAACTGAAAATATGCTTTGTCTCTCTGCAAGCCACATGAAGTGGTAATTCCATTGAGGAAGATAGAGATATATCCATTTGGGAGAGTCAAGAAATTTTTTGATTTGAATTTTTGAGTTAGATGATTCAAAGTGACCTGCATACTTGAAGAGGGAGATTGTTGTAATTTTTCTGGTGTGTTCTTGAATTCTAGTACTTTTCTAGTGGAGATAACTAAGAAATACCTATATCTTGTAAGAAGCTTTATGTTTCTTGAAGGTCTCTTACTCTTTCAAAGAAGTGGTGAATCTACAAAAATTTACATCATTAGAAGAGTTGGTGGCAACAATTCCTAGGTATTTTTCTATTGTAACATTTTTGTACCAAGGTTTGCAACAAAATATTCTAGGTGTAAATATTGTCCCCTATCTAGTACTCTAAGGTACTAAAAGAAAAGGGAAATGAGAAAGCATGATATTCTAAAATAAATCTCAAGAAGTAGATGGTTTCAAAGGGGATTAGCTCATTTGCAAGTATGTATAACCATTTTGGTTCCCCCTCTACAAGCTATGGTGTCATGATAGGAAAATAATTATGTTTTTAGAGAAGACTTTTCTCTATTCAAAGACATATAGTATTAAAATTTAGTGGCACCCATAACTTCCCAAATCCTATTCATGGGATTAGGGAACTTTTTCCAAAATTTTATGGAAAGAAGCTTGAGTCAACAAACAAGCATCTACAAGAGTTTGTGAATCTAATGGAAGATTATGAGGTAGATGCTAAGGATGTTGTCATGAAGCTCTTTGTTCAATCCATAAAGGAAGATGCTAGGGACTAGTTTTTAGACTTGTCATCCTACTCCATTTCATCTTGGCAAGAGTTTATGACAACATTCATAGAGTAGTTTGGTTAAAGAATTAATGTATGTTTTGTAATTTCCAAATTCATGGACATATAGAAGGAAGAAGAATAAATGATTCCATCCTTTAACTTAAGGTTTTCAAAGGCCATGAATGGAATTCCCGAGAATATTAGACTCAATGATGTAGTGTGCTTGGTTGTATATCTAGGCACATTTGATAAAAATGAGCTATCTGTTGAGAGAAAATGATCCTACAATACTCCACCAAGCATATGAATTTTAAATGAATATTTGGAATTAAAAAAGGTATTTAATGCCTAATGGATACATGGTTGCAAGTGTTGATCATCTTAGCATGTTTTCAAGATGTGAATTATTTGGATAAAAAAATAACAATGATTGTTTAGTTAATGATAATTCTCCTATTACAAATAGTCTATTATTACACCCTATGACTCAAGGTGGATTCAAAATAATTTTTATAAGTGAAATGCCTCAGAATGCTTGCAACATTTGTCCCATTTATTGGTCTAATGAGAATAGTGGCATGATGCATATGGATGATAGGGATGTATTAGAAAATTATAATGAATATTATGCTGATAGGGGATTTGTATCTAGGATAATCCAAATGAAGTGTGTGAAGGAGTAAAAGGAATGCAAGGGTTAATTACTTTTTATGTTTTAGTCAGTCAAAATAATGAGGGTGTTGTTGACCCTAATTTTTTTTTGTTACTCATGATTACATGCATGGGATTGATATGGTTTCCTTCACTTCATTTGAGGAAGATATTAATGTGCATATGAGAACCAAGGCATGTGATTTTTACCCAAATAAGGAGCTATGTGTTGTGATGGGTTACAGAAATGTGAGTCAGAATTGTTGATCGGTGATCCAAATAATGATAAAATTTCTTCTATTGGTTCTTTTGCTAACCTTGGTAGTTCCACGTGTGTTGAGGATGATGTCACTGTTGGTCTTCATGATTATGTGTCAAAAAGGTTTTCTAATTCATGGAATACTGATGAGAATGACATCCTACATGAAGGCCATGATGGGGAAGAGATATTTCCTAATTCAAAGCTAATGCATATTGGCAGTGTTACTTTTTTGTGTTTCAATTTTGACATGGAAATCGAGAGATAATCCAAAGAGTATAGATATTTACACAAATTGTCTCATAGCTTAAATGGATGTGCTAATGAGGTTTGTATCAACATAGATGACCCCAAGGTATGTTGGTCATCCATGGTCCCTGTTTTGGGTGAAGATGAATATGAGACATTCATTTGCGATGAAGAAATTGCTTCTCATGATGTGAATGTTAGTTCCCCTAAGTTTGAGAACTTCATTTGGACCTAACATGTAGCTTGCAATAATGAGGAGCAGGAAAAAAGTAGTGATGTTGTGGTTGCTCATATTTTTTATGTTCTTGAGTTTCAATGTTTTTAGTTTGACTTGTCTGAGGATGAGTTTTCCTTTGCAATTCAACATGATGAAGAGGCACATTTTTATTTTCCAAATGAATTGGAGGCATTTTCGTTATGCCTTGATTCATTTGAAGAGGTCAACATGTATGAAAATCCCATGATTTAATATGGTGTTGACTTGAGGTTTCAAAATTTTCCACCACCTACTATGAAAATGAAAAATTCAGTGCATAGCATCGCAATGGCCTATGTTATGTGGTTTGTCTATAGTAGCAAGATTGAATATGGAGAAAGTTTGTATTTATCCAAGGATAACTATGTGTTTTGTTTGCATGAAAGGGGTTACTTGTTATGCTTTGGTGTGTTAGAGTAAATTTTGGGTTAAGTGAGTTTAGCTCCTTTGATAGGGTGGTATTTGATAGGGGTGAATGTTTAATTCCTTTTTTGCTAGCATGACACCATCAAATGAGGTTTGAAGGTTGGTTTGACTCTATTTCCCAATGGTTAGTTTGGTCTCCTTCTCTAGAGATTTGAATTTTCACTTTGTTCCTCCTAAACAAACGTCCCCAACTAGAGCCATTGGTCGAGCTTAGAAAATACATGGCCATTTTTGAATTTTTGAGATCTTTAGGGTTCCAAACTTATAGGATAGGGCTTCCAAAACCATTATGTGCTTAAACTCTAAACCCTTGATGTTGGTTGTGCACTTTTGTTCTAAAGTGATGTTGACTCCTTGTGGCTAGTTCCTAGTCATCTAAGTTATGTTGACTACTTGTGGTCATGTGTTCACTGATCCCTTTACCCATGTCTTCCAGTCACAACCTTGGTTTAAATATGTAATCCAATGTCTTTTATTGCTAGATTGAAAATGTTAATTGTTTCCCAAGTTTTATTTTCCTAGGCATGAATACCTTTTAATGACAACATTTCTGCATGTGCATTATTCAATCACTTAAGGGTCCTACCCACTGTGCCCTTTGTATGGATCACATCTTGCTTTTCCACCACTAGTTTCATTTTTGTGATGCACAATGAACGAGTGACCAATGACCTAGATTTGAAGATTATTGATCCAATGGTTATCATAGCTTTGTTTGCATCACAATTTCACATTTTGTCGGTGGGTACCTTGTCATGATGCATGGTGAAGGGCTAAGATTTAACATAGTTCATTTAATGGTTGACATTGCATCATGCCTTTGCTTCACATAGCTATCATGAAGAAAGGAAAAGGAATGGTTTGTACAATGGGAAATGCAAGGAAATAATATTCCCAAGGATTATTTCATGTGGACAGGTGGTAGCAGCTTGCTATACCATGGTGATGTGGTGGGCCACTTATTTTTCTCAATGAGGGAGGAGGCTGGTGAAAGGCGTTTTGGTGGGGCCCAATGCTTGGCTTGTTGGACAGTTTCAACGACCCAATTTGTTGAAGGAGATCAATAGAAATCATGTGCATAATTCACATTGATGTTGTGAATGATGTCACTTAAGTGTTATCCATGATAGTTTTATGTGTTACGATGGAGAACAGATGGCTTAGATTTAAAGATAGATGATCTAACAAATATTGTGGACACTTAGTGCATCGCGATTATGTTTCATGGGGGTTTTTCAATTCCATGATAGGGGATGAAGGAGATGTGGTGGTACCTAGTTTTAGGCTTCAATGGATAGGATTGAAAGGTAACAATCCAAGGGTCATTGCTGCATCTAGTGCATCACAATTTTTTGCTTGGGGCTAATAAAAGAAGGCACAATGCATGATGACAATGTGATAACTATTGATTTTAGTTTTGATGGAGATTAACGGATATTTTTAAACCTTCATTAGGTGTTCAATCTTGTCCCTCCATTTTGCATCCGACAGTTAGAGTTCAAATGCTAATGACTAGCTACTTCATTTTGTAGGTAAACTCAGACAATAATGGCATATCTAGAATTTAGCTACTAGATCAGCTCCAAAATGGCTCCTAATTGAATTTCTATGCTTCTCCCAAGCCAAGTTGATTGCTTAGTGGCACCATTTATTCCTTGAAATGTTGTAGAGGTCAATTTTATTCTATCAAGACATGGTTTCCTGATTTTGGTTGCATATTTCATGGGAACCCATACTTGAATTCAAAGGTCATCCACCATTGTAATGTGATGATCTTCTTACATATAGGGATACCCACCTTGGTCCTACAGAGCCTAAAGTGTAGAGAATAAGCTTTCTAATCATCTTCTATTTTTTGGCCACTGACCTATGGTCTCTAAGCATAAGGAGTAGTTACCCTTTAGGAGAAACTATACCATCAACTGGAAACACCAATAGAAGACTCACCTACCTCACCTTATGCTAGAGGCCTAGTATGTTGTATGAGGCTATGAGTGAGGGAACTAATTGACTACAAGGTATCCACCTCAACACTTTCCTTCACAATGGAAGGGATAGTCACATGCTCATACGCTAGTCTAGTGAGTGGTCTCACTGGCCATTGTGCATCAATACATGCCCCCACTCTATGTTCTGCAGAACCCCCACCTCTACCTTGGAACTCCCACATGTCAAAATAGTTTAGGATTTTATTGAGGATAAACTTACAATAGAGTTTCCTCAGAAAATATTATGGTACCTAATTTTTGTTTCAAGGAGGATGGTTGAAAACCATCCACCACCTTTCCCAAAAATAGTTCTTTATCCCTTAGCGGTTGCACCAATGGATAGGGAACCTCTTGCATGCAAGGTGTAAGAGTTTATTCATTCTTGGGTTCATGAATAATGCGCACAAGTCAAATTTCAAAAAAAAACTTCTTTAACTTGTTTATCTGGTAATTTATCTACATAAAATTTTATAAGCTCTTGTATCTTCTCAAACCAACTATTCATTTTCTTGCTAACTGAATCTATATGAGATATTATGGATTAAAGTAATTGAGTGAGGGAAATTCTATATAAGGTTGTTCTTAAAGGATCTCTCAACCTTTCAATTAACCCAATTTATTTTTTGCTATTTTCAATTTGCCCCATTAAATTTTCTTGTGTTCCTAGAGTATGATGAGGAATTTTAGGAGGTACCTATTGAGGTTGTTCTTCAAGAGGGATTTGAGCATGAGGTGGATTTGAGGAGCATCAGGGGGTGCATTAAAAATTCCTAAAAAAATAAATAAATTTACATCAAAAACATATTCAATCTAACTATTTCATGCCAAATTCACTTAAAAAATAGAAATAACTTACTCCTTTCACCTCCTTGACATTGTGGTGGCATTTTGACAAATATTTGGTGAATATATGCTATAATTTTTGGCTTCCTAGAGTATGAGTGCATTATAGAGGGTTTTCAAGCCACAGAGGAAGTCTTGAAGAACATAAAAATGAGAATAAAATAAGCTATACTTTTTTTTGCTTAAATAAGCAATAACTTGAGCATGTTATAATGTGTTTGTGTTATTTCTCATTGAAGCGATAATGTGAGCACATTATAATAGGCTCATGCTATGGATTTTTTAATATAAAAAGTGGGGTGGAGATTTTTTTGGCCCCCCATCTTTGTGCACCCACCCTAGATATAGAAGTTATGTCTAAATTATGTCAACGGTTTGATCTTTTATATCCTCAGTTTCTAACACTTTGGCCTTCAAGTCTCATGTATTTGGAGTCCATCATCTTCACATTTCTCTATCATCCATTGATAAAATATTCATCCATACTAAATCAAACATCCACCCCTCAACCTATCCCACTCTCATATCATATTCATCCCATCTCACACATAATAAAAAAATCATCATTTGAATCCCATCCAAAATTCAAAAAAAAAAAATGTAATCTTTACATCCTCAAACTTGAAATTTAATAAATCCAACTATTCCATCTAATACATCAATCCTTAATTTAAATCATCGCATAAGCCTAGCCATTGAACATTAACCAACCATCATATCATTTTTCCTATCAACCAATCCTCATCATCTTTATCCAAACCTTTCTTAAGTAATTATCCAATATCAAGTAAGAAAATCCTTATATTTATCTAATCTTTGCTTAAGTGATTATCCAAGCTTAAGTAAGTAATTCATCCTTATCAAAAGTCTTTCTTAGGTTATTAGCCAAGCCTAATGTAATAAAAGATCAATCATCAATCATCATCATCTTATCTTATCTTTGGAAAGAGATATGTTGCATTACATGTTTTGTGACCCAAGTCATTTCTTTTGATTTATCTTTTGAACCATGACTATACCTACTTACAAAAACATAGATATATCTATATCTTGGTGTATCACAACTAGTGTATAATGAGGCATTATTTTATCTTGTATTTCACACTTTTCATTGTTTGACTATCAATTTCATGCAAAGGTTACCTTGTCACCTTGGCTCCTCATGCCTTGGTGCTTAATTTCCTTTTCTATATCAAATCGTAGTATTTCTAAATACATACTGGCATAACCTATCCATCACCATCAAATTCTCCTTCCTTTTCATCCTCTTCCATCCAAACCCCCTTCCTTTTCATCTCTTTCATCCCCTTTCCATCTTCCATCTATTTTCTTCTTGATCATTATCCCTCCATAGTTCCCTTACATTTTGAAAGCACACCCATGTTATCCTAACCCACATTTCCTCTCAAGGAGGCATCCCATCACCTAATCCTAATATTTTCTTCAGATTCATCCTAATATTTCTTTCTTCATCCTTTCCCATCCTCCTATTGATTGAGGAATCATATATTTGATCCTTATCCTCTCTCATTTATGATCGTTATCCTCTCTCATCCATTATGTTTTAAACTTCTTTAAAACAATGCCACTTCACAATGTCATATCAAAGAGGGGAAAAATAGACACACCTAAAATCTGACAGGTTATTCAACCACACCTAATTTTAGCCTATCCTAAACCATTAAATTTAAATACATATTTACTATTTATTTAATTATTTCCATCCTTTCCTAGCTTTATCATAATCCTTTAATTAAATAAATATTTATCATTTATTTAATTATTTCCCCTTCATCGAAAAAACATTTAAGATCCAAGAGAATGAGTGATGGCGAACTCGAGCTCTGCATGCCGAGCTAGGGAAACTGTGCCCTAGCTCACTTTTTGTTCTGCTTGCTGCTGCGTGTGGGGGGGATTTTGACGCGTTCAGGGAGAGGGTGATCCTGTGGCTGTGTGTGCTTGTTTTCTTCTGCTGTGGGCTTCCTTTTTCTACTTTTTCTACCTAGTTTGACTAGCATGGAGCTGGTGTGTGGCCGAGGTTTGGTAGATTTCGGAGGACTGTGGGCGTCTTTTTCTATGGCTGGAGGTGGATGCTCATCTTTGTCCCGTGTTTTCTTGCTGGCTGCATAGGGTGGGGGTGTATTTTGTGCTTCCCTTCTTCATAGCCTTTCTTCTTCTATGTTTGGGTTTAGGTGTTGGAACCCTAGTCGAGAAGTTTTATTCTATCACCATTGGGGGATACGTTTGGGGAGACCCAGCGTATTCTTGTGCTAAAGATTTTTGTTCTTTTGCCCTGGGGCTGCATGCTCAAATTGTGAATCGGTGAAGAAATGTCGTGTGGGATGTCATCTGGGGATAGCCCTAGGTTGGACTTCCATTCTGCGATTGGATCGATGCCTCCAGTGCCAAATGAGAGAATGATTGATAATAATTTATTCTCTTCGGATCAGGAGATGAATGATGCAGGGCCATCTGGGGGGCCTCGAATTACAAAAATTAATGGGTTTCTGGAAAGATGCAAAGAGAGACCAAAGCTAGTGATTCTAATGGAGATGTTGGCGGATGATATCGACTATTATTCGAAGCACTCCTTTTACTGCAAGTTCATGGGATTGCGTGTTTCGTTGCAATTTTTGGAATCTTGGGCTCAGAGGACCTGGCTGCCAGTGGGGGAGATGGAAATTAGACTCCTAGCGAACAATTATTTTATGGTTTCTTTTGATTGCATGGTGGATCGGAATAGCGTTTTTGAAGGGGGGGCCATATTTCTACAACCAGGTGGGTTTATTTATTAAGCCGTGGCATGCTGGCTTTAATCCGATTGAGGAGCTTCCGAGTCGGGTTCCGGTTTGGGTTAGACTACCTTGGTTTCCTGTTGAGTGTTGGCGAGATGATGTGTTGCATCTGGTGGCTTCGATGCTCGGTAAACCTATTGGGTCTTCACAACAGACGCAATTTAAAAAGGTAATGACTTTTGCCCGTATCTATGTGGAAATTGATTTAAGTAAACCACTGGTGGACTCCGTGGAAGTAAGTGTAGGACCTTATACATGGGTGCAATAGTTGGATTATGAAACCCTACCCTTTTGGTGTTGACTTTATCATGAATATGGAAATCTGCAGTGTAGGTGCCCTAGGGGTAAGACCGTGACATCCCAACCTTCTTTGCCTTCTCGAAATCTACCCAGGGTTGAGAAGGGGAAAGATCTTATTCAGGGTGAAGCTACTAATGATGATGGTTTTGTTCATGTCAAGGCACGCAATAGGAATCGGGGGCAAAAGCGGACCTTGAGGGAGAGATAGGATGATGACACCTTTAATAGATTCAAGGTGCTAGATGATCTCAGCTAGCAGGAGGTGAATCCGGGATTGATGAATTTGGACCAGGGAGCTTTGGGTACAGGACAAGAAGGGCAACTTTTGGAGGTTGTGCGAGTTGTGCAGGATGTTGGTGGTGGGCAGTTAGATTCAGATCAACATTTGATTGACCAGACTGCACAGGATTCTAGTATTGGATGTATGAAGAAAGGTGGGGGAGGATCTCCCTTGCCCCATAAAGATGATGTGGAAGTTGGAAAGAGTTTTTTGTCCTCTTCTCGCTTGGGTATTCAACAAAAGGAACCAAAGAAGGGGGTTGGTGAGAAAATTCCTAAACTAGGTAGGAAAAAGGATATAGAAAAGATTAAATCAACTGGGGAAACCTTGGTTGAGTCAGGGGCAGTCAAAACCTTGGATTCACTCTTCTCTTGCCCCTAGAAATGATTGCCTTATCATGGAATGTAAGGGGCCTGAACAGCGGCCCTCGACAAAAAGTTGTTCATGGGTTGGTTAGAAGGCATTCTCCAGATATTTGTTTTCTACAGGAGACTAAATTATCTATTGAGAATATGTTGAGTATGGTTCCTAAGATATGGAAATTTGGTGAGTGTCAGTGTATTGGGGAGCTTGGTGCTTCTGGGGGGTGGCTTGCTTATGGAATCCTCAGAAGGTTTGCCCTCTTTGGTGGGTAACTTCCAGATCTTCTATTTCCTTGGTTGCCTCCTTTTTTGATACTGGTGAATGTATCCTCCTGTCTAATGTGTATGCTCCAGTGGAGTTTCAAGGAAAACAACTTCTTTGGTCCCATCTTCGTTTGGTTCGTAGTCTAGCTCCTTTTCATCCTTGGATCCTGGCTAGGGACTTCAATGCTATCGTGGAGCTATCAAAGAAAAGGGGTGGGATTGCTAGGTTGGAGCCTTCGACATTTCTTCTCAGGGATAGCATCTCTGATTTAAATTTATTTGATGTTCAGCCCAATAATGGGCATTTTACTTGGAATAATAGGAGGCCTGGAGAGGACTGTGTTGCTGAGAGACTTGATCGATTCTTGGTATCTTGCTTTTGGATTGGAGACTTGTGGTCTACGTCCTCTGAAATTCTAGATTGGAGGGGCTCTGACCATTGGCCTATCAAGCTCAGTATTACTTCCGCTCGGAGGCCTCATTCCTCATCCTTCAAGTTCCAGCTTATGTGGTTAAGGGATGCTACTCTTTTTGACAATATGGTTGTCTGGTGGAGAATTGGAAGACCTACTTTTGGCACAGCAATGTACATTTTTTCTGAGCTCCTCCAGTTTTTCAAATATCAGCTCAAAAGGTGGAATCGACATTGTTTTGGTAACATCTTTCATGAGAAGGGTGCTGCTTAAGATGAGCTGAATAATATTACATAGTTGATCCATGAAAAGGGGGTTTCTGAGGAGCTTCTAAGGGAGGAGGCCAGGGCTTTGAAAGTGGTTGAGGAATGGGAACTTCGGGAAGAGATCTATTGGAAGCAAAAGTCTCAGATTGAATGGCTGCAGGAGGGAGACAAAAATATTTCCTTTTTCTTTAACTCTGTGAAGGACAGGAGGCATGGTAATTCCATCCCCATTTTGGTGAATGATAGGGGTGAACGTCTAGCCTCTTATCAGGAAATCTCTATGGAGGCTTCACAGTATTTTGCTGCTCTATTCAAGGGAGATTTGCAAGGGGGCTCTATCGAAGAAGATCATGTTCTTTCTTGTATTCCCCAGGTGGTTTCTAGGGAAGCGAATGAGTATCTAATGAGAGAGATCTCTTTAGAGGAACTGGAAGAGATTGTGTTTCAGATGAAAAAAGGTAAGGCTCCTGGCCCGGATGGTTTCCCAATTGATTTTTTTCATGTATTCTGGGATATCATAAAGGTGGATCTCCTGGCAGTTGTCCAGGAGTCTCAAAAGAATAAGCAGATGTTGAGAGCTCTGAACTCCACCTTCCTTGCTCTCATTCCCAAGTGTGAGGGGGCGGATAGATTAACTCAGTTTCAGCCTATCTCCCTTTGCAATGTGACTTATAAAATTATATCAAAGTTATTGGTTGAAAGGTTGAAGAAGTGGCTTAAAGTGCTGATTTCAGAGGAACAGAGTGGATTTGTAGCAGGTCGTCAAATTCTTGACAGGATTGTTATTGCAACAGAAATTGTTCACTCCATGGCCAACTCCAAGGAGAAGGCAATGTTCATTAAGTTGGATATGGCTAAGGCTTATGACAGGGTTAGGTGGTCTTTTTTGCAAAAGATCCTTGTCGCTTTTGGGTTTTGCAAGGAGTGGATCCAGTGGGTCATGAGTTGTGTGACGTCAGTGTCTTTCTCGGTGCTGGTAAATGGAGATCATTCTGAACTTTTTGGGGCTTCTAGGGGTCTACGATAAGGGGATCCTCTCTCTCCGTACCTTTTCCTTCTCTTTGTTGAAGGTCTTGGTCATTTGTTGAAAAGAAATGTTGGATTAGGTGTCATTCAAGGGTTGTATTGGGGTGGAGATTTTCCCCCGCGGTCTCATTTACAGTTTGTTGATGATACTGCTCTGATGGGGATGGCTACAGGTAGGGAAGCTACTAATTTGAGGCAGTTGCTGTACGTTTACCTTATGGCCTCAGGGCAATTGATTAATGAGGATAAATCCTTCATCTTTTTCTTCAATACGCCGAGACCCATCCAAAGAAGAATTGCTAACCTTTTAAGGTTTCAAATAGGGGCTCTTCCCTTTAATTATCTGGGTATACCAGTTTCTGTTGGGCGTCTTCCCAAGGGTTCTTGGCAGAATATTATTGATAAGTTTTGGGTAAAAGTTAATCATTGGACCCATAGGTGGTTGTCTTTTGCTGGGCGGGTTCAACTTCTTAATTATGTGGTGCAGGCTCTTCCTACCTACCGAAGCATGCTACAGGTGGCTCCAACGGGGTTCCTTAAAGAGTTGGATGCTCTAGAAAGGCAATTTTTATGGGCTGGATGTTTGTCGGCTTCCAAATGGAGCTTGGTTAGGTGGGAAGCTGTGTGTAGCCCAAAGAGGTTTGGGGGTCTTGGTCTTCGTCAGTCTTCTTTGTACAGTGTGGCTGTGGCTGCTAAGCTGTTCTGGAGATGGTGTGTGGAGCAGGATCAACTATGGGCCAGGATTGTGTCTCATAAGTATTTCCCAGGAATTCCACGACATGACCTCCCTAGGTACCCTCTTGTGGGGAAAGGGTCAGTCATTTGGAATACTCTTCAAAAGGGTGCGAATCTCATCAAGGAAGGTTTATTTTGGATTTGTAGACGGGGCTCCGAAGCTCTTTTTTGGTCGAATTCTTGGGATGGCTTCCCTCCTCTTATCTCTCAGTTCCCTAACTTATTGCCTTTATGCCAAATATTTCTTGCTGAAGGTTGGGCTAGGGTGAGTGACTTCAAGTCTTTCTCTTTTTCTGGACAGTTGGAAGTCTCTAGTTGGAAGGATCCCACAGAGTGGCCGGTTGTGGGAATGGAGGAAGAAAGAGCGGAGCTTTACACAATTCTTTGTAGCAGACACTACTGTTCTCTTCTGGAAGAGGATATTATTGCCTGGACCCCTAATCAGAAGGGGATTTACTCTGTTGCTTCTGGTTATCAGGTGCTATTGGCTCAAAAAAGGGATAGGGTGGAGGTGCATTGGTGGAAAAGGGTATGGAATAAGTTCTCTTGGCCAAAGTGCAATTTCTTTGTTTGGACTCTGGCATGGAATAGGTGTTTGACATGGGATAACATTCATAAACGTGGATTCTAGGGGCCTTCTTTCTTTGTCTTGTGTGGGAACGGGGAGGAGGATGCTGCTCACTTGTTCTTCTGATGTCCCTTTGTTATGCAGCTTTGGCATATGTGGTGGGAGGTCTGGAAGCAACCTTGTGTTCATGCTTCCTCTTTGGTGGAATTCTGGGATAGTATGGGTCAACCCCCCTCTATGGCTTCCTTCTTGCAGGATGTTTGGTATGTTGGTCCTACCTTTCTTCTTTGGCAAATCTGGCTGGAGAGGAATCGCAAGTTATTCCATGGTATGAAAATGGTGGGTTAGCAAGTGTGGATGCGTATGTTAGGTATGATTCAAGAGTCGGTGGTGGCTAAAAGTGATGTGGTTTTTCCCTTGGGGAAAGAGGATGCTGAGTTGGTTGACAGATTGGGCCTTCAGGAGATACATTCTTCTTCCACTAGGCCAAGGAGCTGTCAGCTTGGGAAAAAGAGAGTCCAACGGGCGGGTAGGTGGTTGCCTCCTCCCGATGGTGTTCTAAAGATCAATATGGATGGATCTTCTAGAGGTAATCTTGGTCCTACTGGGATTGGTGGAGTTGGCAGGGACTCAGCGGGTTTGGTGATATTTCTTTTCTCTATCCATGAGGGGGTGTAGACTGTTAATCTCATGGAGGGTTTGGTGATTCTTTATGCTGTGGAGCAGGCCTTTGCTCTGGGTTGGAAAAAGGTTATTTGTGAAGCTGATTCATAGGTCTTGATTTCTCTTTTGAATGAGAGGAATGTGTCTGGTATTAATTGGAAGTTGGCCTCGGTGGTTCATCGGATTCTTCAAGTTAGCTCTAGGATGGTGGAGGTTTCTTTTGTTCATACCCTGAGGGAGTGGAATAGGGTTGCTGACTGCTTAGCCAAGTGGGCTTCTGAGCATGATGGTGGCTGGAAGATTGAAGACTGGTTGCAGGTTTCCCCTGAGCTGCAGCAGGAGTTGGATCAGTTCCTTGAGGAGGATAGGAGGATTCATGTTGATAGTTGATGTTGTTTGATTGTATTGGTTCCTTTGGTTCCTGGGACTTGGGCCCTTGATTTTTGCTGTAATTTGCTCCTTTAATTTTCAATAAAGTTTTTACCCCCTTTTATTTCAAAAATTATTTCCCCTTCATCATGATCCCACTAATTACATAAATATCTTTTTTATTTAGTAAATCCCCATTTATCCTCTATCCTTATCCATTTAATCTTAGCCTTCCATCTTGTTCACATGGATCGTAATCTAAATTTATCCTCATGTGACAAGTGTTCCCTTCACTTTTCTAACTCCTTAGATTCATTGAACCTAGACACCTCCCCAAAAGTCAAAACAACTTTTCATCTTATCCACTCATCTCATTTAACCTTTTAATCCTAACCATTTCCATAAAGATTTTTGTTGTTATCCCAATCTTAAACCTAAATCCTAACCCTCATGTATCACTTGTCACATAACTACATCCTTGATTTGAACCCTAATCCCCATTCAATCTTAGCCATCCATCATCAATCATTTGTAGCCATTGATTTTGCCTCTTCAAGATTCTATATATATAAGCTCTTGTCCTTCATCAAATCCTCTTAACTCTCTTGAGATTTTGATATCTATAATCTATTATCAAACGTACAAGCTATCATTTTGTTCTATCATTATAAAATCATATCAAGACTATGCTAAAACATTGAGAAATCCACATTAATACCAAGAGAAAATAAAATGGAATAAGGGTGCACTCCATTTTCGCTCATCAAGGAGAGAGGCAAAGATTCTAGGTGAATGTATTGTGATTTGTATTTCTTTATCTTCTATTTTTTTTCCTTCAATATTTTTCACCCTCTTCAAAGTGACACAAAATTTGAATTGAACACCAAATATTATATTCTAGTTTGAGAGGTGTTGCAAGAATGTTCTAATTGGGGTGTGTTGATGGGTGTTTTATGCAATTCTCAACATAGGTAATGCATAGGCACATCACCTCTCTTGAAAGACAATATTCCACAATCAAATTGCAGAACACTATCCCAAGGTCTCTCAGATGTCAGGTCATGACTTACTTGGAATATCTCAATGGGTTCAATATGATCTTACTAGTAATCACAAGGAAGCCTTACGCAAGTTAAGTTGGAGGGGAATTGGATCTTCAAATGGAGTTCTTATGGAGTAGAAATTGATGTACAATTGCTACAGGTTCAAAATAGTATGCTAGAACTCTATTACATCATCAAATTTAGTTTTACAATGTGCAATGAACCTTGCTTAAGGTTACTATTTAAAAGAAAAGTCAAAAAGGCATGGAAGAGAGTAAGTTCCTAGACCTAAAACTACTGATGAACAGTGATCATGGAGGACTCTAGAGTGGAAAACCTTCCCAAAACTAAGTTCCACCTAAAACCAAATTAACTCATAGTCTCATGAAACTAGTGTGATCTTCTAAGGTATACATATTTTCAATCATTAATTCACCATAAAGTATGAATAAAACATAGAATTTTAGTGCAACATTCAATTCATGTCCAGACTAACTTTACACTATAGTTTATCTTCAATACCAATGAACAAAATTAACTATCCTACTGAAAGCATGTAAAACTCATAGAAAAACAATGTAAATCTATTCAAATTCACTAATTATGAGGAGAAGAATCATGAAACATGAAATTGGAACTCAAGAATCCACCAAATCAATGAATTTATATTAAAATTCCAGTAGCATGCCTTTACAACAACTCAACTCTCTCTTGAAAATGAGAGGAGACCCCCAATTTATTGTGTCCAAAAAGAAAAATGAATGGCTAAGATTTAATCTCATTGTGTGGCTAAGATTCACCACAAATTAAGGTTTCACCTACTGATAAGAGCATCATAATACTTTCATTTAAAACATTTTATTTTTAAAAGACTTGTTATTTTTGTTAATTGACATGACTAGTAGTAGATTATAGATTAACATATTTACTTATTTTTCTTTATGTTTAGCTAAATTAGTGGATATATTTGAAGTGATAGTTTATGTTAATTGCATTACTTTATGATGATAATTGTTGAAGATAATTATGTTGTGTTGATCTTTTACTACCATAATTGTTATCCTTTTCTTAAGGGTTTTGAACAAGGTATTTTAAATATTGATGAAGTGGTTAAAATCTCTATTTAATCATGATGGATGAATATGTTGAGATGATGGATTGCACAGCCCCTGAAGCTCTGAAAACCTCAATGCAGGACTTTAGCCATGAAAGATAATCAACCACAAAAGAAGTGTTGCAACAATGGAATGCTTGATTAAAGATTCTATATTGATATGATATTGATATGATTATGATTGATTACAAATGTACAAGATGCCTGATAATATAGGCAAGAGCTAAACCCTAATATGCATGATATGTTGACATGTGTCAAGATCAAACAACATGTGACAACATGTGAGCCCTAATGGTGAAGAACATTAAATGAGGAGATAAGTTCTAGAAGGACAACTCATCTTCTAGAAGGAATCTTATCCCACTTATTAAATGATTTGTCTAATAATGCAACCTAGGACTTAATGATTAAATGCAAGACCTAAGTTAACTTATGCTAGTGTAATAATTAATTAATTAATTACACCAACAGAATACACCATAGATGGGCCCTACTAGAATGATGAGTCACTCAAGTCCAAATCGACTTCCTTATAGTCAGTTATGGAACTTCTACTTCCAATGCCAATCTGGCATAGTTCTCTTTAGTCTTACTTTAGTTCTATTTTAGTTTTGTTGTAATCTTTAGTTTGGTCGCCTTAAGTCTTGGAAGTCAATGCAATGTTAGAAGCCAATAAGGATTGTTATAAATATCCATGTTTTGGTTTTAGTTCGGAGTTAGATAATTTTCAATCAGATTTTTGTAATTCAACAACAATACTTTGTTCTATGTTCTACTTTTGATCAATGGGAATGAAATCAAGTATTTAATCACTGTGTTAAGGGATCCTACTTGAGGAAGAGCAAGGCCCGCTCAACCTTTGGAATGATCTTGTGTTGGTATTTTGTTAAGTCATGTTATTTATGATTCATTAGTATTAAATATAAAGTGGATGTTGATTATTGAATGATAAGTTGTTAATTCATTTTCTAATTAGTGAATGTTAATTCTGGATAGTTAATTTTGGTCGAATTACCTTTCAAGTTTTAGTTTATTATGGTTAGATTAAGTTGTTAGAATTTTAATAAGGTTTAGGAGATTGATCAAATTTAGATGATCAAAATAGTTAAATTTAGTGTTTATTTATTAAGTTTCATTAGAAGCAATGATAGGAACTTATGGAAAGATGAAGTTGGAATTTATTGAAAATCTGTTCATCAAGATTAGTCTTTACTTTTTCTAGAATAATCGCCATTTCTCTGCAATTCATTTATGCTCTTGAAATAGTGTTTAAATTCCAACAATTAATTAGGGATTTCTTTTAAAGAAAAATAGAATTAATTTGGATTCTATGTTTTAAATTAAGGGTTAAAGTAATTATTATTTGTCTCCATGAGTCAGTCTAAATCAAGTTCAATAAAGTCAAAAATAAGTCAATATAATTTTAAATTAGAAAATAAGATAAAAATAAACCTTAGGAATTAGTCAGTACAATTCAACTCCTAAGAGCTCCTAGAAGCTCTTGAAAGCTCCTGAAATAGGAAAATCGATACATGAAGTCATTGTTTATAGTGTAAAACCCCCCAAAGAATCCGTGACAACTATCCTTATCACATATTGCTCTAAGACACACCCAATTTGATATATAATTAATTAAATGAGGCAAGTTGTGACATCAATGATCTTTCCTATCATTTTTGGCACCGTTGCCAAGGATTAAACAAGATCTAGCTATTTAATGTGAAGCCTTAGTGTTATAAGGAAGAGAGACCTAAACTATGGATGAGATGAAACATAGACCATATAGGAAGGTTTCTTCCATGAAACATTGATTTTTGAAGAATTATTGATTTTGATCAAAATGATATTCAATAATACCAGATCCAAAATCAAGAAAATAATCAAGAACATCAAGTCAAAAATCAAGAAGAAAACAAAAATCCATTTTGAGGAGAAGAAATGGGTGACCAACTTGTACATCCCCCAACAAATAGGACCTTTTCAAATCCTATCAATCTTGAAAGACAACTTGATGAACCTCCTATGAAGAACATTTCACCCTTGTGTTCTACCTACCTTTAGAGGAAATACTGTAGAAGAGCTTGATCAATTCCTATTTGAATTCAAAATTTTATGCCAAACCTATGATTATGCAACTAATAATCATAAGTTGAAGTTGTTTCCTTCTACTTTGAAAGAATCAGCTTTAAGATGGTTCGTGGGTTTAGGATCAGGAACAATTAGAACTTGATAGCAAATGGAAACTGAATTCTTGGAAAAATACCAAGATTATTGTTGAGTGAGGGATAGGAAGGAGGAACTATTTCGAATGAGGAAATTAGAGGATGAAAGTCTAGAAGACTATGCAGATAGATTCCAATTTGTGCATCAAAGGTGTACTAATGGGTTGGATCTTGAAATAAGGAAAACAATTTTCCTGAGAGGGATTGAAGACGAATCAAGAGAGTCCTTGAATCTAATGAGAAAGGGATACATTAACAAGCTTTCCTTGGATGACATTGTGGATATCTATAGGAACTACTCTAGAACTAGATTGGGGACTAGAAAATCCAAAAGAAACAAGGCTCATACCACTGATGATGTATTAGAGGTAATGGAGGAATTGGTGAACATGAAGACTGATTTACTTCTTCATCTCAACATGCAATGAGATAAGAAAACCATTGAACCATTGTCTATTTATTGTTCCAAGTGTTGGGGAAAACACCTTTTAAGGGAATGTCCATTAAATCTAGTTGAAATATGTGAGATTTGTGAAAAATAACACCCAACTAGTTCTTGTAATATTTTAGCAAGGATAAAAATAAATTTCAAGAAACCACTAGTGGTCGAAGAAGAGCTCAATTATGTCATCCAAATACCTCAAATCTAGGGGTATAATGCAAATCAAAGACAATATGGTTCTCAGTCAAACTGGAATCAAAACCCATGGAAAAACCAAAACCAATGGACCCCCCAATACCAACAAAAACCACCACCTACATAGTGGGGACAACTAGAATGGATGAATCCCCAATGGAACCAATCAAAGTGGCAGGCTAACTAGCAGCCACAGTGGCAAGCCAATCAATCCTCATGGAAATAGAATAAAAACCAATTCCAACCATGGAAAAATTAGGGAAAAAAACACCCTTGGGGACAAATTCCTCTAGCACTTAATGCCCCTAATGCTTCCAATGATCAAGTGAACCAACCCCAACTGCCAGCTCAATCGATTTCCAATTTAAAAAACACACCTATTGATGTAAACCCACCTAATGTGAATGTTATTAATATTAATGACATATAGTTGAGAAATAGAACTATGTAAACTACACTAGTAGAGAAAAATCAAGAAAGAGGGGGAGACAATGAAATTCAATAGAAAAAAAAACCTTGGAGGAAAAAAAATTGTCAATCAAGCTCCCTACCCTGAGAGATTGAAGGAAGAGAAAATCACTCATGAAATCTCTCCACCTAATTATAAGAATGTAGTTGATTCTCAGCTTCTTAGAGAGTTGGAAAACATTAACATTGAAATACCACTGTTATAGGCAATCAAAGATATACCAGAGATAAATCAGTTAGTTAAATCCCTTTGCATGAAAACTCTAGGAAGGAAGAAGAAAATTCCTTCCACAATTCAAGTAGGGACTAAACTTACTAATGTGTTATCAATAAGACTGCTTCCATAGAAATATAATGATCATGGTAGCCCTATAATAATGTTGAGTATCAATGGAATTGAAATACCTAATGTCCTAATTAATTTATTAGCTGACATCAATGTCATTACATTTGATACAGTTGAAATGCTAGGGATGACAACAATTCAACCAACAACAATTGTTCTACAGTTGGCTGACCAATCCACTACAAAGCTAGAAGGTATTATAGAATAGATCATGGTCACCATTGAAACATGTGATTACCTAGTTGACCATTTGGTTCTCAAATCCAAAAGGAAATATTCTAGATATCCAATCATCTTAGGTAGACCATGGTTGGCTACTGTTGTAGCCTTAATTAACTATATATCTAGAAGCATTATCATATCAAATGGTCAAAAAAAGAAAGAATTATCACTCTATCCACTAGCACAACCATTGATTCAAACAAACACTCAACTTTAGGTGGATGAAGATTTAGAATCGGAAGGTGACGGTATTGTGGAGCTATCCATGGTAACCATAGTTGAACATGTACAAGAATGTGAGGATCAAGAGTTCACATCAAAAATTGAGGAAGAAGGTAGTCAATCAACATTACATGAAAACCACTCTTGTCCTCTAAATACACTTATTGAGAAATCCATTGATTCCACTAAAGACACCAAAGATATTATAGTAGCTAGAAATAAACCTCTCAATATCAATTCATCCTTATTCCCAATGCAAGAAAAAGAATTAAAAGAAACTTTAGAAAAACACACTGAAATATTTGCTTGGGAATATACAGATATGAGAGGCATCCATCCTTCAATCTATAGTCATCACATCTACACAGAAGATGTGAGACCAATAAGACAAGGACAAAGGCATATCAATCTTGTTCTTTGTGACATTGTTAAAAAAAAATTGAGAAGATGCTTAATGTAGGGTTTATATAACCAATATCTAATAGTCAGTGGGTCTCTCCACTAGTTATAGTCCCCAAGAAGAATGGTAAATGATGAGTATGCATATACTATCAAGAATTGAATAAATCTATGAAAAAAGACCATTTCCCATTGCCATTTATCGACCAGGTACTAGATAACCTAGCAAGCATCAACTACTTCTCATTTCTTGATGGCTTTAGTGGATATAACCAAATCCAAGTAGCCCCTAAAGATCAAGATAAAACTACCTTTACTTGTCCTTGGGGTATGTATGCATATATAGTCTTACCATTTGGACTATGTAATGCACTAGCCACATTCCAAAGAGTAGTACTTGCAATATTTGTAGATTTCACCACTTCCTATGTAGAGATCTATATGGATGACTTTACAGTCCATGCTAAAACATTTGATGAAGCATTACAAAACATAGAAATTTTTTTACAATTTTTTAAAGATCATAGGTGTAGACACATAGAATGTACTGATTGACATTGTGCAGCTGATCTCGGCTACTAACATCACTTCATCCTAAATCATCCTTTAGTCTACGTGTTTAATAAAATCCCCTTATCTGATTAAATTCATCAGTATTCCTCTCTTACATAAATAAATCATTTTATCCAGTTAAGTAATCTCTTCTAAATAATTAAATTAATCATCCTAATCTAATTATCCGATTTAATTAAATAATCAATTTTATTTAATTAAATCCCTCAAGTCTATCTATTAAATTAAATAAATTAAAACCTTGTTTAATTTAATCTAGCAATCATCTCCTTTTAATTAAATAAATCAAAATCTTTATTTGATTGATCTCTTATCACATTCTTCTCATTATTTGATTTAAATAAATCCATAAATTTGAGTCAAATAGGTCACATCATCTAATCTCCTATTAAATTAATTAAACCCTTGATTAATTTAATCTCTCATCATGTCCCATCCTTAGGTTTTGTAAGTTACACATGAAAATAGATTTAATTGATTTATTAAATCTCTATTTTCCTCACAAGGCATCTTTTGGAATATTCTCCAAGTTTGAATTCAAAAATTCTAAATGGACATGTACATCCAACAAGGCATTTACTTCATCTTATCTGTCCTTTTTCTTGAGCCAAGTGGCATTTATTTCATTTTCCCTTCCCTCTTACATGTCATTTAAACAAATTTGAAATTAAAAAATAGGCATTTATTGGAACAATCCTCAAAACTTGCACATCCTCCATCCTCCCATGGGTTGACAAGTGGCATCTTTCCATTGGATGAATGTTAGTCCCACATTGCTCAAATTTAGACATTCATCCTTCAATCTCATCCATAAATAAAGAGGTTCATTCTTCATTTTATCATCCACAAATTATACAAAGTTACCATGCCCAAATATCTATCAAATTTCATCAATCACCATTGAATCTTAGCTAGGTTATGCAGGTTTTTGGCTTGGAGCACTCTTCAACATCA
Organism: Sequoia sempervirens; assembly: GCA_007258455.2. NCBI lineage: Eukaryota > Viridiplantae > Streptophyta > Pinopsida > Cupressales > Cupressaceae > Sequoia > Sequoia sempervirens. Next base: position 424,139,313 of record VDFB02193867.1, read on the forward strand.
CAAAAGTGGATCAACTATCATCAACACATCAAGTTTGCATCATAGGGATTGGGAAAGGGCCAATTTTCACATCAAATTGGCACCAATTCCCCCATGGGATCATATGTTTGCTAGTCTAAATAGGATTGAATCTATATTTTCTTATTTCATTGTGTTCTTCATTGTTTTCTTTCCTAATTTGAACTTGGTGAATGGATTTCATGGGGAATCCTTGTTCTACCTTTCAATCTCTAATATAATGTGTTTGTTCTTATTATTTTGCATGTGTTAGGATTGGGGTTCACACATTTGGCACTAGAAGGAGGGGAAAATCTCATTCCAATCATGTTTTTCTAAAAAAATATGTGTTTTTGTTTGTGCATAGGAAAATTCCAACACTGGAAGCTCATCATCATTGTTTTAGCACCACTAGCTCTCCAACATCACTTTATAGCACTGCTGAAAAAATCAAACTCTGATGCTAAAGTCTTCCCAGCCATAAATTTGAATTTCAAAATACGACACTTGACCAATATGACCCGTAGGAATTTTCAAAAAATCAAACAATGATGTTGAGCAAAAGGGTGATGCAATTGAGCTCTTTTGTCCTGACAAAGAGTGATGCTAACTAGTAAGTGCCGCTGAGAAATCAAACTGTGATGCAGTCATGGGTTGCACCACTGGCAGGGAGTTAAAAGTTGAAATTGAATTTTAGCATGTGCATTTTGTCATATGATCAATTTATCTTCTATTTTCTACCTTTTAACCTCTGTGTTTTGTAGAATCTGACTAGTTTTTCATTCTTGTAGGTTGAATAAATTGAAAAAAAAAGAAGGAGAAGCATGATGATGATATTTTACAAAATCAAAGTGTTTTTAAACACTTTAGTGTTTGCTCAACACTCTTAGGAAACTATTTTTCCTTTTTACTTAGAACACTAATTTCATTTGGGCTTTAAAAAGAACCCTTTTCAATTTGTGCAAAGGTTTAAAATGAACATTAGGAATACAACTTACTAGAGTTTTTTTATTGGTTAAAAATTGAACAAAACAACTTGCATTTGTCTTTTGGTGCTTTAAAACAAATTCATAATTGCTTTGAGGATTTTTAAAATGAACATGTGCTATTTTGTTTTGTGAGGGATTACTTAAACTAACTTCATTAAAAAAAGGATGTATGCACTTCTCTCACGCTTTATAGCGATCTTGAGAATCAAAAGGCCTTTTTTGTGATTTTAGGGTGAGATAAAGCAATCACCTCCACACTTCGTTTTGGGTTTAAAATTGAAAAAAATCTTGTGCGAGTGTGAATGAGCTTGTTGCATGTGTTTTCAAAGGATCATCCTCACTCATGGTTTTTCTAAAGCCACCCCACACTTTTACGGTCTTTTAGTAGAAATGGAAAGTATGCCATGGGAGTTTCATGGGTGTTGATGCTTGGCTGCCCTGTATAAGTGAGTGTCATGGAGGGGAGCTAGTGGGGTCAAGCATCTAACCATTCGCTAAAGATAAGTGTATCTAGACTTGTCCAAGTGGGAATCCAACAAATATTTTCTTCCACATCCATAGGGATGTACTTATTTTTGGTTACAAAATGTTTTGCTTGTTCGAAAACATCTTGGAAACAAACACTTAACATCATCATCCAAATTTCAAACCCTTTAGGAGACAAATACAATTGACTCAATTCATGTGTTATTGCTTTCCCTTGGGATTTCATCCTTAGAGGTTTCTAAGAACTTGGATTACATCTCAATTTGTCTACTAAAGTTAAACAATAGGTAACCATTGCCTTAACTTCATCAAATTTCCAAATAACATACTTTTTCGGATTCAAAGAAATTAAGACATTGGACATCTAGCTTAGAAAACCTAATCAAAGAAATTGTTTGTGGAAAAATAAAGTTACTAAGAAAAGAGAACAAAATTGGCTATCACATGTGTTGAAACCTCATGATTTCATAAAAGGTCAAGATCCCAAAACCAAAATCCTTGAGTCAAATTTCAAAGTTTAAAAATCACACTCAAAGGATCATCAAGAAATACAAAATAAAGTGCAATTAAAGGCAATACATCAAGATAAGCAAAAATTTCACAAGGTTCTATCAGCTCATCCCTTTGAACAATCTTGAAATGTATGCTCAATTTGAACCACTTCTTGGTTAGAGAGGTCCTTAGAAGTATTAAATGTTCTTCAATACCGAGGTCTAGGAAAACAAAGTGTCATTTTTAGGTTCATCTTAGGATCAAAGAAAAAAAAAATCTTTTTCATCCATCCTTCAAACATCAAACATCAAAAATCATCTCATCATCACCTTTTTGAAGAAATCTTGAAATTATCCTCTTTATGCTAGGATTTTTGGCAAAAAATCAAAACAATCAAATCTTTGAGACAAAATCCTTGAAATATTTATCAAATCATCTTTGGCTAGGTATGTGTAGATGCATCCTTTTTCATATCGTAGTCAAAGATATCAAACCATCTTGTTTAGTTAGGTATATGTAGATGCATCCTTCTTCATATACTTGGCTAGATTATCATCTTGTTTGAATAGGTGTAGGTAGATGCATCCTTCTCCCTCCACATATTCAAATTATCATCCTTTGAGAAAATCTACTCCTTGGATAATCATTCAACATCTTAGGATCTATTTGTTCAAAATCAAAGAAAACCAAAATCAATCAAATCAAGGACAATCCCAAAATCAAAAAATATCAAAACCCAAAAACATATCCAATCCCAAAAGTCTAGCATTCCCTTCAAGATTTATCAAAAGATAAAAGCATTCACATCATCCATCTCTTACATCATCATCATATCACCCCTTTTTATCCTTAAGATATCCTAAATTTTTCTCTTTTGGGCATAAAGTAAAGATCAATCCAAGGAATTAAGAGATTCATCTCCCATATTATTGAAAATTGATCCTTGTTTTATGGTTCAAACTAGATCTCAATACAAGAAGAACATGGAAGCCAACAAAGAAACACCTGCTTCAAGTGATCTAACCCGAAAAAACATTGAAATGAATCCTATTGAATCAAGTAATCCTTTGATTATCTCATCATCACAAAACCCATAAGAGGAAAATCAAGGTGAAGATCCTACCTTTGGTATGTCACATGAAGAAATAACTAAAATTCTCCAAAATCCAAAAAACCATAAGATCATCAACATCATGATGAGGCTTAACCCTTCATTATACATGCTTGAACTAGAAAAACAAGGAGCCAAGTTACCTTCTGATTTTGATGTGAGTACTATAGTGGAGACATCTTTTCCCCTGATCTCATCCACCATTCCCATCTCATCTACACCCCTATCCCAAAACATGACTCAAAAAATTTTGTAAATCACGTCTTTTTCTCCAACCCAACCTAATGTCAATAAGGGAAATGCATTTCTTAATGCTATTCAAACACACCCCCTTGTTAATTATCAAGACTTGGATACAAATACCACCTTGGAACAAAGCATACCCAAAAACCCATTACATAAGAATGTGCCTCTCACTTTCCATCATGATCCATCATCATCATTCTTTTGTGCAATGCCTCAAACTTCTCTCCTCACAAATTCGCAAGAGGAAGGTGACATGTTTGGACCAGGGGGCATCTTCAACAACACACCCCTCACATTTCCACCACTTCCACCATTTCCATCATCATACACACCTCTCCTTAGCTTTGGACTCCCTTTACCAAATATCAATCAAAACACCACACAAAACTTGTCATCAATATCGCAACAACAGATGACAACTACACAAGAAATTGCAACATCATCAAACACCCCCTAACATCTCAAAGTATGGTTTCCCAAGGACCAAATACCAATATGACAACACCATTCACCACTCAAAACACTAACATGACATCACCACTCACAACCACTACAAACACCTTTCCGAATCCACCACCAATTTCAAATATATCAAGCCAAAACCACATAGCATTGCAAGTAGCTCAGCAAGCTGCTTTTCAAAGAGGATTCTAGCAAGTGCAAAATAAAAAAGCCTCACAACTAGTTGTTCAACAAGTTTCTCAAGCCACGCAAGCTGCCCAAGTAGCCCAAGCCACATTACAAGCACAACAAGCTGCACAAGCCCAAGCGTTATTGTAACAACAACAAGCTGTGCAAGCTACTCAAGCAGCCCAAGCTACATTACAAGCACAAAAGAATGCTCAAGACCAAATTATATTGCAACAACAAGTGGCACAAGCACAAGCCCAAGCACAAGCAGTGCAAGCACAAGCCCAAGCTTAGGAAAATGTCCAATATGAAGCACAACAAGAACAAGCATATGCACAACTTCTTGCACAAAAAAAAGTAGCACAAATGCAATCATATCAACAAGCAATAAAGATATACCAAGAGTAACAAGAAGCAGCCCGATTGGTAGCCCAACAACAAGCATTGTTGGAACAAAAATCATAGTTAGAACAACAAGAAGCAGAACAACATCCTAGCACAACAAGAAGCATAACAACAAGCAATCCTAGCACAACAATAGGATCAACAACAAGCATTTTTCATACAGCAGCAAGTGCAAGCATACTTGGCTCAGAAAAATTTGTAAATACCATCAAGCAACACACCAACCAACCCAACCATCCAACCCACAATTGAAACACCCCAAAATACCTTCATCCCACCCCCTAATCTACAAAATGACATAATAGCACAAACCAGGTTGCTCTCACAACAACTACTCGATCTCCAATCAAGGTGAACCACAAAAACACCAAGAAACTTGTGTCCCTATCCATTTGATAGGAGCCTTGTTATGAAACCATTTCCCAAGGGATTTGAGATTCCCAAGTTTGAAAAATATCATGGGATGAGAAACCCTAAATATCACATCAAGGAATTTCAGGTTCATTACATGGAAGTCGCATATGAAAATACTTATTTGATGCAGCTATTTTTGAGAAGTTTGGCTGGCCATGCAATGGAATGGGTTTTTTGCCTACCTACAAGCATTAGAACATTCCAAGAAATTATAGACACATTCATTAGAAATTATGCATGAGACATTGCAATGGATATCAGTTTAGAAGAACTCTCAGCTCTAAAGCAAGGAAAGAATGAATCATTCACTTCATTCTTACAATGATGGCAATCCAAGGCCAATCGAAGGAAGTGGACCATGCCTGAGGAACAACAAGTTTACACCATCATATCCAACCTTCACGGCCTCTTGGAATTTCATCTCTAGGTACAAGGGATCACCACATATGATCAGTTGATCTCCAAGGCACTCAGCATCGAACAAGCCCTCAGGACACAACCCACAGGATCAACTTCATACCCTGAACAACAAAACAACCACCCACCCTCCAATTACAATGATAAACCTCACATGTGGGAAAGGAACAAAAATGTTACCAATGATGGTGTCATCGACACCAAAGTTGTTATTAGTGCTCCATGCCAAAACACACCCACACCACAAATCCAAATCAATCATTAGACAACACAACCAAACCATAATCCCACAATCCATAATATCAATGATCAAAGGGGACCACCTCAACGGAACAAAAATTACCCCAAAAAAAAAAACTGCTTTGGGGGAACCATTAGAAGTCATCATGAAAAAGCTGATAAATGAAAAACTCATCAAGGCTCTTACCTTTGAGAATTACCAAGAACCAAATGTGAAACCTCCTTGGTATAATGAGAATCAAATCTGTGAATTCCATAAAATCAAAGTCCATTCCACAAAAATTTGCCTGAGATTAAAGAACATATTTCAAGATCTCATTGATCAAAGGATTATAAATGTTGAACAACCTACAGGAAACCAAGATCTTAAGATATACGCGAATCTGGTGCCCAACCATGGCAATAAAGGGAATAATAATAACACGGATAAAGGGAAAGGCACCCAAGAAAACATGAATCATGTGTACAAAACTTTCATTTCCTCCTTAGATGAAAACTGCATGGTCATCACCATCAAAGGCACCCATGCTGATTGTGGAGTCACCACAAGAGGCAACAAAGTTACCATCACAGGATCATCCCAACAAAATAGAGTCCTTGCATCTAGATTTGTCCCTAATGAATATAATGTCCTAAAGCAACTCAAAAGAATGCTAGTGCAAATCTCCATCATGGAGTTGCTAAAAATATCATCTACCCATAGGAAAATCCTTGAGGAAGCGTTAGCTTCATCCACTGTCCCCATAGATCTTGATGTGGAGCAATTCCAAGCTATATTCAGAAATATCATTACACCAAATCTCCTCACATTCTTTGACCAAGATTTCCCTACTCAATGATCTCACAACCATGCACTTCACTTAGAAGCCATAGTGCATAAGAGCAAGGTCAAAAGGGTCTTGGTGGATGGAGGTGTAGGTTTGAATATATGTTCTCTCAACCTCTTCAAACAATTGAAAATCTAAGAGGATTCTATCAAAAAAGGAAAGGGTATCACAATAAGAGCATACGATGATCAAGAAAGAGTGTCCCAAGGAATGATCAAACTCCCTATTCAAGTAGGGCTGACTATTATGGAAACCACTTGTCAGGTCTTGGACCTTGACTTGTCATATAACATCCTTTTGGGGCATCCATGGATTCATGCAATGAAGACAATAGCATCAAATTTTCATCAATGTGTGAAATTCACACATGAGGGACATGAAGTTACCATCCACAGAGATCTCAAACCCTTCTCCTATTGCAAAATCCTCAAACAAAAGTACTAGAAAATCCCCCAAGTACCAAAAAATTATGAGTGCCCATCCACATCATACATTGATCCTACCACTCTCGCATCCACTTTTGCAACAGAGACACCCATCACTCCCACCATTCCCACCATCTTTGACATTAAGCTCATCATCCAAGATAATGGTTGTGGAAACTATAAGCTCCCTAACTATGCTTTTGTGATTGGAGAGTTACCACAATCTCTGAGATCACTTGGACGTCCACAGGAAAAATGAAGCCTCCACATCTCAAATGTATCCTGAAGACTATCCCGAATTCACAAGGTGGGGAGACCTTGGCTAGGAAGTTATTGAGGTAGATCCATCACATATGCTATATCAAGATGAGAGACCAGTAGCTGATTTACCAATGGATGATAGCAACAAAGGTCTACAAATGATGCTTGCAATGGGCTATGATAGAAATCAAAGACTTGGGAGAAATGACAATGGACATATAACACCTATCATTCCAAAGACATGATGAATAAAAAATCTTGGCCTTGGATGTACCCCTCTAAGTATAACCATACATGGCCAAAGTCCTCTAGTTAGAATGGTTAATATTCCTCCTCATCCAACCACAGTAGAAGTATGATTACCAGTATCCATAGGTAGAGTCATAGGTAACTTTATAACTAACATTTGTAGTAGCAGTGATGATGAGGATCCCACATCCAATCTACCTAGGATTTTTGAGGACACCACTCTTTGCATGATTAGCACCTTATCTTTTGAATTAGGCCACCAAAGTCATGAAATCTACCTAGTATACCCCCAATTCATCGACTACAACCAATGAGGACTGCCAATTCTTGATACATTTGAAAACAATGAGGCACTCTCATAATTCATGGGACTAAGGGATAGCATTCCATATAGGGATCACAAAGCAGGGTTCATAATTGACCTAGATACACATGCCTATTATAGGGAAATGATTGACTCCCTCAATCTCAAAAGTGAAAAATTAAGAATAATATCTAAGTCCTTGAGTGAAAAACACACTGTGGCACTCTCTAACTAGAAAAAAGTAAAAAGAATAGATACATCCAACAGTGAAAACCTCTTTGAGGCACCTGAGGATGGGGGATTCAATCTTCCTTCTAGAGCTATTCATCAAGAAAAATCAGCAATCCTAGCAGAAAGGTGCAATCTGGTCAATCTGGGAATAGAGGAAACCCCGCATATCACATTCTATGTAGAGTTATTACTATCAGATGAACAAGAGCTCTTAGTAGCATTCCTAAGGGAAAGAAAGATAAAATTTGCATGGAGTTATGCTGACATGCCAAGTCTTGATCCAAAAATTGTGGTCCACCACTTAGTAGTATATCTAGAAGCAAAGCCTGTTAAACAAAAGCCTTGCAAAATGCACCCTCTGATTTCCTTATTGATCAAAATGGAGCTAAAAAATCTATTAGATGTAGGATTCATCCGATCGATAGATTATCCAGAATGGGTGTCAAACTTGGTACCTATTTCAAAACCTGATGGAGGCATCAAAATCTGCACAGAATTCAGAGACTTGAATAAGGCATGTCTGAAAGATGACTTCCCACTTCCTAACATTGACATGATAGTAGATATGATAGTCAGAAATTAAATACTATCACTAATGGATAGATTCTTAGGGTACAATCAGATCATGATAGCTAAAGAGGACCAATATAAGATGACTTTCACTTGTCCATGGGGGACTTACTACTAGAACATGATGCCATTCAGCTTAAATAATGTAGGAGAAACATACCAGAGGGCCATGACATTGATATTCCATGACATGATTCATAATATGGTCAAAGATTATGTTGACGACATCCTAGCTAAGTCCAAAAAGAGAAAAGATCACATAGCATCCCTAAGTGCCATTTTTGATAGGCTTGAGGAGTACAAGGTCAAACTAAACCCAAAGAAGTGCATCTTTGGTGTACAATCAGGTAAATTTCTCAGATATATAGTTTCAATGAGGGGTATCAAGGTACATCCAGCAAAGGTAAAAGAAATCCTCGAGATGGAGGCACCATAGGGATTAAAGCAATTGAGAGGTCTTCAAGGAAGGATCTAATCCATTCAAAGATTCATAGCATAGTTGTCAGATAAACATAACCCATATTATCACCTACTCCACAAGGGAGTAGTGTACAAATGGGATACCAAGTGTGAAGAAGCATTCAACAAAATCAAAGAATATCTATTGACACTACTAGTCTTAATGCCACCAATCCCAAGAAAACCATTGATCCTCTATGTACCAGTAACCACAGTAGCCCTTGGAGCACTCCTAACTCAGCATGACAAAAATGGGATAGAAAGGGTTATCTATTACATCAATAGAATAATGGTTGGGCATGAGCTAAATTATTCATTCATAGAGAAAGCATGCCTAGCAGTAGTGTTTGCATCACATAAATTCAGATATTACATGTTCGCAAAAAAAATAAAACTCATTGCCAAAATTGACCCCCTTAAGTATCTATTGTCAAAAGCAATGCTCACAAAAAGAATGGCCAAATGGGTGATGATAATATCAAAATAAAACATTGAATATGTGGAGTGAAAGGAAATCAAAGGTCAAGTCATCATAGATCAGCTTGCAAAAGCACTAGTTTATTCAGAGAATCCCCTCGTCTTAGAGTTTCTAGATGAATCTATTTTCAATCTCAACATAGCTGACCACTGGAAACTATACAAGTTTGATGGTTCATATAGACAGTATGGATTAGGAGCTGGCATATTCTTTATCACCCCACAAGGGGATTGCATACCAAGGTCCTACAAACTAGCATTTCCCTGCACCAATAACATTGTAGAATACAAGGCCTTGATCATAGGTCTCAAAATAGCAGTGCACTAGAACATTATAGCTCCCAAAGTATATGGAGATTCCAAATTGATCATAAATCAAGTGAACGATGAATACTAGACCAAGGACAAAAAGCTCACTCCATACAAGAAATTGGTGGAGACTCTAAAATAATCCTTCATCAAAATTACATTTGAGTAGATTCCTAGAACCAACAACAAAGCAGTTGACGCCATGGAAACAATTGGGTCCTTACTGGATATGCCCCACAATGTTCCAAAATATAAATTCCTAATAGAGCAGCTTCTCATGCCTACATTTGAGGTACCAAAATCAGAATTCATGTGCAAAATCATTGGTCCTAGTGATCCTTGGTACCACGAAATTTACACATACCTTCGAATAGGAGTCATACCTACTGACTTACCTTCAAACCTAAAATGAACCTTTGTAAAAAAGGCATCTAGATTCATCATCCTAGGAGATACCCTATATCGTAGGAGCATAGAAGGAAGCCTACTATGCTTCTTAAATGTTGAGGAGGCATTAACTACTTTAACTGAAGTACATAATGGTATTTGTGGCTCACACTCGAGTGGGATGACCATAGCCAAGAAACTGCTGATGATGGGGTATTATTGGCCCACTATGGAAAAAGAAGCACATGACTATGCCAGAAAGTGTCTACAATGTCAACAACATGGGGACCTCATCCATGCTCCAGCTCAAGAGCTTCATCCTATCATCACACCATGGCCCTTTTCACAATGTGGCCTTGATCTCATTGGAAAGATAACTCTGACCTCATACAATGGCTATATGTTCATCATAACTGCCACAAGGTACTTTAGTAAGTGGGTAGAAGCCATACCCATGACATACATAACTGGGAAGTAGATCTCAAAGCTCATCCTGAACTATCTCATTTTTCATTATGGTGTCCCACAAGCCATTATCTCAGATAATGGGACAACATTCAAAAATTAGGTTGTTTGCAACTTGTATGAGAAATTCAAAATCCAACATCGCTTCTCCACCCCATACTATCCCCAAGGCAATGGCCAAGTAGAAGCTACAAACAAGACCATTCTAAAAATCCTCAAGAAAATAGTTAATGACGTAGGTCATGACTGGCATCTGCAGCTTAATCCCACCCTCTGGGCCTATCGAACTAGCATTCGCACACCCACTGGTGCCACCCCCTTCTCCCTGGTCTACGGATCAGAAGCAATACTCCCTATTGAGATCGAGCTCCCATCCCTCAGGATATCACTGCAAAACCTTATCATAGATGAAGAGTATCAGGTATCAAAATTAAATGAGCTAGATCTAATGGATGAGTGATGAATGGATGCTTTGAATCATTTGCAAGTCTATCAGAATAGACTCAAAAGGAGCTACAATAAGAAAATCAGAAGCAGGACATTCCAAGTTGGAGAATTAGTATTGAAAGATAATCAAAAGAATGTCCCAAACCCAAGCAGCAAAGGCAAGTTTGAACCTAATTGGTTGGGACCTTTCATCATCATAGCAAGTTACAAATCAAGAGCATATCAACTATCAACACCCGAAGGGGAACCTCTGTAGGAGCCTATGAATAACTCCCATCTCAAAAAGTTTTATGCCTAAATCTTTCAAGGTGTAGAACCAAAAAATCCATAAAATTAGAAAATGTCCTGAAAAAATGGTTACTTAGGGGGAAGCCTGGCAAACAGGCATCTTGGTAACAACAAAAAAAGAAAAAAAGCAAAAAATCCAAAAAAATCAAAAAAAGGATCAAAAAATAGTAAAGAGAAAAATCATCCTCTAGTGAAAACCACTTCAGTGGCACTTTGGACAAGTACCTTGGTGAAAACTTGGCAAACAGGCACCTTGTGTAATAAGCATGTTCCATCGACTAGGATCTCTACAGCTTGTTTTACACCATCCATCCATCACATTCCATCATCCATTGCATTTAGATCTCCATCCATCACTTATCCACCCGCATCTACATCATAGCTTGGTCTTGTTTTTGTATCATGATACCTCCTAGTACTACTCAACCCGTCCTCAAGGTCACTTTGTCCTGCCTTTATCAGAGTAGTCTGTTGCATCATGCTGGGGGCATGTTCTCATCATATTAGATTCATGTATATTCTTGAAGTCCTAAAATCATATAATCCAAAAACATCAAAACATCAGAAAATCCAAAAACATCAAAACATTAAAAAATCCAAAAACATCGAAAAACATCACAAAATCCATAAACATCAAAACATATCAAAATCCAAATAGGTCAAAAAGTTAGAAAAGGTCAAAAACAAAGTTGTCTTATTGAACTACATCATCTCTAAACTTGAATGTAGGCAAGGTTGATCTTTGATCATCCCCTGAGACACTTATGTCAGTCCTTTAGACATCCATCACAATAAACTGACATCTCACCATGTATATCTTCATCTATAAATCGGTCAAGTCAACTTGTCCAACTACATCATCTCTAAGCTTGAACGTAGGCAAGGTTGATCTTTGATCATCCCCCGAGACACTTAAGTCAGTCCTTTAGACATTCATCGCAATAAACTATCATCTCATCATGTATATCTTCATCTGTAAATTGGTCAAGTCATTAGTCGAACTATGTGGTCTCTACGTGTATAACATAGGAAAGGATAATCTATTAATCAGCCCCTGAGGCCCCTAGGATAGGTCTTTAGGTTAGTATCTTGGTCAAAATCTTGAAAAATCCCAAAACGTTCAAAAAATCAAAAATCAAAACATTTGAAAATCTCAAAAAATACCAAAAACAACCTCAAAACATTGTAAAACATCAAAAACATTCAAATATTTGAAAAATCCATCTGTCTCATCTTGCTTACACCCACAATAAATACCATACATAATAAGCTGATCGTCATCCTCAACCTTTAGTGACACAGTCAGAAACAAGCCTAGTAGGTCAAAAGTGAAAACTCAAAATGTCAAGTCTTAGGTCTATGTCAGTATATAAGCAAGTTGGTCAACTCTTTGTGTCAATAACTTATCATCCATTTGGTTCCATATCAATCATTTGAAATAACACCTTAGGATAAAGGAAATGGTGTGTCGTCATCCACTAACATTTCCTAGGATGCATCCTTCCTACAATGGGCATTATCTTTTGGCAATACTTTCGGTTCTTATACTTAAAAACACATCTCCTTTGGTTAGTGGTATTGAAGAACATCGGCTTGTTTATTTACTTTGTCTTTATCTTTTGACTTATCTTATTGTGCTTATTCCAAGGACTTCTCGATGATATCTGAATAGAGGATTTAGAGAAATAGGAATGGGGCAATGATCAATATCTTTTGTTTGTTGTAATTGTTGGATATTCTTGTAATATAACCTTGGTGAATACTTGCTTTGTTAGTTATGTATGAAGGGTGTTTTGAACAACTTGTTGACTATTGCATTGAAAGGTTATACCTTTCTATGTTTTGGCCTGAGGTGTTTGAAATGTCTAAAATACATCTTAGCAAGGTTTTTGTATGTCAGGTGTGAACAAGGTACTCCTATCTTATTGTTGAGTCAAAGTTCATCACATTAGGTACAACACCATCCTGGTTCTCTATACCTTGATGCATCTTACCACATGTGTTATCAAACATAAGAAATTAGCCCTTTGAAAATCCCAATTTCTTGGCAAGTAATCATCATCATTTGCATATTTCATCATCTTGTATCTTGTTGAAATGACTTCTTCTCTTTCATTCTTTCTTTCTTTTCGTGCTAACAAGGTACTATGAAAGTTATCATCATCATCATTGATCTTGCATCCACAAATCATTAGCATATCACATAAACATATCATATAGGAAACATATTCATTTCCATCATATGGTAGTATAAGCATTTTTCAAAAAAATTCACATCCCTTTCTCATTGCATTGCATCCATTTTTTGCATCACATTGCATTTATCACATAAATCATTGCATAACATTCATTTGCGTTCACATTTGCATAAGCATTACCACATACTACATAACCATACATGATAGGTACATAAGCATTATAGATAATCCATTGCATACATGCTTTCATAACATCATAAGATCATCTCACACATTACGTTCATTAAAACATCATCATACCACTTTGCATATCATTGCATATATTACATCACATTAAATGCATCACATACATTACATTATCATTTAACATGTTTAGGATAATATTTTTTATTCTAAGCATCTTAACCATCTCATTTTGCATCATCAATACACATCGTATAAAACATGACCATTGCATTATATCATCCATTAATCATCCATACCATCTCATAAATAGCATCACAATCATTTTTTCATTTCATTTCATTAATCATTCCACATCTTTATAAAAATAAATATGAACATAAAAATCTATCACATGCAAAGCATACATCCATCCATAAACATTTCATATATAAGCATGATTCACATCATTTCACAAATACACCATAGATCATTTCCATATCATTTTGCACATTGCATATCACATATCATCATTTTCATAAATAGGTCACCATAAATGCATCATCATATACCATCCATTCACATAAATACATTTTCATAAACATAATATAGATCTTATCATTACATAATGCATACATTATTAAAAATAAATGCATCCATAAATGCATCATATAAAGATCATTGCACAACATATAGAAGTAGAACATGTATAAATAAATGGTGCACATCACATTTCATAACATCATAATTAGAATAACATTGAACCTACCCTGCTCTACTCCTACCCTGCTCTGCTCTTGCCTTGCAATTTAAAATTTCTTCCATGCCTACAAGTTCGGGGGAGACCTTTGTCTCTCCCTAGCCTAACCCTCTGCTGGTTTTGGAAAAGATTCCCTCACATGCACTTTTTGGGGATACAAAATTTTTCTTAAACAACCCTAATGCTCTTTCTAAATCTCCACCTTGTGGGTACAATGGGGGACCCTTGGGGGCTAGCGCTCTCGTGACTAGCTAGAAAGATATCCTTTTGGGGTCTAGAAATACTACTTTTGAGTCTATTGGTCCTGATTTTTCCCTTACAGACGAAGGCACTAAGCTTTTCCTTCCTGATGATGTGATGGAGGAGGTTGTTGGTTCGCTTCACCTAGCCTTGGTGGGAAGAAACTTGGCTTTTCACCCAACAATTGATATGGTCCATAGATGGTTAATGGTAAATGGCTACTAAAGGGCAGTGTGTTTGTCTCAGAAATTCCTGGTGGTCTTTTCCTATTTAAGTTCAATGCTAATGAGGACTTGGTCCTTATCCTCTTTGGTACTTGGGCCTATGGAAAACATTTTCTTTCCTTGGCTAAATGGAGGCTAGGTTTCAACCCCTCAACGAATCTTACTCATTAAGCCCCTGTTTGGGTTCATTTTCCTGGCCTCTTGCTGAAATTATGGGATGAAAGGATTTTCCAATGGATTGGGAACTCCTTTGGTAGTTTTGTGGTAGTGGATGTGGTCACTTTGGCAAAATCCAAGTTGGTGTTTGCCCATTTTTGTGTTAATGTCTCCATTAATAAAGCTCTTCCCAACTTTATCATTCTTAAATCCAAATGGGGGAAGTGGACTCAAGCTCTTGTTTATGAGAATGCCACCCTGTTCTATTAGAAGTGTGATAAATAGGGTCATGTTATTTCTGAAGAAGGTTGTTATGAAGGATACTCCGTTGAAGGATAAAAATTTGTCCTGCTCATTGGTGTTACAAGATAAACTACTTGACCCAAGCACTAGTGGGGTTGGTGAGCCATTAAAATTAGGTGAGTTTGATGACTACCACTTCATGGATGGATTGAATGAACTTCTAAAATCCCTTGTCTTAGGGGAAAAGATTGAAACTAATTTGAAAATAAGCTACTCTAAAGGGCTGGAAAAGGGTGAAGTCTCTCCGCTATTGGATGTGAATTTGGTGTCTAGCTCCTGTGTCTGTCTAGGGAAGGAAGCTTCTAGATCCTCTCCTATGTATGATATGTGTCTAGATTATGCCATGAAGAAGCTGGATGTCGAAGGTGTTGACAATCCTAGATGTGAGACCACTGTGGATGTCTTGGTGACTTCTCAGTGTCTCGAGGGTGCATTATTTTCTACCCCCTCTAAGTTAGTTCTGACTAACTCGTGTATTCCTACTCCTCAACTGGTTATTTCAGAGGATTTCTCTTTGGAGGTAACTAAGTCTATTATTCTCTCCTCAAGCTCTAAATTCATAGCCTAGTTGGAGGGTGATTGCTTGGAGGACTAGTAGAACCCTAAAAGGAAAACAAGGAATAAGAAAGTGGATGTTGGAACAGAAAGTAGAGTTGGAAGACCTTCAGAGTGACTGTCTAGGCACAAAGCCAAGGCCAAGGATATTGCCAGTGATAGGAAATCTACCCTTGATTCAAATCTCAAAGGAAATAAATGAAGTTCCTTTCATGGAACATGAGAGGACTAAATAGTCCTCTAAAACAATGTACCTTAAGGCAATACATTTTTGATATGAAGTTAGATTTCCTACTACTCCAAGAAGTCAAAATGACCTACTAGTCATTTTCCTCTGTCATCAATAAAATTTGGTCAGGATCTGGCTTCTTTTATAGCAAGGAAGATGGTGCTTTAGGAGGTGTTGCTACTTTGTGGAATCCGACTATTTTTTTGGCTGAGTATTTTCCTTTTCTCAGAATTATCTTGTTGTGACTCTTAAAACTGACAATCTCACCTGGCATTTGTTTAATATCTATGCACCAAATTATAGAGGTGGAAGAAAGAAGATGTGGGAGGAAGTTTCATCCTTAATAATGAGTAAAAAAAATGCATGGTTTATGGTGGCTAGAGACTTTAATTCCCCCCTTTTTCCTTTAGAGAAGTTGGGTGGCTTGACAGACTATAGTGATAGTATGAATGATCTGGCTGAATTCATTAACATTTCTAGTTTTTTTGACTTGGAGTTAAAGAGTAATCCTTTTGCATGGTTGAACAATAGGAAGGTCATTCAACTTATTCAAGTTTGGATAGATAGGGTCCTTGTCTCAACTAGTTGGGATTTTGGTTGCAATGCCTCTCTTACCTCCCTCCCTAGGACTATCTCTGATCATAATCCTATCATCCTTCTGTGGTCTGACAAACCATTTTTGGGCCCACACCCTTTTAGATTTGAGATAATGTGGATGTATCACCATGATTTTAGAAAACTCATTGAGAATTGATGGAGCTACCCTGTTCAAGGCTTGACTATGTATAGAATATCCCAAAAACTAGAGCTTATTAGGAAAGAAGCCAAAGGTTGGTCCAAGGTGACTTTTGGTGAATTTTTCAAAACTAAGAAGATGATCAAGGAAAATCTTGAGGGATTCCAAAAGATTATGACCTCGGGTCATTCTCAGCAACCTGTTCATGTTGAAGAAGAAAACTGGAGGAAAAAGTGGAAGGATATTTTAAGTAAAGAAGAAATATATTGGAAGCAGAGATCAAGAGTCTAATGGATCAAGGAGGGTGACAAGAACCCTTCCTTTTTCCATAGGATGACCAGCAGACATAAAAAGAGGAATAACATTAAGTGTTTGATGAATGATTCTAATAAGGAATTCAAGGAGGCTGAAAAAATTGGAGAGGTTGTTGAACAATACTTTAAATAGATCTACTCTGATACTGGCACTCCCCCCTCTGATGAACTTTAGGTGAGGCTCTTGGGTCACCTCCTAGATGGTATCAGTGAGTTTGAAAATTGTCAACTATGTTCCCTTGTGACTGAGGAAGAGGTTTAGACTGTTGTGTTTGCTATGGGAGCCTATAAGTCCCCAAGACCAGATGGTTTCCCTCTAGCCTTCTTTCAAGAATATTGGGACATTGTCAGCTATGATATTACTATGGTTGTTAAAGATTTGTTTAGGACTGGTAAATTGTTAAAAAAATTAAACAATACTCTTATTGTGCTTGTTCCTAAAGTGCAGGATCCTATACACATGACTGAATTTAGACCTATAAGTCTTTGTAACATTGTCTACAAGATTTCTTCCAAAGTCTTTGTCAACCGATTAAAGCCATTATTAGACAAAATTATCAATGGATGTCAGAATGGGTTTGTGCCAGGCAGAAAAATCCTGGATGCTACTATTATGACTCATGAAATAATTCATTCTATGGAGAAAAGTAAGAACCAAGGTATGGATTTTAAACTTGACATTTCCAAAGCCTATGATAGGGTTAGATGGAAGTTTTTTTATTCTTTCCTTGCTAAGTTTGGCTTTAATGATAGAGTGATTGGTATCATTAGGGAATGTGTGGAATCTGTTCAGTATTCAGTTCTTTTCAATGGGATCCTATGGGGTTCCTTTAAAGTTGGTAAAGGTCTTAGGCAAGGGGATCCCCTCTCTCCCTACCTATTCATCATGGTGGCTGAGGTTTTGGGAAGGAATTTTCTTTCCTTGCTCAACTCAGGGAAAATTCAGGGGATTAAAGCTACCTCCACCCTTCCTCCCTTCTTTCTCCAATAGTTTGTTGATGATACATTTCTTTTTGGAAAGTCCTCTGTGATTAAGCCAAAGAATAGAAATGCCTCTTGCAGGATTATGCTTGTGCTTCTGGCCAATGTATAAATTATAACAAAAGCAGTGTCTATTTCTTCAACATGAGAGCTGATCTCCAAGCTAAGATTTTAGCTATCCTAGGTTGCCTTAGTGCTTCTCTTCCGGGTATCTACCTAGACCTACCACTTATTGTTAAGGATGTCTCACACAAATTTTGGAATGGTATTCTAGAGAGAATGCAAAAGAAACTTGCTGGTTGGAAAGGTTAGCTTCTTAGTAATGCTGGTAAACTCCAACTTCTTAAGGCCTCCCTTCAAGGAATTCCTGTCTAATTTCTCTCTCTTTAGGATTTCAGGCTCCATGGCTAAAAATTTGGAAAGAATTCAAAGATCCTTTCTCTAGACAGGAATGGAGGAAAAGAAAATACTTTCTCTATTGAATTGGGACACTGTTTGTCACCCCAAATGTCAAGGAGGCCTAGGGATCAAGAAGATTACTAATTTGAACAAAGCCCTTATTGCCAAGATTGGCTAGAGTTTGGTATAGGAAAGGGAAGAATGGTATAATATAATTAACACTAAATACAATAATCAGAGACATTTTTTTAGAGCTTTGGACCTGATTGATCTTCCTCTAGGCTCTAAGATTTGGAACAATGTCCTTAAGAGTAGATCCATCTTGAAGGAAGGGGTCAGATGGAAAATTGGTAATGGGAGATCAATTTGGTTCTAGGAGGATAGTTGGATTGGGAGTAGGCCCCTTATTGACAGTCACTTTAATATATTAAGGAAACATGCTAAAGATCTCATTGGTACTTATATTTTTTATTATACCTCACCCAGAGCTAGACAGAAAACTCAGAAGTTGTCTTTCTTACATTAGCCTAACCTTCTACCAAAGGTTATAGAGCTTTTGAAAATAGTTAGACTCCCTCTATTTCCCAAGGAGGACAAAATTTTCTAGTCAAAGAATCACACTGGGGAGTTCACCGTTAAGTCTACTTCTCTTTTGCTTCTTAGGTTCGGTGGTGATGAGCAGTATTAGAGGAAGGTGTGGATTCATCAGCTCATCCATAAAATAAACTTCTTTTGGTGGACCTCCATCCATGAGAAAATTTTAACTATTGATAACCTTGTCAAGAGGGGCTTTCAATTCCCTAATTGGTGGACAATTTATAGAAGAGAAGAAGAAACCATCCCCCATATTTTTATTCACTACTAGTTTGCTACCTTGGTCTGGCATAATGTTTTACAGAGACTGAATATCTATTGTGTTTTTAATAGAGATATCCACCAATTCATCTTAAATTGGAAATGCCCCTCCAATCATCTATTAATTAAACTACTTTGGCAACTTATTCCAACTCACATCTGCTAGTGCTTGTGGAAAGAAAGGAATAACATGAATTTTAGAGAAAAGGAAAAAAATGTGGATGGTCTGTTGATAATTCTAAATAAGCTTCTCCTGGATAATATCTCAACATGTAAATGGAAGATGCCTACTAATCCCCCGACTACTTGGGATAGAAACATTGCTAAAGGCTGGAATTTTCCCAATGAGGTCCTAAGATTTGACAGCTCCAAATCAATCATCAAGAAGCATACTAGATGGAGAAAACCTAAACTACCATGGCTTAAGCTTAACTTTGATGGGCTAGGGGAGGGATGTCAGTTGCTAGAGGTATAATCAGGGATCATACCAGAAACCCGGTTGTTGCCTATGTGGGAAATTGAGCAATCATACTAGTTGTAGAACCCTAATCCAAATACCTACAAAACACAACAAATGAATACATTAGGAGATCAAATGCAAGTAAGGAAAAGGATTCCCCATGAAATCCATCAACAAAACTCAAAATAGGAATGAAAAGAAGAAAATAATGAAAGGACAAGAAAGTAAATCAAATCCTATTGAAAACAATACAAACTGTTGATCCCATGGGGGAATTGGTGCCAATTTGATGTGAAAATTAGCCCTTTCCCAACTCCAATGATGCAAGCTTGATGAATTTTGATAAATGATGATCCACTTTGATGAAGATTGATGAATTTTCCCAAGATAAAATCTGCATAACCTAGCTATGGAAATTAATAAGATGGATGAAGATTGCTCTAAATTTGAGTATAGTAAGTTTACTCAAATTGTGGATGGATAAAATGAAGGATGAGCTCTTGATTTATAGAATGCTAAGATGGATGAATGCCAAAAATGAAGAAATGTGGGACTAACATTCAAGCAATCACAAGGTGCCACTTGTCAACATTTGATAGGATTAAGGTTGAGCACATTTTGATCCATGTGCAAGTTTGAAATTTGAATTTGATGACATGACATGTTTAGGGGGGATGAAAGATGAGTTAAATGCCAAGTGGGAGACATGTAAGAGACAATGTAAGAGCTTTAAATGCTTTGTTGGATGGACAAGTCTATTTGCGGGGAGATTTCAAACTTGGAGGAATATTCCCTTTTTGATGCCATTTTGAAAGTAAATAGGGAATTATTAAATCAACTAAATGATTTAATTGTGCAAGTTGCAAAATATAGAGGATTTGAGTTATTAGGAGTAATATTAATCAAGATTTGATTAATTTAAAGGAGTTTAGCTACTTTGACCATTTTGACTTAGATTTTAGGATTTAAATAACTCAAAATGAGAAAAGAATGATTTAGACTTAGTTAAATAAATATTTTGATTTATTTAACCAAAGGGGGTGATGTTAGATTAAATTAGATAAATGCTTGATTTATTTAATTTAATTAGATTAACTTTAGAGATTTAATCAAATAATGTGGATTATTTAATTAAATAAAGATAGGAAGATGAAATGACCTAGCTAATTACACAGAGACAATGATTTAATTAAATCGAGGGATTTGTTTAATTAAAAGGAGAATTATGATTACCTTAATCAAATAAGGCTATTTGATTAAATGGTTAGACAAAGGGATAATTTAGGATGAAGCGATGTTAGTAGATCAGGATCAAGTGTGCGATATCAATTTGTATATTTTCAATGTGTACATTTTACCCCTCTTTGAAGCCATGCACTTGTTGTGTTGGTTCAAAGAATATGCTTGCCATGATCAAAACTCAAAATTTATCTAATTTTTTTTTTGGATGCCCCACTGCTACCCTAGTGAATGAAGAATTATGCTGGTATACTACCCCCTCGAGAGATCAGGTGAAGAGGTTTGATTTGAGGGTTTATCTCTCGACAAAGAGGTTCAAGATCAGTTCAACTCAAATTTTTGATGTAGACAGATTTGGTGATGTAGACAGTCATCAACCATGGGTAGCCTCATGCCTATTTTGAGATATTACACACACTTGATCCTAATTTGTACCATGACAATGACATTATTGATGATGAGATTATTATGATGTTTATATGTAATGGATGATATGATGATGCATGGATGATATGGATACACATGATTTGATATGATGATGCTTGGATGATTATGAAAATGTATGGTTTATGAGATGTTTAGAAAAACCAATCTATATTATGCAATGATGGGGATGAATGAATGTGGTATGATTAATGCTTTCTATATGATATGATATTCATTATACATTATGGTTTTTGGATGTAGGATGGATGCATTAATGATGATTTATGATTAACTATCATGGTACCATGTTAGCACAAAAAGAAAAAGATAGAAAAAAATAAGAGATTCCAACAAGACATGAGATGATGATGATGATGATGATTCTTGCCAAGGAGTTGGGATTTTCAAATGGCCAATTACCTTATGTTTGATAACACACGTAGGCACGATACATAAGGGTATAAAGAAACAAGATGGCATTGCACCTAGTGTGATGGAATTTGACTCAACAAATAGATAGGAGTATTCTTGTTCACACATGACATACAAAAACCTTGCTAGGATGTACCTAACAAAGCAAGTATTCACCAAGGTTATATTACAAGAACGCCCAACAAGCACAATAGATAAAAAGATAATGATCATTTCCCCATTCCTATCTCTCTAAATCCCTTCATTGGGGACATCATTGAGAGGTCCTTGGAATGAGCACAATAAGATAAACCAAAAGAAAAGATCAAGTACACAAACAAGCCAATGTTCTTCATACCTTTAGCCAAAGGGATGTGTTTTGATATGATAAGAATCCAAGATGATATCCAAAATGATGCCCATTTTCGGAACAATATATCCTAGGACATGCATTGTATAGGATGATGATGGGTTGATAAGTTGTTTGATAGGCTATTGATATAAGGTTGATTGACATGTTTACGATTGATCAAGAGTTTGATTTTGCATTTAATGATTTGTTGCTTCGATTTTGATTTTACATTTGAAGCTTGCTTTTGCTGATTGTTGTGATTGTTTTTGTTTGTGTTGTCAAAGGATGAAGGTGACGATCCATTTATTATGGATGATTGATTATTGCGGGTGAAAGCGAAATGGGATAAATGGATTTTTTTTCAAATATTTTGATGTTTTTGATATTTTGCAATGTTTTGAGGCTCTTTTTGGTATTTTCAAGATTTTACAAATGTTTTGATTTTTGATTTTTCAAAATTTTTGTGGTTTTCTGAGATTTTATGAATGTTTTTGGATTTTGATGTCTTGGGGGCTGATCAAAGATTAGCCTTTCCTACATTTAAGCTTAGAGATGACATAGTTTGGATATCATGTTTTTGATGTTTTTCTGATTTTTTGACTTGTTTTTGGATTTTTCGCACGATTTTGATGATTTGGATATGGATATGTGTGATGATATCAGTTCTTTGCTTGTGATTTTGTTGAAAACCAAGCTAAGGTTGACTGATCGAATTGATGGATTGATGATGATGAAACATTGTTGAGGATAGACAATAATGGAAGGATTTGATTGATTAGGATTGATGATGATAACATTGTTGAGGATGCAAAACAATGCAAGGATAGTGTTAAGCAACAAAAGGATTAGGATGGATATCCCAATATGATGGATTGATTGGATTTTGATTGATCATGATTGATGAAGCTTGATTTGGAACAAAAGTTGTTTTGACTAATTGGATGTGATGTTTGAAGGGTGCATTAGCTGCAACTAATAGTGATTGCTTGAATTGATGTTCGATGAAAGATAAAGATTGATAAGGAATGTCTTCTCATCAAAATATGCCATGGGCTAGTGATTTGGATTTTGGATCACAATGCTTTAACCAATTTGATTTCATGTTTACCAATGTTCGGATCGCCACATAAATTGTAGGATATAGATCAAGTTTTATTCTCGAAGCAAGATGTAAATATCTACCCCCAGTGTCTAGCAATGTATGGAATGCGATGAGTGGATGCTTGGATAGGTTTATGGATGGATGGATATGGTAAGCATGCAAAGGATGCCAAGGATTATCTTGCAATAAGATAAGGTGTTTAGATAAAGAATGCTCATTTGGATAATGCTTCATGGCTCAAATAACATTGGATAAGATAGGATCAATGAAAATGACCCATGTCAAGATGTTTACCATAAGCAAGCATAAAGTATGCCCTAATATTTCATCAAGATCAAGATAATTTGGACTATGGATGCAGATGGATGAAAATGGATTTGATAAATGGTTTATGGATGAATGGATTTATTATGGATAAGATGGATGTAATGCTCGATTTATTATGGATGGGATGAGATGCTTTCACCTGAACTAGTCCACATAGATGCTCGATTCTACACATGATGCCTATTTGCCAAGTTTTCATCATGGTCTTTCCCAAAGCACTGCCCATGCGATTTTCACTAGAGGATGATTTTTTTCTTCATTGTTTTCAATCCTTTTTTTGATTTATTTTGGTTTCTTATATTTTTTTAACTTTTTTGGTTTTTCTTAAAGATTTTAAACTCATGCTGAATTACAAGGTGTTGCTGATGCAGATTCTTTTGTCATAATGTGCCATCGGTATCATGCCTAAAGAAGTTTCTTTGCTAAGATACATGCACTTGAATGCAACTTTTGGGATTCTTTATATGCTTCATCGATATCAGAGTTAACTTTATCTTTTTGTGCACATTGTGATAAAGTTCCTTCTGAATCCTTATGATGAAGAGTCATTGCTAATACATGGTCAATGTGAGAATTCGATATCATGCGTGGAGGTGTGGATGAAGTGTGTTTAGGGATAAGAGATGGATTGGTTGACAATTTGGAACCTTTGACCTTCCAAACTTGGGAAGCTAAGAAATGATGGGTGGATACGAAAGTGTGCATGGAATTAGGACCAACTACTTGATACACTTTGTAGCTTGCTTGAAAATCCTGGTTTTGCTTTTGTGAAAATATTTGATGGATACTTTTCCCTTTTTTATTTTGCCCCATAGTTTCTTTGACTGATGGAGTTTGATAGCGATAATCTTTCTTTGTATTCTTTGGTATCCATGTGTATTTGATTTGTCCATTATTCTTTTCAGCTTCTTTTTCTTTGATAACATTCTTTGTACTTTAATTCAAATCTTTCTTTTGACGTTGGTCCCAATTCATGGATGGGATGATGGGTGGATGAAGATTCATGACGTGGCTGGTTGTAGTATTGGTAATGATTTCACCATAAAGATTCTTCATGCTCCCCATGTTGATGCTTGCACTATATAAAGTTGCCCCCAGTATAGTGCTAGTGGTAGCTTCATTCCTTGATTCTACTTGTTTTGAGATGTCTTGTTTAGTAAACATGCTCTGACAAATGATCGCTGTGGATGATGTTATTTCAATTTTTTGCTCTGCTAACTCTGAAATATCTTGTTTTGTCTGACCTATTTTCTTGAATGGATAATGTTGGATATCTTCATACATGATGTCCTTAGTCTAAATTTGGGATATATCTAATCTTGATGTTGACAACTCTGTTTGGCTGTATGAATCAATGAGCTGCTCTTTTTGTGTAACAATGTCAGGAATAAAGGGATCCTATTTTGAATGAAGATCATCTATGTGTCCATCCATAGAAAGCATCTAATGGGTAGATGGAGGAGTATGTGCTATGTAAACATCATTTATGACATCTTGTATAGATAGGAGAGTGTCCATTAGATTATTGTAGTATGTTGGAGATACAAATTCTTGATCTTGAATGATTTCAGAGTTGCTTTCGTCATGCTTTGGATCAAGTTCTTGACATGGGTCAGTTTCAAAGGATGCATTGCTACAAAGGGTTCTTGGATGCCATCATTAGGAATGGGGAATGGCTCAATATCCTCTTGATCTTTGAATGGACTTGGATCAAGTGTCAAGTTGAGGATTCCTTCAATTTCTATAACCATGAGGTCAAAGGAGGTCAACATGTCTTGGAAAGGACCACTGCTAGAGTTTGGTGAAAGATGTTGATCACGCTTTGGAATGAATTCTTGAGATATATCCTCTAACTGATAAGGTGATGTGGAGACATTTTCAACATGATCATAGGTCAACGGATCATGCATTATGTCAATAGGATCAAATAATCTAAACACTCCTTGAAATAGATCACTAAAAAGTGGCTCTTGATGTATGGTGAGTTGATCATCAGATGGGTTGGAAACATCTTCAAGGTGCTCATCGATGGAGAGATCCTGAACATTGTTTTCAATGATTGTGGCAAAGAGATTGTGAATGTCTTCAACCATAGGGTCAAGTGATGTTGACATTTCTTGAATTGGATCATTGTTGAGTATTGTTGGTGGATTTTGATCATGATTGAGAAGTGACTCTTGATATATTTTGATTTGATCATTGGATGACATAGTTTTAAGGTGTTCAATGATGGATTTATCTCGATCCTTGTTCTCAATAGCTATCATTTTTTATGTTTGTGCTTATGCTTATTGGGCAGCTTGAGAGGCTTGTTGCACTTGTTTAGCTTGTGTTGCTTGTTGTGTGGCTAGATATTGTTGGATGGCCTTTTGGTAGGCCTGATGAGCTTTTAGTGCAATCTTATATTGTCTTGCTACATTTGGTTTTGGTGGTAGTGGTGGTGGATTTGGAATCATGTTGGATATGGTGACAAGTGGTTGAGATATGCTTGGAGTGAGTGTGAGGATTTGAGATACGATGAGTGTGATAGGGGTGGTTGGAGTGATCGAGGTGATAGGAATGGTTAGAATGATTTGGGAGACCATATTTTGATTTGTTGGGATTAATGTTTTCATTTGATTAGATACCATCTGTTGGTGCAATATCGATGGTATATTCAAAATATTTGATGTGATGGCTTGATTGGTGTTAGGTGGTTTGATTTGAATGGAGTGATTGGCACTAGGTAAAGGGGGAAGCCCTAAACCAAGGAATGATGTTGATATGGGTAATGGTGGTGGAGATGTCTCTTGGCACAATGACTCAACTATTTTGGTAAGTGTAGCAATTTGATCTCACCAAATTTGATCTTGATTTTGATCTTGACTCCCTTGATATTGTTGATTTGGTTTTTGTTTAAGCAGATTTGGGATGCATACTTGTGGTTTTGAATGGGATCATGAAAAAATTGATTTTGGACAATGTTTTGGTTTGGGATCATGTTTAGATTTGGAATTATTGGTTGAAATTGAACATTATTGATGTTGGGAATCACATTGCCTTGTTTTAGGTAACTTGGATTTTGCATGGTGTTACCTTGACTTGAATTAATAAACGGAGTCATTAACATCTTGTTTGGACTTTGAACAACATCTATATGATTTGCAAACATATTTATCCCAAATTTTTATGGATTCATGTTTGGAAAACTTGTACTTGGTACATTCTCATTTGGCATGTACGGATTTGGTGGGATGGCGTTGTTCATTTGAAGGCTCATGCATTGATTGTTCGGTTGGTGGACTTGTAGGTTTGGATTTAGATCTACCATCAAGAAATGTGTTCCAATCTTTGATTTGGGTATACTCACACTTGTGCCATTGACATTTGTAGAAGGTAATGATCCCATGTATGGATTGTATAAGTGTGAGTTTTGATAATCAATCGGCCTTGTAAGGCTTTGAAAGTTCAATTGATTTGAATCACTCATGATGTATGGATCAAGTTTGTATTCCATTTCCTCCTTGTGTTTTGACCTTGTTGCAAAAGTTAGCTCTAAGGTTTTTTAGGACTAATCATGAGATGAAGGATGAAAAGGGGAAATGATATGAGTGTTGAACGTTTAGGGACTTTGGATCAATGCTAGACTTAGGGTTTGATTTTGATTGGTTTGATTTGGGTAATGAACTTGTAAACCCTAGGATGTTGGATGTGATCCTAGGATGAATTTGTTCAAAGGATTGCTAATTCAATTAAATGTATGAGAAAGGATGCATTCCCCTACACCTAACTAAACAAGGTGATTTTTTATTTTGATGATTTACCTAGGTCTAGAATAATTTTTCCAAATCTCTAAAGTTGTTTGGTGGGATGGGATGATAAATGTTTGGAATTTGGATGAAGTGTTTTATTTGATCCTAAATGAATCTAGGAAGGAATTTTTTTACTAGACCAAGATAGTGAAGAACATGCCTTTCTCTAAGAGTAATTCAAAATCAAAAGACCAATGTTTGCATGAAAATCATATGACCAAAAGATGCCAAGCACATGTGTGGGGTCCAATTGATTCAATCTTTTCTTAATGGATTCCTTTTACCACAAACACACTCTTGATTATATTTTGAGTCTAGATGTCTAATGTCTCAACTTTCCCCTTATCTCACAAAGTGTATTATGCAGAAACCAAGGAAATTTGAGGAAAGGGTTACCTATTGTTGACCTTAGTAGGAGCAAATTGAGATGAAATCCAAATGCTTAGAAGCCTCTAAGGATAAAATCCCAAGGGCAAGTAGTAACATGTGAATTTGTTCAAGGATATTTGCTTCTCCTAAAGGGTTTGAGATTTGATGCTCATGTTGAATGTTGGTTTCCAAATGTTTTTGATTAAAGCAATTTGTTTTCAAACTGACTCACAAGCAATATAACATCCTAGGTCTCAATTGATACATTTTTCTTAGTGGGCTTGCCTCATGCCCTTCGTAGAAGAAGAGATGATTTTACATTCAACCAAGGAAAAAATATAAAGGTATGTTAAGAATGAAGTCTTAACCTCTATATTTTAACCAAGATTGGACATGGAAAGTAAATTCTTGGAATCTAAATTCCAATGCACCACTTTGATAAAATTGCTTAATGGATCAATTGGTCACTACAAAAGAAGGGTTCTATTTCAGACTTTCTGATCATGGAGATTGACCCATATGGCGAGAGTCCCCTTTCGGATCCATCTTGTCAAAATCAACCGCATGATATTGGTGTTTACTCCAATACCCACATTTATATCCTGGTTGGAAATACTCTTGGATTTAGAGTGTTACCAATTGAGTCGTTCCCTTGGGTGAGTACTTTTTCCCCAAGGTAGGCCCTATAAGATAGACAAAAGTGAATAAACTTATTCATAGTTCGATCAACCCTTGTTTAGAAACAAAGGGAGAACACATGCAATAAATTCATTCACACTTGCACAAGATTTTGTTCAATTTTAAACCCAAAAAATGAAGTGTGGAGGTGATTGTTTTGTCTTATCCTAAAATCATTGAAAAGGCCTTTTGATTCTCAAGATCGCTATAAAGCGTGAGAGAAGCACATACGTCCGTTTTCAATGCCTTTAGTTTAAGTAAGCTTTCATGAAAAACAAAGTTGCAATTGTTCTTTTTAATATCCACAAAGCAAAATGTGAGTTTTTTTTAAGCACCAAAAGACAAATTAGAGTTGCTTTGTTCAATTGTTAACCAAAAAAACAAACTCTAGTAAGTTGTGTTCCTAATGTTCATTTTATCCCTTTGTAGCAAAAAATTGAAATGTTCTTTTTAGAGCCAAAAAGAAATTTAGTAAATCCTAAAATCTTGAAGGGGTAAAATCCTTAGAAGTGGGATTATAATTGCTCCCCAAAGTGTTCAAAAACACTTGATACAATGATGTGGTAATGATTTTTTGTTTGAATTCCATGCTCCATGTTCCTTTAAAACCTACAATATAAGATCCAAATGTTAGCTTACATCAAGGAACAAAAATGTATGAAGGTTAGATAAATGATTAAGCATAAAACCCTAAAATTTAGACCAAGTTTCAATATGATTTGACATTAAGTGGAAATTTGAAAATTTTAACTCTATAAAAGTTAATAATAACCTACACCATTGGATAGCTTATGAAATTATACCCTATTTAAAAAAAAAATCTTTGAAAAAGACTAAAAAATGACCAAGATATGGCCATTTTAAGCTTGCATGAAAAAGTAAGAAATCCAAGTGGTGTAGTTTGCAACAACGTTGTTTGGGTTCAAATAGTGATGCTGGAACTCAAACAATGACACTGGAGCAAAAAGTGATGTTGTTTAGGTTCAAACAATGATGCTAGAGCTCAAACAGTGATGTTGGAGCCAAAAGCGGTGCTGTTTAGGTTCAAACAGCGACACTAGAGCTCAAAAAACAATGTTGGAGCCAAAAGCAGCGCTGTTTAGAGTTTTAAGCAGTGCTATATGGCACCACTGGGCTGTCAACAACTCTGTTTGCTATAGATACAAAAAAACATAGAAAAAGCATGAAATTTTGATGAAAAAATGTGATTTAAAATTTTGGTTTGCCCTCCTTCTAGCACCAAATGTAGAACCCTAATCCAAATACCTACAAAACACAATAAATGAATATATTAGGAGATCAAATACAAGTAAGAAAAAGGATTCCCCATGAAATCCATTAACAAAACTAAAAATAGGAATGAAAAGAAGAAAATAATGAAAGAACAAGAAAGTAAATCAAATCCTATTGAAAGC
The DNA here is from genome assembly GCA_007258455.2 of Sequoia sempervirens. Classification (NCBI taxonomy): domain Eukaryota; kingdom Viridiplantae; phylum Streptophyta; class Pinopsida; order Cupressales; family Cupressaceae; genus Sequoia; species Sequoia sempervirens. The sequence goes on from VDFB02193867.1 coordinate 424,169,121, forward strand.
AATGCAAACTCTTGATCCCATGGGGGAATTGGTGCCAATTTGATGTGAAAATTAGCCCTTTCCCAACTCCAATGATGCAAGCTTGATGAATGTTGATAAATGATGATCCACTTTGATGAAGATTGATGAATGCTCCCAAGATAAAATCTGCATAACCTAGCTATGGAACTTAATAAGATGGATGAAGATTGCTCTAAATTTGAGTATAGTAAGTTTACTCAAATTGTGGATGGATAAAATGAAGGATAAACTCTTCATTTATAGAATGTTAAGATGGATGAATGTAAAAAATGAAGCAATGTGGGACTAGCATTCAAGCAATCACAAAGTGCCACTTGTCATCATTTGATAGGATGAAGGTAGAGCACATTTTCATCCATGTGCAAGTTTGAAATTTGAATTTGATAAGATGACATGTTTAGGGGGGATGAAAAATGAGTTAAATGCCAAGTGGGAGACATGTAAGAGCTTTAAATGCTTTGTTGGATGGACAAGTCTATTTGTGGGGAGATTTCAAACTTGGAGGAATATTCCCTTTTTGATGCCATTTTGAAAGTAAATAGGGAATTATTAAATCAACTAAATGATTTAATTGTGCAAGTTGCAAAATCTAGAGGATTTGAGTGATTAGGATTAATATTAATTAGGATTTAATTAATTTAAAGGAGTTTAGCTACTTTGACCATTTTGACTTAGATTTTAGGATTTAAATAACTCAAAATGAGAAAAGAATGATTTAGACTTAGTTAAATAAATATTTTGATTTATTTAACCAAAGGGGGTGATGTTAGATTAAATTAGATAAATGCTTGATTTATTTAATTTGATTAGATTAACTTTAGAGATTTAATCAAATAATATGGATTATTTAATTAAATAAAGATAGGAAGATGAAATGACCTAGCTAATTACACAAAGACAATGATTTAATTAAATTGAGGGATTTATTTAACTAAAAGAAGAATTATGATGACCTTAATCAAATAAGGCTATTTGATTAAATGGTTAGACAGAGGGATAATTGAGGATGAAGCAATATTAGTAGATCAGGATCGAGTGTGCGATATCAATTTATATAGTTTTGATGTCTACACTAGTAACCAGGCTGAAGGCATGGCTCTCCTATGGGGTCTTAAGATTTCCCTATCACTCGGTGTCAAGACTTTGGAAATTGAAGATGACTCAATGCTAATTGTGGAAGCCACTAAAGGTAAGATGAATGTGGGATGGTCCCTAAAAGGTGTTCTAGAGCACATTTTCCCTCTCCTAAATGCTCTTGATGACTTTTCTATCTAGCATGTCTTCAAAGAAGGGAATGTGACTGCTAACAACTTGGCGGTGGTGGGTCTTGATATTGAAGGGCTTCGGTGTTGATGAAATGAGGCTTCTTTTTCCCCCTTGGCTCTAGTGTGTTTAAAGGAAGATCTCAAACATCTAAATGTTGAGTTTTAGATGGTGCTTACTTATTTTAGTTGGGCTCCTTCTAACTTTGGTTAGAATTTTTAGTGGGAGTTGGCTTTTGAATAATTGGTTGTTATGTGAGGTGATGGGTTTCATATGTTTGTCTAATGGTTTTTACAACCTCTTGTGGGTTGATGATATGGAAAATCTTTCTACCTTCACTGACTGATGGATTCATCAATTTTTTAACCCCCTAAATTTTTGTGTTCAATTTTTTAAGCTTGTGGATTTCATGAGATTTTTTGAGATGGCTAAGTACTACATTGATATCATTCCCTTACATGTTGCGGGTGATTCACATGAGGGAGCTACTACCCTTGCGTGGGTTGTGAGAAGTAACATTTGTTACCTATATTTTTGACTTTTCTGGTCACTTTTCACTGACCTTTTCCCTTTCGATGCTTCTAGAATTGACTACCAACTCTTCTACCCTAGTTCCCCTATTCTAGTTGTTGGCATCTTTGGTGTGGGCTCTATGGGTGGGGATAGAGTGTGTGTGGAGCAAAACAGGCATGATGAGTGGAAGCTGGATGCCACTATTTAACACATCTATAAAGAGGGCTGAATTGCACAATATATGGAGGCCATGACTGGTCATGATGAGGGCTTGTCTAATACATTTGTCACCTCGTGGAATGAGGGTAGGGTCACCATTGGTGGCATTTCCTTTGAAGTTTCTAAGGAGGTTATTGCTATAGTTACATGGCTCCTGAATAGTGGCCAAACTTGGAAGAAAACTATGAAAGTACTGGACAAAATTAGTCTGAATCAATTTTTTTAGGGCGAAGAGAAACCTGTCAAGTTGTGGGGTGGCTTTGACCTCAAGGCATTGCCAGAGCCATGGGATAGCGGTTTTTGGGTGATCATGAAATATTTCAAATTGGAAGGAAGGTATGAGGTCTACTATTATTACCAATTTATTTTCCTCAACCACCTTAGGAATTATTTTCATATTTCTATTCCTTTTTTCATGTGTCATGCTCTTGATAGCACTGTTGTGGAGTTTAATGAAGCCTCTATTTCTGGAAAGAATTATACTATCTTTCACCAGGGCCTTATGTCTAGGCTCTATCATTTCCATATAGTGCTTTTCCCTAGTCAACCTATCACTATGTAAGAAGTATTGTCTCTCCCTACTCTTGATGAAACCCTAGTTTCCTTTACTCCCCCCCTCTGCTAGTATTTTGGACATGTCAGGCTTGAGTAAGAAAAAATGCCTAAAAAATCTTGCCTTGAAATCCCATCCCCATGGCACTTCCCCTCGCAAGGGCCTAAGGGATATGGGAAGGGAAAGAAAGTGACTTGACCCTACCGCACACCCTAAGGCTAAAGCCTCTAAGAAGACTAAATTCTTCCATCAAATAGATTCTGACATCGAGATCACTGAAGAAGCTAACACCCCCCATAGATCTCATAGACTGGCTCTTAAGCAGGACAAGGTGGGAAGTCTTAAGGAAGCCTTTGATTTAGATAAGGATCTTGAGAGTGACAGTGAAAGTTAGGAGGAAATGGTGGTGAGTGGGGAAGTCTATGTTGGTGAATAGCATGTCCCATGTGTCAGAAAGCTTGAAGAAGGGCCCTTCCGGTGACAATGTGATGGAAATTACTCCTCGGTTCTCTAATGCGGTTAAAGGAAAAGCACCCTTGTAGGAAGATCACAAGGAAAAAGATCAGGCTTGGGAAGAATTTTTGCAAGCTTAAGGGGAGATTGGAGAGGTTGGAAAAGAAGGTATAGGAGGTGTCTCAATTTACCTTGAGGGTCATGCATAGGTTGGCCACCAGTAGGACAAGTCTACAAATGGTACCGAAGATGATGTTGGTTATAAGGAGTTGCTCGAGTTCCTCATGGTGGATTGGGAAATGGCTATTCAGGATATACCTAGAAGGAAGGAAAAGAATTAGGCCATTGGGCCTTTTTTTCTTGTTTATTTCTATGTCTAGTTGTTTGTTTTTACTACTGAACTTGTTGGACCCCTGGGGATCTTTGAACTTATTTGGCTGGTTTCATGCTTGCATGAAGAACTTTGTTATCCTATGGTTACTATTACTTTTTTTTTTGATGATGTGTTGTGGGTGATGGCTTTCTCTGTACTATCATTGTGCTATTAATGTGCTTTTGCTGGATGGCCTTTGTTGCCTTGTACTTATGGGTTAGCACCCTTGTTTTGTTGCTTTTTAATTCAAAAACATCATAATCAAAATCACTAGCTCATATATATATGATCAATAATATAACTGTCATAGTACAAAATAATTGGATCACTATACATGTATGTCAATCAGTACAAAAGGCCTGTCGAACTATCAAAAAGGATCCCATAAGGCACAAAAAATGATGTCATCTCGATCAAAAGGAGGCCTAACCCTCCTATTTCTTGCCCTTTCCTCTATCCTCATGACCCTCTACTGGTTTGAAATTGGTCCACTGTTCGTACTCTGGGACCCATCCTGCTTTGAGTACAACCTCATGATAATGTCTCTGATAGTACTCGGCCTCTTGAATGGCATCCTTGTAGGAATGAATCAAAACTATGCCTTGGGAGGAGGAGGCTTCCATGCTCTCCAGCTATTGTCTCTAGCCTAGTTCTGTGGCCGCCTGTAACTCTATAGCCTACCTCTGTTGGATAGCTTGATCCCTCTCGACCCTAGCCTGGTCCCTCTCAATTTGTTCCTAATCCCTCTCAATTGTCATAGTCTACACATGGGCCTGCAACTACGTAATCAATGTGTCTTGGGGATCCACCTGCCCTATTGCCTGCACTGTTGGTTGTGCTCGTGGAGGCTATACTTGAGGCTGATCCTCACCTCTGACCTATGGTGGTGGACCTACTTGTGCCTGCTCCTGATCCTGCATATGTACATTAAGCTAAATTAGCTAATTTGGCTACACTGGGGGCCCCACTGGCTAGTCTTATTGTGCATCCCCCCTTTATCCTCATCCTCCCCCTCTACCTCTCACTCTCCACCTATCGAGGACTGCACCTAGAATGGTCAATCCAAGAGGAGGATGGTACCAATCCCTATATGCCTATGTCATACCTAGATCTATAGGCCCCTAATTATAAGCCCATGGTCGGGCTACCAACTATCTGAAACTGTCGATAGCCTCTGAAGTAGGAATATACCACCCCATGAAACCCATGACATGGTGCAGGTGAAGATGGCCACATAGTCATCATCAGACTAATCTTGGGGCTCACCAAACTGGCACTACACATGCCCAGGTAGATATCTCTTAATCATAGTGTGCTCTCGCCCCTACATGAAATGGTCCTAGTGAGCAAAGAAGAGTTGATTGGTATCGCCGACCCATCTAGGCTAACCAAGGCAAGGGTGCCATGTAAAAACCTACATCTTATCCAAGACCCTCCTCCAATAGGGAATCCTATGCTCACCTATGTGTGTAAAGGACATACCACCTCTATAGCACCACACAAGGGGACCATCTAGCAGCATTAGTACTGAAACAACCCATGGCTGAAGGACAACAATGTGCTCCCATGCCCATAGATGGAGGAGCGTCACACTTGCTCTAAGCACTCTATCGTCCATGTAGATGTACTCATGAAAATCTCTATACAAGGAAGAAAGAAGAAATAGCCCCCAAGAAAAGTGAGTAGGCCTATCATGTGTAACCATCCTCTCCTAGCAAAGTCCCTAGTTAGGACTGAAATATCAGCCTCATCGTTCCAGGGTAACAAGACCTGAGATGATTGCCACAACAACTAAGTAGATGGGAGGTACTAGAGTCCTATGTCGCTCCAACTCAATCTGACCCTCACAAATAATGGTGTCCTTTGTGGCGAGGACCCTGTGGTAGGCATTACGCCCCTCCATATCAAAAATCACATGCCAACCATGAATAAAAAATCAAAGGATACACCACATGTCCTCCAAAGTGATAGTGGCCTCACTAGTTGGAAGGTGGAAGGAGAATGTCTCACTGTGCCATCTCTCAGCAAGCATTGACATCATCCCTAGGTGTGTGTGAATGGGCACTACATAAGTGATGAACCACAACCCCATGTCTTGAAGATGGTCCTGATCTTTGTTGCTGAGATCTCGCAAGTAGCCTAATAGATCCCATGATCTGTGGTCTTGGGAGTAGAGCTCCCTGCTCGTATCCTATATCAAGGAAGGTCACCATGTTAAAAATTTTGAAAAATTATTTTGCTGATCATCTAAAAAACAACTCTAGCGTCAGAATCCGTGAAGGTGTCACAGTTTGATTTTTAATCAAACTCTGACACTAGGCCAAAAAATAGCGAAATAGCATCGCTGCGGTGCACTTTTCTCTCCAGTGGAAAACTTTAAGTAGACAAAGCACTATCACGTTGTACTTTTCAAATCCCCTCGCTAGCCATGAGCTCAACGTTGTAGTTTGAGTCCATTTTCAAACTCCAAAACTACACCACCATAGCATGATTTTGCACCGAGTAGTGCAGTTTGATTTCTGAGCAGTGCCATATAGTGCCGTTGTAGACAAACTAACTTTTAAAGCAATAATTATGCATGAAAAATGAGAAATAAAAGTCAAGTGAGGATCACTTACTAGTGCTCCAATGTTGAGTGGATGTTGGTATGTCTGGACTTGGTTAGAAATGTGCATCGGGAGTTGTCGTTGTGCCATATCATTAAGAGGTCAGAATTCAAATCTTAGGGTGGATAGATGGCTGCATGAAAATGACTTGAAAGTGACCCCTCAGGCCTCTTTTAAGCTTGAAAATTAGGGTTTTTTCACCCTGATTGGCTATCCTGCTAGGGTTTTGGACCCTCAAACCTATTTTTGTCTAGTGGAGGCCTGCTTTACATTGTTTTATTACATTTAGACATGTTTTTGGCCTCTTGGAGCCTTTTTGGACTTGTCAAGCACCTTGTCCTCTTTTTTTCGCAAGATCGCCCAAAAATTGAAATTTTTGTCCAATCTCTTGAGGGGGAACTATAATATCATGTTTTCTCTTTCTGGGCAGTAGTGGGGCAAGATTTTAAATAATGATAATTTTTGGCTTTGATCGAGATAGTTTATTCTTTGAACCAACGTAACAAGTGCATCACTTCAAAGAAGGGGGGAATGTAGACACATAAAATATACTGATTGACATTGTGCAGCTGATCCCAACTACTAACATCACTTCATCCTAAATCATCCTTTGGTCTAACCATTTAATCAAATCCCCTTATCTAATTAAATTCATCAATATTACTCTCTTAATTAAATAAATCATTTTATCTAGTTAAGTCATCTCTTCTTGATAATTAAATTAATTATCCTGATCTAATTATTTGATTTAATTAAATAATCAATTTTATTTAATTAAATCCCTCAAGTCTATCTATTAAATTAAATAAATTAAAACCTTGTTTAATTTAATCTAACAATAATCTCTTTTTAATTAAATAAATCAAAATATTTATTTCATTAATCTCTTATCACATTCTTCTCATTATTTGATTTAAATAAATCCATAAATTTGAGTCAAATAGGTCACATCATCTAATCTCCTATTAAATTAATTAAACCCTTGATTAATTAAATCTCGTATCATGTCCCATCCTCTAGATTTTGCAAATTGCACATGAAAATAGATTTAATTGATTTATTAAATCTCTATTTTCCTCACAAGGATCTTTTGGAATATTCTCCAAGTTTGAATTCAAAAATTCCAAGTGGATATGTACATCCAACAAGGCATTTACTTCATCTTACATGTCCTTTGTCTTGAGCCAAGTGGCATTTATTGCATTTTCCCTTCCCTCTTACATATCATTTCAACAAATTTGAAATTCAAAAATAGGCATTTATTGGCACAATCCTCAAAACTTTCACATCCTCCATCATCTCATGGGTTGAAAAGTGGCATCTTTCCATTGGATGAATTTTAGTCCCACATTACTCAAATTTGGACATTCATCCTTCAATCTCATCTATAAATAAAGAGGCTCATCCTTCATTTTATCATCCACAAATTATGAAAAGTTACCATGCCCAAATATCTATCAAATTTCATCAATCATCATTGAATCTTAGCTAGGTTATGTAGGTTTTTGGCTTGGAGCACTCTTCAACATCACAAAAGTGGATCAACTATCATCAACACATCAAGCTTGCATCATAGGGATTGGGAAAGGGCCAATTTTCACATCAAATTGGCATCAATTCCCCCATGGGATCATATGTTTGCTAGTCTAAATAGGATTGAATCTATATTCTCTTATTTCATTGTGTTCTTCATTGTTTTCTTTCCTAATTTGAAATTGATGAATTGATTTCACGGGGAATCCTTCTAACTTGCAATCTCTAATCTAATGTGTTTGTTCTTATTGTTTTGTAGGTGTTAGGATCGGGGTTCACACAATAGGTTATCACACAATCATGAGAAAAGTTCCATTATGATGGCAGAGGGAATTATTCTGGGACATCACATCTTAAAAAAGGGGATACAGGTTGATCCCAAAAAAATTGAGATCATACAGAAAATTTAAATCCCTAAGAACCAAACTAGTGTACGAGGTTTTCTTGGGCATGTTGGGTATTACAAAAGATTTATAAAAGGATTTAGTAAAATTGCATCACTATTGTTTACCTAGCTCAAGAAAGAGGAGGAGTTTGTATGGACTAAGGATTGTTAGAAATCCTTTGAAACAATTAAGATAGCCCTAACAACTTCTCCCATTATAAAAGGACCAGTTTGGGGAGAACCTTTTCACATTCATGTAGATGCATCTAATTTGGCTATTGGAACAGTACTAGGACAAAAATATGACAATGACGCCAAGCATGCAATTTATTATGTTAGCAAGAACTTAAATCCTACTGAAAGAAACTACACAACAATAGAAAAGGAATTTTTAGCCATAGTATATGCAATAAAAAAATTTAGGCATTATATTATAGGTTACAAAGTTTACGTACATACATACCATGTTGTAATTAGACATTTAATGAACAAAGCTATTGTAGGTAGATGAATTATTAGATGGTTACTATTATTGTAAGAATTTGATGTAACTATCATTGATAAGCCTAGAAAAGACAATGTTGTTGCCAACTTTCTTTCCAGAATTGTTTTGTAGGATAATCAAGAACTAGTGGATGATACATTTCCTGATAAACATTTATTTTCTATATAAATTCATCCACCATGGTTTTCTGATTTGGAAAATTACCTTGTAACAAGGAAATGCCCAAGTCACTTCAGTAATAAGCAAAAAAAGATTAATTTGTGAAAGTTCCAGATTTCAATAGATTAATGGTCTTTTATTTAAATTATTCCCTAACCATGTTTTACATAGATGTGTAATAGAGTTAGAAGTTTATGGTGTATTAAATTCCTACCATCATGAACCAGAAGGAAGACATTATTCAATTGTGAGAATAGTTCACAAAATCTTAGAACCTGGCTACTTTTGGCCATCAATGAAAAAAATGTTTCCTTCTTTGTCAAACACTATGGTGAATGTCAAAGGATGGGAAGAATCACACCAAACATGGAGATGTCATTTTAGCCACAAATAACTATGGAACCATTTGAAAAATGGCACATCAATTTTGTGGTACTAGTGGATCCACATTAAAAAGGGCAACGATACATCCTTATTTGTACTAATTATGCAACAAAATGGGCTGAGGTGAAGGCATTACAAACAGTAAAAGAGGATAAAGTTGTAGAATTTATGTACAAGAAAATTCTCCAAAGATTTGGTGCACCTAGAGAGATTGTTTTAGACAAGGGACCACAATTTGTATCAGCAATGATGGAAGCATTTTTGTAGAAATACCAAATAACTCACAAAAAATATTTTCCATATCACCCTCAGGCGAATGGACAAGTGGAGGTCACAAATAGAGAGTTAGAGAATATTCTGACAAAAATAGTTTCTTTAAGGAAAATAAATTGGGTAGATAGGTTGGATGAAGCAGTATGGGCTTATAACACCACATGGAAAACAATGATTGGGTTTTCCCCATATGAACTTGTGTATGGAAAAAAGCCAGTCATTCCAATAGAATTTGAGTTGAAAACATTGAAAAAAATAGTAGAAGTTGTGATTGATCTACCAGAAGTAGAGAACAAAATAATTTTGCAACTTAATAAACTTGATGAGATGAGAATGGAGGCACTTCATCATACAGTGGTGATTCAAAAGAAGAGGAAGGAATGGTAAAATAAACATATTATGTCTAGATAGTTTAGAGAAGGAGATTAGGCATTGTTATTTCACTCCAGATTTGAAGATTTTAAGGGAAAGTTCCATACTAGATGGTTAGGACCCTATGAGATAAAACAAGTGTTTGAAAATAGAGTTGTCCAATTGGTTCCAATTCATGGAGAGAAGAGATTCATGCTAGCTAATGGTCATCAACTAAAAACTTATCATAAGCCAACAACAAAGGAGGAATTTATGGATGAAGTGCAACATAGAATTGAAAATTTTCTCATGGAAGAAATCTCTTCCATGAGAGAAGATCTTTGAACCTTTGAAGAAGGCATGAATAAACAAGGTAGATTGAAAACCAGCAAATGGTGGTAAAATGGAAGTAAATTGAAAACTAGCAAATGGCGGTTTACTTTTGGAGTGTTGGTGGTTTTTTTTGTAAACTAGGTTAGTCTCCTATTCTACCTATGGAGTAGCCATCTCCAATCAAGGGCAGCTCGGAGGACCTAGACCAACTGACAAGATCAAAAGATCTTCTGCACTTTAGGCTCTGCAGAACTAGGGTGGGTGTACCCACACAATGCCCCAAATGTGAAAAGACATTGCTTTTTATAGTAGATGACTCCTGATGCCAAGTGTTGAGGACCTCAAATGGGGATAGATTCTTAGTAGCTCAACCTTGAAGCAACCAGGAGGTAGGGCAATACATCAAACAAGATTGATTAAATAAAATGATTGATCTTGAGCAAGAAGACTAGAACCCTAAAGATGTACAAAAAATATCAGATTAGTGCCATTATTCTTGGGTTGGGAGTCACAATAACCTACAAATAGAAGGAAGCATTACTCTAGACATTAAAGTCTATGTGAAACTATTCTTACTAATCCCACAACTAGTGATTAGATCTTAAAGACTACTTATCAAATCCTTTAATCATACATAAAAAGTTCTGAGATGATGAAAGCAATTTAACCTGTTCCTTGAACATGAGCTATTATCAAAAAAGAAAATGCAAGAAAGTATTAAAAAGGCTAATGGAATGATCCTTGATCAGTTTCATTAAAAATTCAAATGTACAGTCCAAAGGAGAGACTCAAAGACCTAAACAAATACATTCAAGTTCATACATGCATCCAAGACCTTACAATTTATAGACTACAAAACCTAGACCTCAAATTCTAACAATAATTTGACGTTGTGACTCAGTGCTCTTTCCTTCAGAATTGGTTCTAACTTTTGGCTGAAGACCCTTACAAATGATTTAGAAATTCCTTTTAAACAGTCCAAGGATGGCCATCCAGCCCAGAGGCACATCAACATGCCATGTTAGACCCCAACTGCATCGTGACCAATAAAAACCCTCACTGTGACCATCAACAACCTCTCTAGTCTCATAAATGCCTCTGGTCAGATATCTGTCAGGAGGGAAAATCTCGTACGGATAGAGATCAATCAACTTGCACCAAATCTGTCATGAAATATACACATCCAAACTCGACCCATGCCGTCCTTGTCCCATAACCACGTCGCCATGAATGCTAGCTCAGTGGAGCCAGTGACCAAATCCTATCGCCATGAATGCTTTAGGCCTCTATTTTTGTGTGCATCATCAAAACAAAACCCTAACCATGGTTTAGTTCAAAACTCGACCGTTGATCATCCATGATCAAATGGCCACCTTTTAAATCTCCATTATTTGTTGAAGTAGGCTACCATCTATGACTCCCTCACCCACCATTGATCACTTGAGATCGGACGGCCACTGCATTCCTCACAGGATGTATTGATCGATCACTTTGTATTGGTGAGCCAAATGAGAGCCCTTGATCTCTATCACTGGCCACCATGGGCCATTGATCTATGTGGTCCTTTGCATGGCATACTTGGTATTCGGCCATTGATAACCATTGAGTACCTATAACGTTCTAATTAAAACATCACCATTCACATTTGGCACATGCACATTTGAGGCCTTTAAGTTGCTTGAGTTTTACCTTACTGCATCCTACAACTCACAATAGATTTCCAAGATGTTAATGATCTTACACTAACTGAAAACCTATTTCCCTTTGTGCATCGCTATAACAATTAGATATTGGGAAGACCTCCTATAGAGCACACCATGTCTTTCTAAAAGTCTTCACTCACTTGTGTGTCGCTGAGACAACTCAAAGCTTATGCCAACGAAGACCCTTTTATGTTCCACTGGCGAGACTTAAGGTCACATGCCGAGACCTCTTGAATTTGGTAAGATGTTATATTGATAGCCACAACTCATGCTAAGAGACTTCCATCCACCATCGGTCAGTGCGACCTTGTAAATTCACTGTGATGTTACACTGATGGCATAGCGAGGAGCATCAAAAGGATTTCAGGGAGACCAAGGGGAGTTGGGAAGAACTACCCCAAGTGGGCTCTGACATACCGAAGGGAAAAGCCCATCAATGAGACACAAAGGAGTCAGGGAGACATCTCCCCAACACAACCAACACTGTCTGAGTAGATAGGATCTCGGGGAGACATCACAAAATTGGTAAGATGTCACCCCAAGCACCAAAGGTCACAACGAAGGCAACACGAGGCCTATGAAAGTGGTAACAAGGGGCTTGTAATGAACAAAAAATAGGGCTCGGGGGAACCACTTAAGTTGCAACTGCACTAGCCAGGTAGGTCAACAAATCAAAAAGCTAGTGGAATGGGAACCAAACAAGGTCAGAGCCAGAACCAAGAAAGAGATGGAGTCAGAGCCAAAGCGGGGGAAGAAACAAAAACCAAAATGACCACCCGAGACCAAAACCCAACCCAGATCCACCTCCGTAAAAGACAAAGGAAGGTAGACAAGAGTGGAACAGAACCCGAAACTGGAACCCCTGAAAAGGTTCCAAAACCTATTCTCATTCTAATCCCACACCTACCAAAGGAAACAAAGAAAAAGGAAAAGGAAAGAACATGGAGAGGAAAATGACCAGCAACCAACGCAAGGTAGAAAGGAAAAGAAACTCCAATCAAGCAGAATTGGAACCCGGACGGATGCGTGAATAGGAACTATAACTTCAAAATTTGGAAAAGTTCTAGTTCTGTTCAAGCATCCATTTTGCCTTTGATAAAACAAAAGAAAATCCAAGGCAAGCAAAAAAGAAAGGGGAACCAAACTAAAAGCCCAAAAATGGGGAAAAGAAAAACTAGGAAAAACCCTAACATAGGCCGCCCCACCAGAGAGATGAAAACTAGCACGCTAGGCTCAGCGCTTGTGGGAGCCCATTTAACCCACATGCTAAAATGAAAGATAAAACTCACAAGCCAAGGATTTGCAATGAAAAACAAGGGCACACAACCAGAACCTGAAAGACAACTAAAAAAGGCTCTAACATAGGCTCCAGTTGGGGGATGTATGCCCCTAGTGGGCATAACAAGAATTCAGATCACTGGGAGAGCAGACCAGAATAGAAAAGACCAAAACCAACTAGGAACTAGCCTAAATAGATCCAGTAGAGAAAACAAAAAGAAAAGATTAGGGAACAAAACCCTAGACCAAATGTTCATGGAAAATAGATATGCTTCAGAGGAAGCACCCTCGAGAATTGTCCATGAACAAGAAATTCAAGAGACACTTGATTCATTCCCTTGTTTCACCTGATGACACTAGGCCACCAAATGAAAAAAAGAGAGTTGTCTTTTACCTCTGTCAAAAACTTGATTCTTTGTTGCCTTCAATAGATAAAATTTGATAACACTGTCATGAACTATCCACAAACTAACTCGGTCACTGTTAAGTTCCACAAAATCACCATGCTTTCCAATATCATTAGCTATCTTGTCAAACTACAACATGAAATCTGACATTGATTTGAGATCACAATCATCATGGCATATCTCCCTGGACAATTCATGGGTATGTTTTACTGAGTGCTCATTTGCTTGGACTGGGAAATAAAAATATTTATAGTCCACTTGATCCTTGACATCACAAAATTTATCATCAAAATCAGTCTGTAGTTCAAACTAAAAGCTTTGATAAACTACCTCTTCATTAACATGTAAATTATCACTACACATGTCAATGGCAAAAAAATCATATTGAGGAGTATCTGTGTACTGGTTACTACAACACACACATCTTTTGACACTCTGGTTCAATGGTGTGCACTGATTCATCTTTCACATCTGCACTCAACTCAAAGTCAAACACCCCAAGGGCTCAAATAAATCAACATCAATAGGGACAGTAGGGAGACCACTATGTGTATTGGTGCTCAGAAGATTAGGGGCATCAAATAGGAAGCAATTGTATTCAGCTTCACACTCCTCAACATGATGTTCATCAGTATGCCCATTCCTCAGCCGCCCCACACATGGATCAAGTGTTTCTGCAGTGACAAAGCAACCTACAGCTTTATCTTCATATGGGTCATCAATCCATTGCCTGTCATCAACAGACAGGGATATTGATTCAGGATCCATGTACATGTTACAATGCACCACTCGATTATTCCAAAAGGAATCCATTGTTTCATCTTCATGCTCTTCATGCACCATAAACCTCTCCATCTTTGCTTCATACAAATAGTTATGTAAAGAAGGGTCATAAGCACACTTGTTAGCACTATCATCATACTCAAGATTATGTCTTGAATCAACACACTGATCATACACATGTTTGTCTTCAAATTGTGCATCTCTCTCACCATGAATATGCTTCAGTGATTGTGAAACTAAGTCACATTCCCTATAGTCACCATAAGCATCTATACTAATGTACTCTTCATCTGAGGAGTATACTTCCATATTATATTCAAAAAGCAATCATAATCCTCAGAACAACAATCAGAGATGTCAGCCTCACCATTGCTTTCATCACAAGAAAAATCATCAGTATATGAACTATGCTCAAACTCTACAGAATGAGTACTTGAGACTTCACTTTCATCATCATGATCACTAATCACACCATGACATGGGATAATACCCTATTCCTCATCTGCTTCTCCATTCTCTGAGACACTACAAGAAAAGTATTCTTGCATGTCTACTTTGTCATCATCCCATGTGTCATCAGCTTCATCATTGCTGTAAGGACTTGCACATGTGTCAAATGTGGGCTGAATGTAATGCTCATCTTCTAACATGTTCCCTTCACTTATTTTCATTATTATCTAACTTTCCTTAGGAGGAAAATTGTTGTCCTCACCCTGAGAGTCTACACTTTGTGCATAACCATACTTAGTTGATTCAATCATCCTTATCCAATTAGGTACTTGATCAAAGCTGCGGGGCTTCAAATCTTCCAAGAACATATTCAGCCCAGGTTCATAAATCTCATAGAACAAATCAATTCACATAGAATAATAAGGTCTAAAATATTTGGGAATCTCTATCAAGTAGTCCAAAATTCTCTAGAACAATCTATATGGTGATTCTCTTTCTTGTCTCTTTACATCATATAATCTTTGAACCAAAGATTGCAGATCAACACTGCTCAAATTTTGATGACACTTGACATGCAGCTCACTATGATCTTCACATTGTGATGATGAAGAAATCACAACAGCAAATATATTGTCATTTTGAGAAGCACTTCCTTTATCTGCTCCTAGAACTCCACTGTTATGGAATGTATTGGGATAGCCAACACTTGCAGCCAGATGCCCTTTCATTATAGAGTATCTTAGATTATTCTCAATCTCTATGGAACTTCGAAATGCCTGTTGCAATGTTGCAGGTTCCTTATACCTTAACAAGAAACTCATCTTTTTGTCAAATGCTCCTAAATACACAACCAAACATTTGACATCGTTTGGTGTTATGTATTTGGGGATCTCCCTTATTGCCTTTGTGAAGCAGAGGTTGAATGCAGGGACTAATTCACCATTGTTTATATGGATCTTCATGAAGTTCTTTCTTACCAAACTTAGATCCACCCTTTCACCGAATTGCTCATTAAAGGCTATCATGAACTAACTCCCTGAGGATATAGAACATGTTGGTAAATATGAGAACCAATCCCTGGCATCATCCTTCAAGGATTGAATAAACAGTTTCATGATAATGTCCTCAGGATTTACCTCAAAATCCCCCATCACATCCATAAATGCTCGAAGATGTTTAGAGGTTGATTCTAAATTTTTCCCTATGAATTTGGGCAAATGCTTCCTGAAATTTTTAGGAATAAGGTTTGGGAAACCTTTGATACCACTGAGAGCCAATGGTTTGTATCTTTCAACCACAAAATCCCTTTGAGGGCTTGGTGCAACTTGTCTTCCTTGCATATTTTTACTTCCCATTTCACATGGAAACCCTCATAAACTAATATTCAATCACTACTATCCTCATACAAGGCTCTCAATTACAACATTCATGAATCCAAAATATTGATTGAATAAAAATGCCCTAAGATTATTAGAGGCACAAAACACACTTCACTAAATGTAATAGACATTACATATTATGCAATTTGAAGTATGTATAAAACTAATATTATCCTTTCCCTTTGGTAGTGCTAAATCACTAGATAGGGAATAGCCATTTCTTTCTAAGGTGTTCAAACATATGAAGAATAATTGGAAATGTTGCAGCCCTCGGACATTCTTCAAATATTCAATGGGTTTACCTTGACAGAGTCGCCACCTCTTTGCAGAGGACAAAACTTCAAATGATATGAAGTTCACTTACATATAAGTCCTTTTCTGAGCTTGTTCCACCAGTAGAGCACCATAAATATTTCAGGCTGACTGTAACAAAACTTTCTCCAGGCCTAAGATTCTTCAAACTTTGAACATAACCAACATGGAAAACAAATATGATTGTTTGATAAGGAAAGATTCTAGTTACTCCCCAGCGGAGTCGCCATCTTGTTGGTGACTCAGATGGGCAAATGAGAACCCATACTAGAATCTCAAATTAAAATTTTCTTTGTTATATCCCCAATAGAGTCACCATCTTGTTGATGGTTTTTCTTGTAAACCAGGTTAGTCTCCTATTCTACCTATGGAGTAGCCATCTCAAATCAAGGGCAGCTTGGAGGACCTGGACCAACTGACAAGATCAAAAGATCTTCTGCACTTTAGGCTCTGCAGAACTAGGGTGGGTGTACCCACACAATGACCCAAATGTGAAAAGACATTGCTTTTTATAGCAGATGACTCCTAATGCCAAGTGTTGAGGACCTCAAATGGGGATAGATTCTTAGTAGCTCAACCTTCAAGCAACTAGGAGGTAGGGCAAGACATCAAACAAGATTGATTAAATAAAATGATTGATCTTCAGCAAGAAGATGAGAACCCTAAAGATGTACAACAAATATCAGATTAGTGCCATTATTCTTGGGCTAGGAGTCACAATAACCTGAAAATAGAAGGAAGCATTACTCTGGACATTAAAGTCTATGTGAAACTAATCTTATTAATCCCACAACTAGTGATTAGATCTTAAAGACTACTTATCAAATCCTTCAATCATACATATAAATTTCTGAGATGATGAAAGCAATTTAACCTATTCCTTGAACATGAGCTATTATCAAAAAAGAAAATGCAAGAAAGTATTACAAAGGCTAATGGAATGATCCTTGATCAGTTTCATTAACAATTCAAATGTACAATCCAAAGGAGGGACTCAAAGACCTAAACAAATACATTCAAGTTCACACATGCATCAAAGACCTTACAATTTACAGACTACAAAACCTAGACCTCAAATTCTGACAATAATTTGATGCTATGACTCAGTGCTCTTTCCTTTAGAATTGGTTCTTGTATCAATGGAAAATTAGATTGTTAGCTTGTTAGATAATAACATCAAAATCCAATGAAATAGCAAAGCACAAAGGAAATAAACATGAAAATAAAAGGAACAATGTTACCAAAAATCTTCATCTTCCATGGTTCACCTTTGTTACACCTTCTAGTTTGCAGCAAACGAATGAGGCCCTCAGATTTTAAATGAGCAACCTATGATAATGTCAAAGTCCTATGCAAATGTTGAAGGATTTGAATGAAATTATGCCTATGTCTATGACGATATGCTAAAATGAAATAATCACTACTAATGCCAAATGACTATAATGAATACTAAATTCAAAATGAAGTTGTCAGATCCCAAAATTATGAGCAAAATTGTATTTTATAGAAAACACAATTTTGAGTAGACGGATGAGATTGAATTCTAAGAAAGACCTAGAACAAGAGGTCCAGATTAAATCTAAGAATCCCTAATCAGGGTTAGGGCACAATCCTTAATCGAACGGTCAAAATAATATCTCAGATAATTGGATCAACGGTGGAGAATAAATGAGGAAATTAACTAGAAAATAAAGATTTTCGAAAATCAAGAAGATAAAGACTACCTGATTTGTGAGATTTGAAAAATCAAGAAGATAAGAATTGGACTGAAGATTCGATTTGGAAAATCAAGAATCTGCCCGATTACTTGATTTTTGGAAGAATAATATCTTTTTGAATTTAATTAATTCAAAATGATGATTTTGTGTGACAAGTACATAATCTTTTTTAGATTATTTACTAAAAAGAGTGAAAGTTAATAAAATGAAATCATTTTAAATATTTTCATTTATTTAAAATGAAAGAAAAGTGAAATTAGTAATTAAATAATTAAAGATAATTATTTAATTTGGAAGATAAGACTGAATAATTAAATAAATTAATAAATTTATTTAATTGTGACAATTAGTGACATATCAAATAAATAAATGAAATTCATTTATTTAATAATCATGAAGAATTAATAAAGAAAGGAAATTAAATAAATTAAGAAATTTATTTAATTAAGGGAAGACTTAGACAATTAACGACGTATTTAATAAATAAATAAAATTTATTTATTTAATAATCATGAAGAATAAAAGGACATGAATTAATTAAACATTTATAAATTATTTAATTAATAGTCGAATGTGGACCAAGGACATAATTAAATGTCATAATTATGCTAGGACGAAAGTGGTGAAAATGAAGCTTGCAGGCCTAGGTCATTTTTAGGTGTCTACATTTTTCCCCTCTTTGTCATAATGTCACTTGTCACATTGTGACAAAGAAAACAAGTCAGAGATATGCCCTAGTAAAGGTACAGAGTATCATTGCCGCCTCGGGAAATTTTTTAAATTTTGGGTCGGGGACATAAAATTTTTGTAAAGGGTCCCGATAAATGAATTTAATGAACAAAAAAATAATGGCGCAGTCAATTTTGAATTCTGACATGTTTAAGGTGTCTAACAAGGTGGTCAAACTTGGTCAATTCACTTTTACTATTTACCTTGCAAATTTCGAGAGCTCAGAGCGAAAAGCACAACAGCGAGGATGGTGATTCTAGTGTTAGAGCATCTCAAGGAGATCGTGCGGACGTTCAAATGGCTAGAGGGTTTAGATCCAGTGGTATGCACCCTTAACTCACTTTTTCATTTTATCATTTTGTGTGCCAAATTTAAGTTTCTAGGGTAGATAACAATTGCACCGCAATGCAACTATGTTCACGTGAGCCACAATTGTTTGTGTGGTCGACGCATTTGATGCATCACGATGCAAGTGCAAAGACAAAATAGGGTAGAGCAGTGGGTTGCACCGCATTAGACAAATTCTATGACACATTCAACTTATCATGTCGCAATTGAATGTCTGAATGCCATAATTGTCATAGTGTGCTGCAATTGCACATTTAAGCAATGCATTCACTTTTTTGTGTTGCAATTATCTGATTTCGTGATGCAATTGCTATAATGCAATGTATTTGGGCAATCAAGTGATGCAACTGGCATTTTGCGACACATTTGATGATTTTAGAGACCCAATCAAGTGTTTACGACACAACTACCTAAACACGATGCATTAGATTTTTTCTTTTAACAAGACTAGTTGTGATACTTGTGAAATCCTTAATGCTTTTGATGATACTAATAGTTGTCCAAAATGTATTGATATAATGTTCATCTATTTGCAGAGGTAGCTTGCCCCTATCTATACGAGAGAGAGCAGACCAACCACATTTCAATTTTCTGATCAGTTGGGCCCATGAGAGTGGTGACGATTGATGCATCTGGGACTATTCTATGCTACCTATATGCCTGCCATGCAGGCGAACATGGGATTACTGATGGCACTGTGTGATCGGTGGCATTCAGAGACTTGTTCATTCCACCTGCCGATAGGTGAGGCCATGATTACCTTGGAGGATGTCTATCAGATTCTTTGAGTGTCGATCCTAGGGGAGCGGATCATCTACGACCCTTGTCATGGTGAGCAGACATTCTGAGCTTACTATCGAGATCAGGGTACAGGACTGGGCATCCAGGGGTACGAGATTATATGGGAGTTCATGGCCGAGCACTATGGTTGCTTCGATGCATTCCTTGTGACTCTGATTGGAGGGATCTTGATTCTTGACTGCCAAGGACATGGATTTCCTATTGGTTGGGGAGACGTACTGGTTGGCATGAGGTGTGATAGGACCATTTATGCTTGGGGTCCCTATTTGCTAGGGACACTTTACCATCAGTTACATGATGTTGCTTACAGGACAAGAGAGAGCATCTCTTGCGGGACTACACTAATGATGATCTGGGTGTGGGAGCATATTGCCATATTTTGTCCTCCCATATAGAGACCTCAGTTGGCTAAGGGGATTCCCTATGCCTATTACTAGGCGGGTGCACTACAACAAACACAGATGGGTGAGACCGGTTGGTGGTGGAACAGGATTGAAACCATGGTGACATTTATCTAGAGGCCATACAGAGATTGTGAGGGGTGGGATGATGAGGACGAGCACCTCAATTTCTGTAGATAGTATAGGTACCTGATTGGCAAGATAGTGCAGATATCACTAATCATTGAGATGTACCTACCACTGTGTGTCATGAGGTAGTTTAGAGAGTAGTAGGGTGTACCTATAGGGATAGGCAAGTATGCCCAGTCTTCTAGAGAGTACGCCTAGGGACCAGCCATCCTAGTGGCATTTGCTGAGTAGCAGATTGATGGGCTAGGAGCCTAGGCCTGGGGATGGAGGGGAGGAGCAGTCGATCTAGGGACCACAGTGGATTATGATCTATGGTGGCAGACACACATACCAGTGCCATTGACAGATCCTGATGGGCCAACACTAGTTGACAAACAGTCAGTGATTCCTTGCATGCTAAGGGCCAGACGGGGAGGTGGAGGCAGGGACAGAGGCAGAGGTTGGGG
>VDFB02193867.1:424190028-424296045 GCA_007258455.2 Sequoia sempervirens
AATGTTTTTGTCTTTTTTTAGGACTTTTTTTCCAATGTTTTTGCCTTTTTTCAGGACTTTTTTGCCAATGTTTTTATCTTTTTTCAGGACTTTTTTGCGAATGTTTTTGTCTTTTTTCAGGGCTTTTTTCTAATATTTTTGTGATCATATATGACATCCACTGTAGTTGCATGATAAGCATTTTTTCCCCAGTCAAGTCCAAGACTTAGCCCTTTGTAGGGAATATGGATGAGATGCTACTAATTTACTAGATGGACAGTCATGAGGACTTGATGTCAATCGTTTATCCACTATGACAGGTAGGGTAGGATGTGGTGGTGATTTGCATAATAATGGCTGAAATACCTTTCATCCTAGGACAAGTTAGACAAAATGATAGTATATGGTAGAGCAATGATTGATTACGCATGGCGCCTGTTTGCCAAGATTTCACCATGGTACTTGTCCAAAGTGTCTGTTTGCCAGGTTTTCACTATTGAACGAATCATTTTTCTCTTTACTATTTTCATGATTTTTTTTATTTTTTTGGTGTCACTAAGATGCTTGTTTGCCAGGTTTTCATCAAGGTGATGGTTTTTATCATTTTTCAATTTTATTTTTTTGTATTTTACATTTTTCAACTCAATCCTCTGATGCTATGCATAGAACCTTCAGAGATGTAAATTGTTGATGGGTTCTATCAATTGTTCTCCATCTGTAGTTGCCAGTTGATAAGCTCTAGAGCCAAAAGAAGATATGATAATATAGGGACCCAACCAGTTTGGTTCAAATTTTCCTAGCTTTTCTCTGTCAGCTTGGTTCTTGGGGTTCTACATGAGAACTAGGTCACCAATGTCAAAATTTTTGACCATAATCTTTTTATTGTAACTGTGACAAAGATGGTTCTGATATGCTTGGAGATGGTTCAATGAATTTTGTCTTCTTTCTTCTAGCATTTCCAGCTCGTGCAAGCGTGATTGTCGATACTCCTCGTTATTAGTTAGACCCTTTAGGGAGACTCGTAGTGAAGGAATTTCAACCTCAATGGGCAAGATGGCTTCAGTGCCAAAGACTAGGAAAAATGGAGTGGCTCCTGTAGGTGTACGAATGCTAGTTCGGCAAGCCCATAGAGCAAGGTTGAGTTGTATGTGCCAGTGACGGCCAGCGTCATTGATAGTCTTTTTTAGAATTTTGACAATGGTTTTATTTGACGCCTCAGCTTGGCCATTTCCTTGTGGGTAGTATGGGGATGAAAAATGGTGTTGAATATGAAATCGATCACATAACTCACATATGTCTTGGTTTTTAAACAGACTTCTACTGTCAGTGATGATGGATTACAGAAGGCCATACTGGAAAATGATGTAATTAAGGATAAACTTTGATATTTTTTTGTCGGTAATATATGTCAATGGGATGGCTTCAATCCACTTTGTAAAATACTCAGTGGCAGTAATGATAAATTTATGGCCATTGGATGAGGTTGGATGAATCTTACCCATGAGGTCGAGTCCCCATTGAGTGAAGGGCCAAGGAGAAGTGATCGGTCGAAGTCCCTATGCTGGAGCATGGACCAAATCACTATGGATCTAACATTTGCGACAAGTTCTGACATATTCAATTGCCTCCTTTTCCATTGTTGGCCAATAATACCCAGGTCTTATTACTTTCTTAGCTAGAGTAGGACCACTCAAATGAGACCTGCATATACTGTCGTACACTTCTCGTAAGGTCATACATGCTTCATCAGTGTCAAGACATCTAAGGAGGGTATCATCGAAACTACAGTGGTAAAGGGTGTCACTGATGATGGCATACGTTGCAAATTTTTGGATGAAGGACTTCCTTTGGTTATTGGAGAAGTTCAGTGGAAGGGTTTGAGATTTTACATAGTCATAAATATCCTAATACCAGGGAGAGTTGGGACCAACAAGTTTTCAAACCATTTCTGATTCTGGGATATCATATGTCGGTATTAAAAGTTGTTCTATTAAGAATTCAAATTGTGACACATTTTTAGGGATGTCCAAGAGAGAACCAATAGTAGCCATTACATCAACTGCCTTATTTTGTGTCCTGGGGATTTGTTCAAAAGAAACCAATTGGAAGTATGTCAAGAAACTATCCACCATCCTCTTGTATGGAAGCAACTTCTCATCCTTTGTTTCATAGTCATCATTCACTTGTTTGATAACAAGCTGGGAATCCCCGAATACAAGCGATGTCTAAATTTTCCATTTAATTGCCATCTTGAGACCTGTGACTAGTGCTTCATATTTGGCAATGTTATTTGTACAAGGGAAGGTGATCCGGTATGACTTAGGGATTGAATCCCCTTGTGGTGTGATAAACAAGATTCTGGTTGTGTTAATGTTTATATGAGTAATCAAAATGAAAACAAAAACACAAAATGAAACATTACACTAAAAACTCAAATAATGAAATAAAGATAATTTTCAGAAGCGTTCCATCTTCCTCTATCTACAGTGATTTCTTTTGAAGCCTTTGCTCTCAGATTGTATAAGCTCAGCTCCTCCAAATAGCAACCTGTAGAATGAGTTATGTAAAAGGGAATTCTATCCTATATGCTATGAATATGAAAATGCTCATGGATATGGACAGGGGCTATGGATTATGCACAGGGGCTGTGAATGGAAGGTGTCATGATTCTATGCTATGATTGCTATGATTCTATGCTATGAAAGTACTGTGAATGCTATGAATGCTAGGAATTCTATACTACTTGCAATTTAACTATAATTTACTTGCTTAAAACTTCTATATGATTTAGAGCTCCCAACAGTCATATTTATAGTTTTTTTGCAGGCACAATCCCGAATGGCAAGAATCTATGGCTATGAGATTGTCTGGTAGAATTGAAAGGTGAGAGATGGAGAGGTTGAGAAGAAGATGGAAGAGGTTGAGAGGTTGGAGAGAAGGATGGATTCCTGTCTTCAACCCATGGGAACAAGCCTGCACAGAAACAGAGAAAATTAAATTTTCTGTTTTGACTGTTTGCTTCCCGGGTGTTGAAGATAATCCCCAAATTAAATAAATAAATAAATTTATTTAATTTCATTTATTGAATTTTGATTTTTGATTTTAAAAACTATGGAAGATTTAATTAAATATTTTGAAATATTTAATTATGATATGACTTTAGAAGAATTTAAAATATTTAGAAGAATTAATTAAATATTTTAGAATATTTAATTATAAATTTATATATGAATGATATATTTAGAATAAAGGAATATTTTAATCTTTATTTGAATAAATCATTCAAACTAAGATTATATGATAATTAATATAAATAAATCATAATATTTATTTAATTAATTAAGAAATGAATATGAAAAGATGATTAAATAAACTTATTTATTTAATCGAAATGAAATCATGAACAATATAAATAAATTATTTAAATTTATTTATACGTAGATGGAATCAGAAGATTTAATTAAATATTTTGAATATTTAATTAATTACCAGACAATGTGATATGACCATTTTTAGGTGTATACCTCTTTGAAGTGATGTGTTTTACGCATTGCTTCAAAGAATTTTGAAATTTTGCCCCAAATGTTGACTGTCGAAATGTCAATAGGTATATGCCCCCGCAAACGATGAATCGATAATATTTTGAATTTTTGTGAATTTTATTTTTATTTTTATGGATTTTTGTGAAATTTTTCAATTTTTATGATATTGAAGATGTCGATTCATCGTTTGAAACTAATGATATGAAGAAAATTGACCCGAAGAAATATGAAATAAAAAATTGATGAAGAAATTGCCCCTGCTATGTTCAAATATGATAAAATGCCCCAATTTTACCATTATATAGGTTAAAAATGTCATTTTCCATGTCATTTTCAATTTTAACCTAGTAAAATTTACAAATTTTGAGCTCTAAGTTGATAATTATGGCACTTCCAGTTCACTAGCACCATTTGGAGTGTATCCGACGACATCAACGGCCAACGCACTATGGACCTCCGGTATGTGTCCTGTAAATCTCTTGTCTTTCAAAAAATTTCCATTTTTGCACACATTTTTCAATGTTTATGTGAAAAAAAATATTGTGTTTTAGCGCCCTTAAATATTTTTGTAGCACATATGATACATATCATAGCGCATGTGATTCCGTAGTGCATATGATAGATATCGTAGCGCAATTGATCATTTTCGTAGCGCGATTGATTCTGTAGCGCATATAATAGTTTTTATAGTGCTTTGAATGATTTTTATAGCACATGCAATTCCATAGCGCATTTGATGAATTTTATAGCGCTCTTGATGTTTTTCATAGTGCATATGATCCTGTAGCACCCGTAATCAAAAGTGTAGCGCTATTAATTAATTCTGTAGTGCCTAAATTTCTTTAGCACCGATAAGGAATTTTGTAGCGCCCATAAGCAGTTTTGTAGCGCTTTTGATTGTATGTTGTTGTGAATGATAAATTTATTCCCAAAGTTGTTGGAAAACAAATATAAACTGATAAATTTGCTTTTAAAGTTGTTAAAAACAAATAGGACATATAAGTTTTCTCCTAAAGTTGTTAGAAAGAAACTTGATGTTGATTATTTGCGTTCCATGATGATGAAAAACAAATAGTTTGATTGATTCATTTGCTTCTAAGGTTGTTAAAAGAAAACATGATTTTGATATTATTCACATTTCATAATGATGATGAAAAACAAATAATTTGATGTTCAGTTTTGGATTGATGCGTTATGATGATTTGATATTGATGTTGCTTTGATAATATGTCAATAGGAGAGACTAGGTGTCTTGCAGTTACGAGAGACATTTTCGAGCACATGGACATTGATTCCACATTTGTTATAGTCAGATAGAGATGTGATTGATGCATGTGGTTTGAGTTCATTACTTGATATGCCTGAGGTTTGCCTCAACAGGGCTCTATTGACAACACTTGCAGAGTGGTGGCATAGTGACACCAACACATTTCATTTACCGACAGGCGAGATTATAGTGACCCCTGAGGACGTATATCACATCCTACGGATACCAGTTATGGGAGAGATAGTTGTTTTTGATAGCTGAGAGGCTGGAGGTACTCTTTCTTTGAGACGGATATTAAGAGATGATCAGATTGTCGGATACTTCATCCCATGGGGTGAGATTACAGATACATATCCACCATTACCAGCTGTGCTTGCAGGATTCATTGGAGGTGTGTTGTGCCCCGACCATAGGTCGAAGGGGTTTGCAATCGGATGGGGTCATGTTTTGGAGAGTATGGTGATGCAGGGGACATGGTATGCATGGGGTACATGCATGCTAGCCCACCTATATGACGAGTTACATCATATTGTATATGGTAGAGGCCAGAGTTTTGCTGTTGGATGCTCATTACTATAGATATGGGCATGGGAGAATTTTGCTATTTTACGTCCATTGACTTGAGGACAGCGACCAGCTAGTTGATCATGCAGATGGAGATATGCTCACATTATTGCTCAGCCGAGACTGGGCAAACTAGTGCATTGGCAGCGATTATTGGATAGTCTGGATACAGTATGCTGGAGACCATACTTAGATTGTGAGCCATGGCTAGAGGACGCGAGGGAGATGCCTTTTGTATGCACTTCCATATTTTTTATTGGGCGGACTACATGGATCCTTGAGATATTTCTTGCTGGGCGAGTATTGCAACAGTTTGGATGGATTCAGGGTATGCTTGTGGGTTCTTCGATTTATGCACGGTGATAGCCAGAGCTTGCAGTGTGGGGTCCATGGATTTCTTATGAGACAGCAGTGGCAGAGTTCACCAGTTTAGGAGCACAGATGTGGGATTATCAGGTGGATGTTCTTGATGCAGGGGCAACACTAGAGTATGTCCAGTATGTCCTAGAGCATCCTGCACCACGTATGTTTGATCTTGATGAGGCTGTTGCTCCTATTATTGCATAGAGACGATGACAGAGGGACTCAGAGTCAGAGGATGATGATTCAGAGGATAGTGATGATGATGAGAGTGGTGGAGATGACGACTCAGAGGGAGATGATGGTGGTGATGGTAGGGGTGGAGATAGAGGTGGTAGGAGAGGTGGCAGGAGAGGTGGAAGAGGTAGTAGATGTGGCAGAGGTGGACCACAGATGAGACATACTGACCCATCTCCTTCAGTAGATCCGATGGTATCAGGTCAGATATCCTCTTTATAGAGTACAGTACAGAGTTTGCAGCATCAGCGAGCACAGGCACAGGCCTTGATTTCACAGTTGCAGGGTCAGCTGACTTCAGTTACTGTTGAGAGGGACGCAGCTAGACAGCGAGGTGAGTAGGCCATTGCCTTGGCAGATAGCCTATAGAGAGTAGCAGCTAGCACCTTGATAGGTGACATGATGAGAGAGGTTACCAAAGCCACTCAAGAGGCAGAGTTCTATCAGACTAGATATCATGATGCAGTTCCACTTGAGCGGAGAGAGAGTTATGCTCAGTCACGATCTACTCATGGTCGCTCTCGGACTACCAGCAGGGGTGTGACACAACCATTACCTCCAGGAGGACCATCAGGGATAGGTGGTGCAGGTCCATTAGGGGCAGGTGGTACAGGTCCTAGGCCAGCTCCATCAGAGGATAGTAGTGCCTAGTGCATTGTATATGATATTTTCATGATATTCTGTGGAGGCATTTTGTATACACCTTGAGATGATTCCATTTTTTTATGATGTTATATCATTTGTAGCTGATATCCTTGTACATTTTGACATTCATTTTTGAGATATATGGAATGCAACGATGATTTATGATGATATATGATGTGTCCATATGATGTGTCTGATATGATGATTTCATGATTTATGATATTTATATACATGATTGTATGAGATGAAATTTATTTGATGAATGAATACATGATGTATATGATGTATGCTTTAATTTTATGATTTTCTGATGTAAATATATATGAAAAATGTATGAAATGATGTTTTTTTGAATGTCAAAATATGCTCAGTCATGTTTTCAAAAAGATATAACCATGTGATTCTTTGCCAGCTTTTTGAGAAAAAAATGCAAAATGCATTTTCTAACATGAATGCAATCTATACTAACCATGCAGGACATTCATACAATATTGCCATTTAGAGAGCTTATTCATTCTTTTGTATCATCATAGATCTTTAAAATGTTGAAAGTTAATACAAGCATCAAAGGGTATGTTAGCACCAGTGATGACCTAAGTATTGCTTTCATGATTTTTAATATAGCAAGTTAATACAAGCATCTAGGTATAATTGAACCGAGATGACCTGAGTATTGCTTGCATAAACAAACAAGAGTTAACCCGTTTCCCATGCAAATTCTGAAATGTCATCCATGATACATAGTAGAGCATGTCTCGTGACCAACTTGCATAGTACTAATGATTTCCTCGCAAACAACAGACAAAGAAAAATCATACTCCTTCCTTGCTCTTCTAGTTCAATACATCATTGAATTACTCCAAAGATATGATAGAAATCAAACAACCATTGAAATCTTGCTTAAAGTATTTCAAACATTTATTCAGATTAAGATCATCCAATTTTTTATTATCATCATTAATGTTCTCATTTTGATAATTGTTAGGATCATGTTGTTTCGATTTCCATTGGCATTGAATAAACATGTTGTGGTTGATTTGATATGGCAATGTTTGTTGCATTTTGTCAAACTATTTTTGTGTCTGTTTGAAAAGCTCGTTGCCCCTTTCCTATGTTTAGTCTATGTTTCTGTATTGTTTCCCCCAGTGTAAACACAACCTAAAGATAAAAGATATGTACAAATTTCATCAAGCCATGATGAAACATAAAGATTCCCACTACATGATATGAATAATGAAAGATATATACAGATGATAGATATGGATGAATGATGCTGAAAATGAAAATAAGACAAAATAATAAATGGAGGAGCCCATTTTAATCACAAGTAGTGCCTGTTTACCAGGTTTTCACCACTTGTTTTTATTGCACTTTTTCAGGATTTTTCTGATTTTATTTTATTTATTTTTTTGATTTTTTCAAGACTTTTTATGATTTTTTTGATTTTTTCAGGACCTTTTATGATTTTTTTTTTTTTAGGACTTTTTTAAACATAGAACTTCTTCAGATGAATACTATTGATCGGTTCTTCAAATAGGTCCCCCTCTGATGTGGATAACTGATATGCACCAGAACTGTATGCTGCAATGATGACAAATGGACCTAGCCAGTTAGGTTCAAATTTTCCTTTCTTTTCTCTGTCTTGCTGAGTATGTGGATTTTCTCTCAATACTAAATCACCCACTTGAAATTTCCGTGGTTTAACTCTGTGATTATAGCTACGAGACATAATTTATTGATAACCCTTCAAATGATCAGCTGCATGTTGACGCTTTTCATCTAACAATTCTAGCTCTTGAAGACGAGAAACCCTGTAATCTTCATCACTTATCAATCCCTTGAGTGAGACCCTAAGTGAAGGTATTTTGACTTCTAATGGTAAAATTACTTTTGCTTCATAGACCAAAGCATATGGTGTAGCTCTCGTTGGTGTGCGAATGCTGGTTCTATATGCCCACAAAGCTGAATTTAATTGCACATGCCAATCACGACCAGCGTCATTTATTGTCTTCTTCAATATCTTCAAGATGGTTTTGTTGGAAGCTTCTGCTTGACCATTACCCTGTGGATAATAAGGTTTAGAGAACCTATGTTGGATGTGAAATCTTTCACAAAGTTCATCCACATCTTGATTCTTAAAAGGCCTTCCATTATCAGTAACAATAGAATTAGGAATTCCATATCTACAGATAATGTAATTCAGGATAAATGAAGATATTTGTTTACCAGTCACTATTGTTAAAGGAATAGCTTCAATCCATTTTGTAAAATACTCTGTAGCTGTAATGATGAATTTATGACCATTTGATGATGAAGGATGTATTTTACCAACAAGATCTAGTCCCCAT
Organism: Sequoia sempervirens; assembly: GCA_007258455.2. Classification (NCBI taxonomy): domain Eukaryota; kingdom Viridiplantae; phylum Streptophyta; class Pinopsida; order Cupressales; family Cupressaceae; genus Sequoia; species Sequoia sempervirens. The sequence continues at coordinate 424,198,971 of VDFB02193867.1, forward strand.
TGAGAAAAAGGCCATGTCGGAGTGAAAGATTGCAGTTCCTACGCAGGTGCATGAATAAGATTCCCGTGGATCTGACATTTAGAACACTTCTTGACAAAAGTAAAGAATCTTTCTCCATGGTAGGCCAATAGTATCCCATTCTAACAATTTTCTTGGCTAAAGTCAAACCACTCGAATGAGTTCCACAAATACCACCATGAACCTCTTGTAAGGATTTTTCAGATTCGTCACATTCAATACATCTAAGGAGTGTACCATCCAGACCACGTCTATAAAGGATATTGGCAATTAAGGTATAACGGGATGATTGGCGAATGAAATTCCATTTTTGGTTGCGGGATAAATCCGAAGGTAAGATATTATCTTTGAGATAAGTATAAGTCTTGCCATATAAAGGTGAATCTGAACTAGTTAAATGACATATGACTTGGGTTTCAGGATTATAATAGGTGGGAGAAAACAATTGTTCCACCAAGAATTCATATTTTGTTTGATCTTTTGAAAGTTGTAACAAGGAAGCAATGGTAGCCATTGCATCTGTAGCTTTATTATCAATCCTTGATATTTGTAAAAACTTGATTGACACAAAATATTTCTTATAATCATCCAACATGTTCTTGTAAGGTAACAACTTATCATCTTTAGTTGATAATCATCATTAATTTGATTAATGACAAGTTGTGAATCACCGTAGACTTCCAGCTCTGAAATCCGCCATTCCAAAGCTATTTTCAATCCTATAAGAAATGCCTCATATTCAGCTATGTTATTTGTGCAAGGAAACATAAACTGATATGATCGTGAGATGGTATGTCCTTCAAGAGTAACAAAGAGAATCCCTGCCCCTGAGCCATATTGTGTATAAGATCCATCAAAGTACAATGCCCATGATTTTTGAATTGTTGCTGTAAAAACATCTGCATCAGGAATTCAATGTGCATTGGATTTTCTTCTTGTAAAGGAGCTTTAGCCAACTGATCTGCAATGACTTGTCCTTTAATAGCTTTTCAATCTACATAGTGAATGTCAAATTCACTTAAGATCATTACCCATTTTGCAAGTCTTCCCGTTAAAGTAGCTCTACTTAATAGGTACTTCAATGGATCAATTTTTGTTATCAGCTTAACTGTATGAGCCAACATATAATGTCGCCACTTTTGAGAAGCAAACACTACTGCAAGGCAAGCTTTTTCAATGAAACTATAGTTTAACTCATGTCTTGTTAAAGTTCTGCTGATATAATATATGGCCCTTTCTTTACCTATAGAATCTTCCTGTGCTAGCAAAGCTCCCAAAGATACTTCTATTGCTAAGATATAGAGTATGAGTGGCTCTCCTGGAATAGGTGGAATTAAGACTGGTGGATGCGTAAGATATTACTTGATCTGATTGAATGCTGCTTCACATTTGTCATCCCATTTGAATGGGACATTTTTATGTAATAAATGTGTAAATGGTAAACTTTTTTCTGCCAGTTGAGCTATAAACCTTCTGATGGACTGTAATCTTCCTTGCAATGATTGAAGTTGAATAATATTTTGTGGTGGCGGCATGTCCATTATAGCTTGCACTTTTTCTAGATCAACCTCTATACCCTTTTCTGAAACAATGTATTCTAGGAGTTTTCCAGATGTAACGCCGAAGACACATTTCTTTGGATTTAGTCAAACATTGAACTTCTCCATTATGATAAAGATTTTTGACAAGATTTCTAGGTGTTCTTCTCGTGTAGGAGATTTGGCAAGTAAATCATCAACATAATCTTCCATGAATGTATGCATCATATCATGAAAAATAGTTGTCATTGCTCTTTGATAAGTGGCTCCAGCATTCTTTAACCCAAATGGCATTACATTCCAGCAATAGGTACCCCAAGGGCATGTAAACGCTGTTTTATCTTGATCCTCTGGTGCAATTTTTATCTGGTTGTATCCTAAAAATCCATCCATTAATGAATACATTGCATGGCCAGCAGTTAAATCAACAATCATGTCTATATTAGGCAAAGGAAAATCATCTTTAGGACAAGCTTTATTTAAATCTCTGAAATATGTACAAACTCTGATCCTTCCATCTGGCTTTGAAATAGGTACAATATTGGAAATCCATTCTGCATAATCAATAGTTCGAATGAATCCAACATCTAAGAGCTTCTTTAATTCCTCTTTGACCAATAATGCAACATGTGGATACATTTTTCTGAGCTTTTGCTTTACAGGCTTTGTCCCAGGTTTGATAGATAAATGATGCATTATTAAATTAGGATCTAACCCTGGCATATCAGCATATGACCAAGCAAAGTTAATTTGATTCTCCTTCAAGAACTGCATGAATTTCAGAACTTCTTCAACTGTTAATGATGCTGCAAGTTGCAAAACTTTTGGCTGCTCCGCTGTACTTATGTTGATTGATTCTATTGGTTCAATAAAAATAGAAAATCTTTCATGATAATACTTGGGAAGAGTGTCAAGTTTCTCATCCTTCAATGCCTCAGAAAGGTTTTCACTGTCGGATCCGCTCTTTATTTTTCTCTTGTTTTGATCTATCACTGCCATTTTTCGGTTTTCACCAATAGATCCATCTTTTATTTCATTTATTTTGCAGCTAAGAGACTTGACACCTTCCTTATCAAAATCATGAGTATGAGATCCTTGAATAAAATAATTGTTTTCTTCATTTGAGGAATAAAGGAAATTTATAATGTCCTCGTCATCATTAAATGTAGGAATGTGGATAGGTGCATCAATGTCCCAATCAATAAGTTCTGGATAAACTAAAGGCATAGGATCATTAGGTTGGGTAAGGTCTTGAATTGTCAAAGTCATGATATGGTTATCATCCTCATGGTAGACAAGGTCTATGATGGTATTCTCCTGTTGATTGTCAATCTCGTTAGAATCTGATTCATCCTCATTTGAGTCATGATCGCTTTGTAAAACATAATCAAGTGGAGACCTTGAGCTTTCTCCTTGTATAATAACAAGTGCATACTTGTGTATAGTATCAACTTGTTTATCCCTCCAAAATTCATCATTATAAATGGTGTCCCATTGATATTCATTAGAATCAGTATTTGAACTATTTTGCAATTGGAAAACTGATTCATGAGATTTATCTGACACTAATCCTCCTTCATGAGTTAATTATGTTTGCTGTGAAGTAGAGTATTCTTTATCTTTGCCATATCCAAGTCCTGTTTTATCACTTGAATGCTTTGAAATAGGTTGAATTGGTTCCACAATTCCTTCTCTTCGTTTCCCTATAGGACCATTTCCTTCATAGCCCATTTTTTGCATGATAGCGTACCCCTTACCATATTGTTCTTTAGGTAACTTAATATGTAAGAGAGAGTCATCTTCATCTTTATATAACCAATTTAAGATGTCCCTATCTTCAACTTCTTCTTCAGTGGTATTAGCTCTAATGAATTTTCCATCAAACTTTGTGATTGGCACAGAAGCTTGAGATGTAGAAGTTGTCACAATCTTTTGATTTGATAAGGTGGGCTGCCCATGTGACCTCAGAGAAGGAGGTAAGGTAGAAAGAGATAATGAATATTCACCTACCCCTTTGTCTTTAAACTTCAGCTTAGTATCAAGATTCTTTGTCAATTCTTTCAAATGGACTTGTAGATTGGAAGAAGAAATAGCAAGAGCTTCCCTATTGTGTGGCACAAAGACATCTTGAGTTACTCTAAGATTTGAACAAGTTTGGGTACTATTGTAATCAGCTGGTATAGTTCTTTCTTGTCCATCATAAGGAAACTTGATACATTGATGATATGTCGATGGAACTGCTTGCATATCATGAATCCACGAATGACCCAAAAGTATGTTATAAGAAAGATCTCAATCTAGAACCTGACAAAATGTATTCTTCACAACAGGTCCCACTCTGATAGGTAGCAATATTAATCCTTTAGAAGCTCTTTCTTCATCATCATATGCCTTGATAGTTATCTTCCTTCGTGGATCAATTTCATTTTCTAATATCCCTAAGGCATTTATAAAAACTTTAAGGTACAAATATTCAAACCGGCTCCTCCATCTATTAAGACACGTCTAATTCGATGTTTATGGATCATGACTTCAAGATAGAGCGAGGAATTATGTGGATGTGTCATGGAAGCATCATCTTTATCAGAAAATGAAAGACAGGTGGGGGAAGACAAATGTCCCACCATGGTTTGAAATCTGTTGACATCTAAATTAGTATCAACAGTTGTGTTGAGAAGAGCTTCTTCTAAAATATTCTTGTGTATGGGGGATATTTTGAGAAGTTCAAGGATGGAGATTTGAGCTGATGTTTTTCTCAATTGATCAACTAGATTATACTGACTTGGAGGAGAAATAGTTTTTTTAGATGAACTTCCTTTTAGAACAACTTTTGCTTGACCTCTTGTTGTCACATTAACCCGTTGATATTCTTGTTTTCCTTTGATTTTGATAACATTAACCTGTTGATCATCTGCATGGATGTGACAGATTATATTGTCTTCAACATTATGTATGCTTTTGGCTTTAGTATATGACGTTTCCCCCTTTTGATAATTTGGTAAAGGATCTTTGAATGCTTGATGATCGTCATTGGTATGATGTCCCTCAATTGTAATGGTACCATTGTCAATTAAATCTTGTACTAGATTTTTCACAGCTTGACAATTATTCGTTCTATGACCCTTACATTGATGATAATTGCAATAATACGAGTCATTCCATGATGGTGGTTTGACTCGTGGCTCATAATCTCTTTGTGGTGGTAAGGTGATAACCTTATTATCAAGAAGCTCCTTGAGAGCAGACTCAAGAGATTGACCCAAAGCAGTAAAATTCTGTCAATTTGAAAAGAATGAAGGTCTGGATGGATTTGATGTTTGGGTATTGCCAAGATTACTATTGAAATTACCACAATTTTGATTGGTATTTTGATTGGTCATGTTTTCTTGTTTGGAAATTTGTCCTTGTTGATTGTTGTTTCCTTGTGGATTGTTTCGTGGAGCACTTGATAGATTGAAAACAGATGGTCTTGTTCATAAATTATTTGCATCCACTATACCATCATTGACGACATTTTTGTTTCTGTTCCAAAACCTTGTTTTATCATTGTTTTTTTGATTTGATGTACTTGGATTATCAAGTTTTATTACTCCCCTTTTAACCAAAGCCCCTTCAATGGTGATTGCATTTTCAATCAATTTTTCAAAGTTATGAGGACAATGAAGATTAAGCCTATAGCTTAATTCTGGATCAAGGCTATTGATAAAGATGTCCATCTTTTCCTTTTCATGAATAGGATGGGAATATCGTGCAAATAACCTTCTCCATCTTTGCAAAAACGTAGTGAAGGGTTCTCCTACTTTTTGTTTCACTTTACAAAGTTCAAGCATTGTTATCTGGTGTTGAATGTTGTAGGAGTATTGTGAAATAAATTAATTTATTAAATCCTCAAAAGTTTTGATGGGTGGAGTGATTTTTGAAAGCCACTCCATGGATTGTACACCTAGACTTCATGGAAATAATCGCATCAAGTATGTATCGTCATAGGCAAATTCTAGACTCATGTTTCGGAAATCCCTCACATGGTCAATAGGATCAGTTTTTCCATTATACCTATCATACTTAGGAATTTCACAATGTTTTGGAAATGGAATCATTTGAAGACTCCTATCAAATGGATAAGGAGATATGTCTTCGAAAACATATTTCTTTGTTGTACCTCCTTGCATTTCCTTTATTTGCCCTTGTAATTCTTTTATCTGTTGATTAAGAGCACTAAAGTCATTAGGAGGAGTTTCAGGACTTTGTTTAATCCCTTCTATGTCAAAAGTGTGAGGTAACTTAGCTCCTTGATTAGCTGATGAAAGAAAATATTTTTCTTTGTTACGTTCTAAAATTCTTTCCATAAGAGTATGGAATTGGGGATCTTGTTCTGCTTCTTGAAGCTTTTCTTCTGTTAACTCATCAAGATTAAACGTTTCCTCTTCTTTTTCATTGCGGTAACCCATTTTACTTGTAGTGGTTTCTCCCTCATCTTTTTCCATTTGTTTTTGAGATCTCGTAAAGACAGGCATAGGTTTTGTTTCCAAGTTCTACTCACTTTTGATCAAAAATATGAAATAGTGCAATTTATGTGATATATATGAAAGTCAAGATAGAATGAAGATTCTATGACTTACACAAAATTTCTTATCTTGTAGCTTGTGTTGTTCCCTAAGTGAAAGGATGAAAATCCTATTAGTGGGAATGTAAGCAAAAGATCAAGAAAAGGATGATTTTGCACTTTATGAAGTTTTGATCATGGCTTTGTAAAAAGATAGATTTTAAGATGGATGCCTACTGTATTCTAAGTTCTCTATTGCAAAATTTGATTGGGATGAGTAGAATATTCAATTGCAGGTTGGGGAATATAACTAAAACGAATGCGTTGACTATGGTTATGCCTTTGAGAAAGGACTCTTCTTTGAAAGTAAGCTTGTGAATACAAGGGTTCTATGGCATAATCATCTGAAAGACCTCTAACACAATCATGATATCTATGAAGAAAGGTTCTATATTTGAGTAAAAAATTTCGGCTTTGATACAAGAATCGTTGCTTCTTCAATAGTTTCTTGTGATTGAGGGGTTTCTTTGGCTTCTTAATCCTTTTGAAAATGGATTTCTTTTCAAAATTTGTGGATTTCCAATCTCGTAACATGAGATTTAATCAATGTGATAATGAGTGTTTTGGATGATCTTATCTGAATTAATGTATTGAAAACACATCAAACAAAGTTGTAAAATGGTTGTCTTAAGTCCTATGCTAAACATCAAGTGTATAATCAAAATGTTGTTCAAAAAGTGTTTTAACGGGTTTTACACATGATAAGTACTTTAAAAAGACTCACTCTTAGTTCTCAAGTAGGTCATCATAGCAATCAATAGCCCACATCTTAGAACTGCGTCGACTCACACAGCCATGTCACCCCTGAAAGGGTTCCCGTGTTTTTGTCTTTTCCAGGTGCATACTCAGAGTGACGGAAGTGGATACCGGATCCCTTGAGCAAACAATCCTTGGTAGTTATATGGTGAGTATCTTGGGGGTAGATTCTTCCCTCCCCTGCACTGTGATTAAAATGATGTTCAAAAACTGACTCGATAAGATTCTACACTAGGTTCTTAATAAGGGTTTCCGTTCGGTGTGGCAAATGATAGACTCCGTTGAGAGACCTCCCTACCTTTAGAACAAAGGCTTTGGGGATGGTTATCAATGCACACTATCGTCGAATGGGATTTTCATCAACCATCCGCATTTGATTATAGTGGGTTGGAAAACTTGGCTTTAGTTGTTCCCACTTAGGTCGTTCCCGTAGGGTGAGTACTTTTTCCCACTACGGCAGGCCTTCTGAAAGGAGCTAATAAAATAGGAAATTTGCATGAAAGAAATAGGTGAGTTTGGCATTTTGATCACCCAGTTAAGGGGAGAGCATAGGCCTATCACCAAAGAAAAAGAAATCACTAATATATTTTAAGCCCCAAATGAAAATCTTCTAAACTAAGTGAAGATGTTGCTTCACATAAACAAAAAAAAAAAAATTTAAGCCCAAAACAAAATATGAAGTGTCTACCCTAGGATTGCTTGATTTTACCTTAGATGACTACCCTAGGATTGCTTTATTTTACTTTAGATGACTACCCTAGAATTGCTTTATTTTAACTTTAAAAGTACTAACTGTCCACAGCTGCATCAGATTCAGTTAAACTATATTAAGCTTACAGATTACAATATACTATTTTCTAAAAATTGCGCTGCAATAGACATTATAGGCGCTGCAATACTAATTACGAGCACTGAAAAATTTCTTACAGGCGCTACAATACATATCAAGAGCGTTGTAATACTAATTACGGGCGCTGCAATACTAATTACGAGTGCTGCAATACTAATTACGGGTGCTGCAAAATTTCTTATGGGCGCTGCAATACTAATTACGGGTGCTGCAATACTAATTACGAGCACTGCAATAGTCTTCAAATGCGCTAAACTGGAGATGAAATTTCCGAAATGTGTTTCCTGTGCTATTCCGCTGTTTTTGCCTATAACCTGTCAAATGAAACTGCAATGAAATATGAGAAACAGGGGCAAAGGCCCCACGGTGGGCACCAAAAATGTGTTAATGTTTATATGAGTAATCAAAATGAAAACAAAAACACAAAATGAAACATTATACTAAAAACTCAAACAATGAAATAAAGATAATTTTCAGAAGCGTTCCATCTTCTTCTATCTATAGTGATTTCTTTTGAAGTTTTTGCTCTCAGATTGTATAAGCTCAGCTCCTCCAAATAGCAACCTGTAGAATGAGTTATGTAAAAGGGAATTCTATCCTATATGCTATAAATATGAAAATGCTCACGGATATGGACAGGGGCTGTGAATGGAAGGTGTCATGATTCTATACTATGATTGCTATGATTCTATGCTATGAAAGTACTGTGAATGCTATGAATGCTAGGAATGCTATACTACTTGCAATTTAACTATAATTTACTTGCTTAAAACTTCTATATGATTTAGAGCTCCCGGCAGTCATATTTATAGTTTTTTTGCAGGCACAATCCCGGCTGGCAAGAATCTACAGTTATGAGATTGTCTGGTAGAATTGAAAGGTGAGAGATGGAGAGGTTGAGAAGAAGATGGAAGAGGTTGAGAGGTTGGAGAGAAGGATGGATTCCTGTCTTCAACCCATGGGAACAAGCCTGCACAGAAACAAAGAAAATTAAATTTTCTATTTTGACCGTTTGCTTCCCGAGTGTTGAAGATAATCCCAAAATTAAATAAATAAATAAATAAATTTAATTTCATTTATTGAAATTTGATTTTTGATTTTAAAAAATATGGAAGATTTAATTAAATATTTTGAAATATTTAATTATGATATGACTTTATAAGAATTTAAAATATTTAGAAGAATTAATTAAATATTTTAGAATATTTAATTATAAATTGATATATGAATGATATATTTAGAAGAAATGAATATTTTAATCTTTATTTGAATAAATCATTCAAACTAAGATTATATGATAATTAATATAAATAAATCGTAATATTTATTTAATTAATTAAGAAATGAATACGAAAAGATGATTAAATAAACTTATTTATTTAATTGAAATGAAATCATGAACAATATAAATAAATTATTTAAATTTATTTATACGTAGATGGAATCAGAAGATTTAATTAAATATTTTGAATATTTAATTAATTACCAGACAATGTGATATGACCATTTTTAGGTGTATACACCGGCGCCTAAGCCATGACTAGTATGAGATCCATCAAAATATAACTTCCATGGTACCGGCAGTTCCACATGAAAAATGGACTCATTGGGAAAATCAGTTACTAGTGGATGAGTAACTTGAATCAGTGCATCTGCTAGTTGATTTGCTATTACCTATCCTTTTATTGCCTTACGCTTGACATATTGTTAGCTTGTTAGATAATAACATCAAAATCCAATGAAATAACAAAGCACAAAGGAAATAAACATGAAAATAAAAGGAACAATGTTACCAGAAATCTTCGTCTTCCATGGTTCACCTTTGTTATACCTTCTAGTTTGCAGCAAATGAATGAGTCCCTCAGATTTTAAATGAGCAACCTATGATAATGTCAAAGTCCTATGCAAATGTTGAAGGATTTGAATGAAATTATGCCTGTCTATGACGATTTGCTAAAATTAAATAATGACTACTAATGCCAAATGACTATAATGACTCCTAAATTCAAAATGAAGTTGTCGGATCCCAAAATTATGAGCAAAATTATCTTTTATAGAAAAAACAATTTTGAGTAGACGGATGAGATTGAATTCTAAGAAAGACCTAGAACGAGAGGTCTAGATTAAATCTAAGAATCCCTAATCAGGGTTAGGGAAAAAACCTTAATCGAACAGTCAAAATAATATCTTAGATAATCGGATCGACGGTGGAGAATAAATGAGGAAATTAACTAGAAAATAAAGATTTTCGAAAATCAAGAAGATAAAGACTGCCTAATTTGTGAGATTCGTAAAATCAAGAAGATAAGATTTGGACTGAAGATTCGATTTGGAAAATCAAGAATCTGCCCGATTACTTGATTTTTGGAAGAATAAAATCTTTTTGAATTTAATTAATTCAAAATGATGATTTTGTGTGACAAGTACATAATCTTTTTTAGATTATTTACTAAAAAGAGTGAAAGTTAATAAAATGAAATCATTTTAAATATTTTCATTTATTTAAAATGAAAGAAAAGTGAAATTAGTAATTAAATAATTAAAGATAATTATTTAATTTGGAAGATAAGACTAAATAATTAAATAAATTAATAAATTTATTTAATTGTGACAATTAGTGACATATCAAATAAATAAATGAAATTCATTTATTTAATAATCAGGAAGAATTAATAAAGAAAGGAAATTAAATAAATTAAGAAATTTATTTAATTAAGGGAAGACTTAGACAATTAATGACGTATTTAATAAATAAATAAAATTTATTTATTTAATAATCATAAAGAATAAAATGACATGAATTAATTAAACATTTATAAATTATTTAATTAATAGTCGAATGTGGACCAAGGACATAATTAAATGTCATAATTATGCTAGGACGAAAGTGGTGAAAATGAAGCTTGCAGGCCTAGGTCATTTTTAGGTGTCTATAGTTCTAACTTCTGGCCAAAGACCCTTACAAATGATTCAAAAATTCCTTTTAAACAGTCCAGGGATGGCCATCCAGCCCAGAGCCACATCAACACACCATGTTAGACCCCAACTACATCATGACCAATCAAAACCCTCATTGTGACCATCAACAACCTCTCTGGTCTCATAAATGCCTCTAGTCGAATATCTGTCAGGAGGGACAATCCCGCATAGATAGAGATCAATCAACCTGCACCAAATCCATGCTTCCAAACTCGAGCCATGTCGTCCTTATCCTAGAATTGCGTTGCCATGAATGCTATCTCGGCGGAGCCAGTGACCAACTCCTGTCACCATGAATGCTTCAGGCCTCTGTTTTCATGCACACTATCAAAACCAAACCCTAACCATGGTTTAGTTTGAAACTCAACTGTTGATTATCCATGATCAGACTTCCACCTTTTAAATATCCATTATCCGTTGAAGTAGGCTACCACCAATGACTCCCTCACCCACTGTCAATCACCCAAGATCGAACGACCACTACATTCCTCATAGGATGTATTGATCGATCACTTTGTATCAGTGAGCCGAACGAGATCCCTTGATCTCTATTACCAGCCACCATAGGCAATTGATCTATGTGGTCCTTTGCATGGTATACCTGGTATTCTGCCATTGATAAACATCAAGCACCTGTAACGTTCTAATTAAAACATCACCATTCACATTTGGCACATGCACATTTGAGGCCTTTAAGTTGCTTGGGTTTTACCTTACCACATCCTACAGCTCGCAATAGATTGCCAAGATGTTAATGATCTTACACCAACTAAAAACCTATTTCCCTTTGTTCATTGCTATAACAATTAGATATCGGGAAGACCTCCTGCAGAGCACACCATGTCTTTTCGAAAGTCTTCACTCACTTGTGTGTCACTAAGACAACTCAAAGCTTATGCTGACAAAGAATCTTTCATGTTCCACCAATGAGACCGAAGGTCACTCATCGAGACCTCTCAAATTCGGCAAGACATTATATTGATAGCCACAACTCATGCCGAGAGACTTCCATCCACCATCGGTTGGTGTGACCCTACAAATTCGTTGTGATGTTACACCGATGGCATATCGAGGGGTGGCAAAAGGATTTTGGGGAGACCAAGGGGAGTTGGGAAGACCCACCCCAAGCGGGCTTCGACATACTGAAGGGAAAATCCCATCAGTGAGACACAAAGGAGTTAGGGAGACATCTCCCCGACACAACCAACACAGGCTAAGTAGATAGGATCTCGGGGAGACATCACAAAGTCAGTAAGATGTCACCCCAAGCCCCAAAGGTCATAGTGAAGGCAATGCAGGGCTAGTGAAAGTGGTAACAAGGGGCCGGTAATGAATGAAAAATAGGGCTCGGCGGAACCACTTAAGTTGTAGGTGCACCGGCAAGGCAGGTCAACAAATCAAAAAGCCAGTGGAATGGGAACCAAACAAGGTCAGAGCCAAAACCAGGAAATAGACAGAGTCAGAGCCAAAGCGAGGGAAGAAACAAAAACCAAAATGACCACCTGAGACCAAAACCCAACTTGGATCCACCTCCACAAAAGACAAAGGAAGGGAGACAAGAAAGAAACAAAACCCAAAACTGGATCCCTTAATAAGGTTCCAAAACCTGTTCTCATTCCAATCCCGCGCCTGCCAAAGGAAACAAAGCAAAAGGAAAAGGGAAGAACATGGAGAGGAAAACAACCAGTGACCAACACAGGGCAGAAAGGAAAAGAAACTCCAATCACACAGAATCGGAACCGGAACAGATGCGCGAATAGGAACTAGAACTTCAAATTTTGGAAAAGTTCTAGTTCCATTCAAGCATCCATTCTACCTCTGATAAAACAAAAGAAAAGCCAAGGAAAGCAAAAAAGAAAGGGGAACTGAACTAAAAGCCTAAAAATGGGGAAAAGAAAAACCAGGAAAAACCCTAACACAGGCCGCCCCACCAAAGAGATGAAAACTAGCACACTGGGCTCAACCCTTGTGGGAGCCCATTTAACCCACGTGCTAAAATGAAAGATAAAACTCACAAGCCAAGGATTTGCAATGAAAAACAAGGGCACACAACCAGAACCTGAAAGACAACCAAAAAAGGCTCTAATATGGAGAAAGAGAAAATGATGATTGAAAACCAAAAATGGTGGTCTATCTAAGTTAACTTTTGAAATCTCCTAGAGGCTCTTGAAGAGCCCCTCAAAACTCCTGAAGGCTCCTGAAGATCCTAAAGACTGAAGACTTTGAAGACTCTATTTTTCTCAATAGCTCTTGAAGACTCCTAAAGTTCCAAGCTCTTGAGAGCTTCTGAAGACTCCTGATGAACTCCTGAAGGCTCCTAAAGAACTCAAAGGCTCGCAATAAATTAAGGTATGCATTTAATGTGAAAATTATTTTCAAATTTTATTTTCTAAGGTAGTTAGACTAATTTAAAATAGGTAAATATTTATAAGTCAAGACATCTCTACCATACTATTGATTAATAAGGTAATAAATAAGTTTCAATCATTTCAAAAAGCAGTGGATGGTTGATGTAAGGAATGATGTGATAGTGGATGATGTTAGTGAATGATAACAAATCTTTTCATGATTTGCATTTCTTTTCAAAATCTTCCCAAGTTCATGCTGACATGTGTAAAGAATGTCACCAACCTTGCGAATTAAATTGCAAACTTCACATTGTGGCATGTGAATCATCCTGAGCAGTAAAGGAAATAAATGCAGAAAGTTAATGGCACGTCAGGCCATTTTCAAATTGGCTGCTCCCAAATCAAGAAATAAATTATTTTGCATTTTTGGTAAGTAATTCAGTTTTCAGTTGAAGTCCACCAGTGAAGTCCGCCATTGTTGAAAGAGGAAGATGGGGGACAAGAGAAATGTTGAGCCTAAGAACTTCAATCTTGATTCTGAGACCATAAGATTGTTAGAAGAAGCTAGGTGGCTAAATTTTGCGATACAGTATTAAAGTTTCCAACCAAAAATGGTTAGGGAATTTTTGAGAAACTTTAATGTGAATGTCACCAAACTAAGGGGAAAGATAATTGAAGTCACCCCATAAATTATAAGTGAAATTTTTGGAATCCCAGCTGAGGGAAAACTAGTTAACAAAGGCTAGGTTAAGTTTGAAAAATTGGTGGCTACGTTTCACAAGGAGTCAGAAATAAGGCTAAAAATTCAAATTCATAAAGGAGACCAGTGCGACATAGCTCATAATAGTTTGTATGAGCCATGGGAGACTGTTGTGACATGGCTCATGAAGTTCTTCACCTATGACGAACAATATGGCACGATACTAAGTCCAAGAATGCGACTATTAATACATTTGAGGTATGGTCAGACAAAACCTTTTACTAAGATAAATCTACTAGTGTTTTTGTTCCAACAAATCTCTTCCATGATTTTGGGAGTAAATGCTAGGGGGGGATCTTATATGAAATACCAGGGATTAATACATTTGATAATTAAACACCATTTCTTAAAAAAAGAAATTGGGAAGTAGGGCTAGTTAGAATTTTTGTTTGCGCATGTAGAAAATCCAAAATGGAAACCCACAAGGGGACTCATAGCTAGAAAGGAAAGAATTGAGAAAGGAGAATCTTCTAAGAAAAGGGGAAAAATAAAATTGCAAGAAACATCTAGGGTAACCTATACTAGTTCAAAAAGGAGGAGACAAGAAGTACATGAGGAAAGCCCTAGTCATGTTGAAACTATTGTGTCCACTCCTAAAGAGAAACCTATAATTCAAACCCCTATTCTAGAAATCCCTGTAAAAACTGTTGTAGGTCATGAAGAAACCCATATACTAGTACATTCTCCTGAGCCACCTCAAAGCCCCACTGAGGGCCCAATGTTGACTCCTAAAAGAACCCTTGTAGTTGAAACCCATGACTTTGCTGAAGAATTTGAGGCACAATCCAAAGAATAAGAAGCATCTGAGGAATATGAAGAAGTGGAAACTGGTAGATCCCCTACATCTTCTCCAACTTTTGCACAAAGAAAAGGAAAAGAATCATTGATTGAATAAGAAGAATCCCATGAAAAATTGAATGAGGAGTTAGAAACTGAAAAATTATTGAGGGCTATGAAAATGTCCCATTTAGAAGCTGAATTGGAACAAGAAAGGAAAAATATTCAATTCCTTGAAGAGAAATTGAAAAGAAAAGAAGAAGAATTGCAACAGCCTTTCAACAAAACTCAGGAAATGGAAAAGCAAGTTGAACAAAATGAAGTAAGGTTTAGAGAACAATTGAGTAAAATAGAGGATGCCCTGCAATAGGCTAGTGTACAAGCATTAGAAAATGTTGAGAAAATTTCAAAATTAAAAGAAGAGTTGCAACAAAAGGAAGAGAAATTAAAACAACAATCTATGTGGTTTTATGTGCAAGAAGCCTCTACTTCCACAACTCGACCGTGATACCTTATTTTTCCTTCCATTATCTCTGATATTCCTACCATTCCATTAGATATTCCTCCTTTGGCTCAGACTAGATATATCTCATTTACGGCCATGAAATATAATGAAGAAAATAAAGTGTTGAAAGAATAGGTGCAAAAACTAAAAAAGGAGATGAGATTGAGAGGAGACTTGAGCAAGCAGCAAAAATCAGTTCTACAATGCTTTCCATGAGAAGACTAGCTGGAATGTATGCTTTTTTTCTTAGAGAGAGGTTCTAGAATGGAAACTAAGTCAATTAATCTTAGGAAAAAGCCTAGATTACCATGAAGATCATGATTTTCTGCATGATTACTTTAATAGCCACCCTGACATTCAAAATTTAATGTGTGAATTTTACCAACATAGATTCTTAATGGGAGACTATGATGACTTTATGTTGAATATTTATGTTGGTGAACTTCAAATAAGATCATTTGTCTCTTTAATGAAAAATTAGGTAGAATGGTCAAGTAGAATGGACAAATACAAGGAGGCTTAGAGAAGGTATGGGTTACCAATGAGACCCAAAATTCCCCATGCTGGAAATTAGATCAAAGCTATCTGATCAGTGGTAAGGCTCAATCAATTGAATCCCTTTTATGTCTCAAAATTGTTCGACAGTATTGTTGTGTTCTAGAATATTGAGGGAGCACTTCCCCCATTAGCACTACAGTCCTATGAGGAAAGGTATCAGCTCATTCTTGAGATAGTCAAAAGAAGGGAGTCAATAATTCCAAAAAATATTAGCTAGATTTTGGTCAGAGTCAGACATGTCATCACCTTGATCCAACAGTAGAAAGAATTTTGGGTTGGCATGAGATTTAGGATTCCAATAATCATTATGCCCGCACCTAAGCTAAGGGAAACATCAAATATACTAGCTAGAGTGTTAAGACTATGGTTTGAAAAGTTGAGGAAAAACCATGGCTTTGAACTCAATACTAGATTACCAGATCAGTAAAGGGAAGGAGTATTCGACTATTGCATTTCGATGGAGGCACTAAACAAGGAAAAAGAAAACACCATAGTTCTCGATGAGGAACCATGAGGACATGGTCTAGAACAATTGGGGAAGAAATGATGAGAGAATCATAATACTTTCATTTAAAGAATTTTATGTTTAAAAGACTTGTTATTTTTGTTAATTGACATGACTAGTGGTAGATTATAGATTAACATATTTACTTATTTTACTTTATGTTTAGCTAAATTAGTTGATATATTTTAATTAATAATTTATATTAATTGCATTACTTTATGATGATAATTGCTGAAGATAATTATGTTGTGTTGATTTTTTTATACCATAATTTTTATCCTTTTTTAAGGGTTTTGAACAGGGTATTTTAAAGATTGATGAAGTGGTTAAACTCTTTGTTTAATCATGATGGATGAATATACCATAGATGGGCCCTACTAGAATGATGAGCCACTCAAGTCCAAATCGACTTCCTTATAGTTGGTTATGGAACTTCTACTTCCAACGCCAATCTAGCATAGTTCTCTTTAGTCTTACTTCAATTCTATTTTAGTTTTATTGTAATCTTTAGTTTGGTCTCCTTAAGTCTTCACAGTTAATGCCATGTTAGAAGCTAATAAGGATTATTATAAATATACATGTTTTGGTTTTAGTTAGGAGTTAGATAATTTTTAATCAAATTTTTTTAATTCAACAACAATACTTTGTTTTGCATTCTACTTTTGATCAATCAGAATGAAACCAATAACTTAATTCAATCACCGTGTTAAGGGATCCTACCTGAGGAAGAGCAGGGCCTGTTCAACCTTTGGAATGATCTTGTGTTGGTATTTTGTTAAGTTATGCTATTTTTGATTCATTAGTATTAAATCTAAAGTGGATGTTGATTCTGAAATGATAAGTTGTTAATTCATATTCTAATTTAGTGAATGTTAATTCTAGATAGTTACTTCTACTCAAATTACCTTTCAAGCTTTAGTTTATTATGGTTAGATTAAGTTAGAATTTTAATAAGGTTTAGCAGATTAATCAAATTGATGCGTTGCTTGAAGTAGTTAGATTTAGTTTTTATTTATTAAGTTTCATTAGAAGTGATGATAGGAACTTATGGAAAGATGAAGTTGGAATTTGTTGAAAATATGTTCATGGAGATTAGTCTATATGTTTTCTAGAATAATCATTATTTATCTGCAATTCATTTATGCTCTTAAAATATTTTTGAAATTCTAGCAATTAATTAGGGATTTTTTTTAAAGCAAAATAGAATTAATTTGGATTTTGTGTTTTATATTAGGGGTTAAATTAATCATTAGTTGTCTCCATGATTTAGTCTAAATTGAGTTCAATAAAGTAAAAAATAAGTCAATAGAATTTTAAATTAGAAAATAAGATAGAAATAAACCTTAGGAATCAGTCATGACCGTTTAGCTCCTGAGAGCTCTTGAAGAGCTCCTGAAAGCTCCTAAAATAGGAAAATTGATACCTGGGTTGGTTGTTTATAGTGCAAAACCCCCCCAAAAGAATCTATGACAACTATCCTTATCGCATATTACTTTGAAACACACCCAGTTTGATATATAATTAATTAAATGAGGCAAGTTATGACATCAACGATCTTGCCCATCACCTACCCCAAAATATTTTGCAATAATATACATTTTTTCCCTCTAGCCTATTTTGTCTTCTAGTGGCTAGTACTGTAGCTCTTTTGTCTTTAGTTTATTTCCCTTTTGCTACAGCTACTCTGTGAGGAATTCATCATCTATAATCAAATTTCCTTGATTCTTCTAAGTAATGGCATATTCTGCAAATTTTCCAGCCAAGATTTGAAGCTTGTTCCTTTCAACTATTTTCAATTGATGAATCTAAAAATTGAATTTCCTAGATTTTTTGGTAATCTCCTCCTAGTATTTCATGCACTTCAGAGTGCCCTTGACTAATTGCTCTAATAAAAAAATGCCCTGGCAGTGAAGTCCATAAAGACTTGAACTAGATCATCTATCGTGACCTCTTCCATTTTCTTGTGAAATTATGCCTTGAGCTTTTCTGCATCCAGTTCTTTAGTAGGCATTTCTTGATCAGTTAGGAGCTTAAGATAGTTCTTGGTATCGGTTTGGTAATCCTTTGTCCACCCAAGATCAAACTCAATCTCATGTAGCACCTTTTCAAGTGCTTCATTCCTATGATCTAGGGCCAATTTCCATGTTTTGACCAACTAGTGGTCATCCTTAGCAATGGTGAACTCCTTCTCAAAGGCCTTTTCTGGCATTTTTAAGATAGCCTCAATTTTGGGGTTGGTAACCCGATATTGCCCTGTGAAGCGAAGGCAGATTTCCTCCAAGTTTTCCAATTGTTGTTGTATATGCCTGAATTTTTTTATTGTCCTAATGGTATGGCCTATGCCCATATCACCATTATAGATTATCTGTCGTAACCATTCTTTGATGGCCTTCATCTAATTCTTTCTTCTGTCTAGCTTGCTAATATTATCTTTGGACAAGAGTAGTGGCGGGGCTACTGACGTTGCTAGTAGTTCCTCAATGGATGACCATTATTGAATATAAGTTGTCAAATCTACCACTTGTGATTTTAATTCCTCCTTAGAGGATTTATCCTTATTCATTTGATGCACAATGGTGGCGACAGATCCCTGAAGATGGTCAATTTTTTTCTCCCTCTTAGTTGTCCCCAGATCAATGGTCAAGATATTATAGTTGACTCCTCCCATCGAAGTAGCTATCTGCATAGTCCTAGATCTTGTGGAATCCATTGTCATATGGGATATGACCTTTGGTTTCTTTACATTCTTTGTGCTTATCTATGCTTAAGCCATAATCAACTTGCCTTTGGATCCATAAGGGTTGAGGTCTTCTTTTGCATTTGCTTTTCTAGCCACTCAGGAATCTAAGACCCTCCCTTTGGTGATTCATGACCACCCTACTCTTCTTGAATATGCCAAATTTCTAGTTCTTTATTGCCTAAAACCTCTTGTTATTTCTTTTCTTCCTCTACTTCATCTAAATCTCTAATAAATAGAATTTCTTTCTCTAGAGATTCAGTGGCGGCCATGCATTCTTTGGGGCTATCCCCCCTTTCAGATCTCTTCTCTTCTTCCTTTTCTTGTTGATGTTCCTTGTGAGACCTAGCCTCTGGGCTCTTTCTTGTTTCATCCTCTTCTTCAAGCTCACCCTCTTCTTTCTTTTCTTCTTTCTCTTATTCTTCTCCCGAGGGAGGCATTGCCCCATCATGCTCAAGGTTCTCTTCTTGTTCCTTAGTTGGAGGTTTTGTAGTTATCTCTACTTCTTCATCTATTTTCTTCTTCTCCTCAGAGGGTTCCTTTTCAACTTCCTCTCCAATATCCCTAAGTTGTTTGTTGATTTCCTCCTCAAGTTCTTGATCAGAGGTTTCCATGATGTACTTTGTGCTAGAATCTCCTACATCTTCCTCTGAGGAATCTATTTCTTCTTCCTCATCCACCACTTCATCAATCATTAGGTGCTGATGCTTTGGGTGATCATGATAGTCATCTACTTCTTCCTCCATTTCTTTAGTTGTCTCTCTTGTTTGTTTTTCCAATTCCTCAAAAATCTGCATAGTTGTCTCCATCTTGGGTGGTTTAGGAGGAGGAGGCACTGGGAGACCAAGAACAACTTGTGCTAAGGAAGCTTACACTATAGGATTCATCAATAGCCCATAAAGCTTCATTGGTATGTTCTGCATGTGCCGAGCAAGGGCCTTTGGGAGTAATATGGAAGGTATTGTTATTGTTGTAGTAGCCAGTGGAAGGGTTGTTGATGGAGACACAAAGGAAGAAGAAAGTGGGGAAGTGGTGGTAGAGGAAGAATCTATGGTGCAGGAGCACCCAAGACCTTCAAGGAGCACTTCAAGAACCAGGAGAGTGCAGGGGTTAGGAGGACCTTCCAATTAAGTCAAAGCATCAATTATGATTGTATACGCATAAAAATGGTCATGTCTATAATCCTGGCAATTAATTAAATATTTATTATTTAATTATTTCTTCTAAAGTCCTCTACATATGATTAAATTTACTTAATTTAATTATATTGTTCATTCATCTTATTCTTCTTCCATAATTAAATAAATTTATTTTATTTAATTATTTTCATATGTCCACTTAATTAATTAAATAAATACATTCTATTTATTTAAATTAATTATCACTGTTTGAATTTAAATTAAATCTTTTGATTTAATTAAGTTTAAATATCTCTCTTCTATTTTAATTATTCTTCTAATTAATTAAATATTTTATTTAATTAATTTCATAAAAGAGATCTAATTAAATAGATCCTATTTAATTAAATATCTTATGCTTTCTTTCTAAATCAAAATTAGGTATTTTACCTGATTGTGAAATCTTCTCATATCATAATTAAATTTTTTATTTAATTATGAGATATTCTGCTTTTTTCAATAAAAACCTGATTAAAGCTCTTTTCTTATCACAAGCTTTCTTCTGCTTTTAAAAGCTTAATTAAATATTTTATTTAATTAAGAAAAGCTGAATGTCATCCACAAATAAATAATTGATTTTTTTAATTAATTATTTATCAGCTTTAAATCTTTCTTTTATCTTTTTAAAAGAAAGATGATTTCTTATCTTCTTGTCTTTTTTCCCTCTTTCATACAAATAGAAAAATCTTGTTTTTAGGTTTCTTCTATTTTCTCTTCAATTTCATCTTTCTTCAGTCGTTCGATCTACCAAGAATTATCACAACCGTTAATTGAGACAGCCAATCAGAATCATTCGAAAAACTCTATAAATACCGGTGTGAATCCAAGCATTGGTAATAGGCAATCAATTAGAGTTCATGCATTTAGTTCATTTAGCATTTTAATCTCATAGCATCATGTTTATTTCAAGTTTATTATTTCAAATCATTATCATAGCTTAATTTTGCATCTACATCATATCAAAATCTCGTTCTTTAGGAAGACAGTTTGTTGAGCCTAGCCTACAATATGAGAACACAAGGCTGGAATCGACAAAAACACTAAAGATAGAGGATGATAGGATGACAATGGAAGCAGGATACTGAGTTTGTGTCTCTTTACCTTTTATATTTTGTTTTGTTATAATGTCCTATTGGTGTGTTTAAATATTTGTTTCAAGTCATTTATGCATCTATATTTTCATACACACATAAAATGGCGCCCACCGTGGGGCCTATGCCCCCATTTTAGACTTCTTTCTTGTAGGTTTTTCTTGCAGGTTTGCTCACAGGTTTTCTGACATCCAAAAATGCATCTGGAAGATCCAATTTTTTTTCTTTTTGCAGGTACTTCGGCGCATTCAAAGACTATTTCAGCGCATCTTGTAATTTCTGCGGCGCATCTGGGAAACAGAGTGGCACATTCGTGCATTTCTACAGCGCATTTAGGGGATTAGTTAACGCATATAGGACTTTTAGCACATTTAAATATTGTTCAAAAAATAAAAAATAAAAATTTTGGCATTTAGAATAGTGCATTTAGGTTCTATTTTCGCGCATATGGGTAACAGGGTGGCTCATTTAGTTTCTATTGTTGCGCATTTAAATTTTTGTTATTGCGCATTTAGGTACTATTATTGTGCATCTATGTTTTGTTTTCGCGCATTTGAGTAACAGAGTTGCGCATTTGGGTTATCTTTTAGCACATTTGAGTGACAGAGTTGTGGATTTGGGTTGAAATAGAGATTCTGAGTCTGACGTCTTTCGCAGACAGAATTTCTTTCCTTTCTTGCTTGCTGGATTTAAAATGAATCAATCTAGGGTAGCCACCACACCTTTATCATGCAGTTAAAAAGAACCCCATGTCTATTGTGAAGCAAAATCTTCACTTAGATTAAATCACTTTTGATTTTGGTGCATCTAAAATGAACTTGTCTACTCTTCTTGACTATGCTTGAAAGTGGTAGGTGATTATGCTCTCACCCTGTGCAAACTAGGTGATCAGAAAACCAGACCCACTTTTCCCTGTGTAACCTTGACTTGATAATCAAAGTATCCTCTCCCCTTGCCCACTTGTGTGATCCTGGGTGCAAGAGAAATGATTATTGACTCTAGAAATTGGGCTTGCCTGGGGATTTCATCACCCCAACATGACTCAAACCGGCAACAGAGCTAAAGCCAAGCTACCCCCAACCGGTATATAAATGTAAATTTAAGGGAAAACCTAAGGTTGCTTGTGTGGATGTGTCATACAGACAGAGTAGTACTCCCTTAAACCCTGTTGAGCTTAACCTCTTTAGGCTGGAGTGCCACCTTAATGGTGATTAATCTCTTGCCCCATGTATGGCCACTCGAACGGGGGTCTCGAACTAAAAACTTTTTATGTAGTAAGCCAAAATCCTTCTATTTGCTAGCGTAGCACTGGTCGGTGTGAAGGTATCCACACTTTCACAATTTGTAGTAGAGGTGATCAGCTCGCCATGGGAGTTTCATGGGGGTTGGAAGCTTGGTTGGCCTGAGAATAGAGTGCACTATAAGGGGGAGCCCGTGCAGCCAAGCTTCTGAATTCACACGCTACAGATATGCGGTTACGTGGAATCTAGCGGATATTGTCCTGGCCTAACCTAGGTTGTGCTTGTCTTATTATGTGCTTGGTTACGATCAACTTAAATCAGACTATTTACTGTGTTTTCAAGAACATTAATTCAGATAAAGGATCATCCAAAAATGAACATGAAAAACTTCGGCTAAAAATCTTCAAAAACTGGTCAAAAACTGTCTTTAGAAAACTATTTTTGCACATTTAGGGTATTCTGTTGCGCATCTGTTCTCTGTTTATGTGCATTTAGGGTATTCTACTGCACATTTGTGCTCTGTTTCTACACATTTAGGGTATTCTGCTGCGCATCTGTGCTCTGTTTTTGCGCATCTATTCTCTGTTTATGCGCATTTAGGGTATTCTACTACACATCTGTGCTCTCTTTCTGCGCATATAGGGTATTCTGTTGTGCATCTGTGCTCTGTTGTTGTGCATCTAAGGTATTCTACAGTGCATTTGACTATTTCTCCAACGCATATACCTCTATCTGCAGCACATTTAGGGAACAGAATAGCACTTATAGGTTTCTGTCAAAATTTGTACACAGACCCAAATCTCTGAGAATTTTTCTCCCATGTTGAGAAAGTGGAAATCAACCAAGTTCGCCAAGAAATCAGTTTTCAATAGGATCAAAAAGCCCAAAACAAACTCAAGTTACAAAAGGAATTTAGATCGTAGAGAATTCTTGTATAAGAGTCAACACGTCTTGCTCCATTATCGCACATTCCTCCATAGATACCAAGACTACATTAGGGGATTCACTGATGATTACGTTGTAGAACCTTTGGCTACTCAAGCTTATTATCAAAGATTAGCATTGCCTCAACATCACAATCTTAATCAACCTCTTGAGTTTGAGAATATACCACAACCTTCAATTGAATATTCAACGCTTCCTAGTCAAATCCTTCAGTGATCTTTGATCATACCTGAGGATTTCTTACATATGCCTATTTTTACAAGATCTCAACACAACAAACTAGGAGAAACATCTCAACAAGAAACTCCCACCCACAACATTCAAGAAGAAGGTGAACGTGATAGTCCTCTTTTTAGTGTGAGTCGCAACCGTCTTTTCAGTAATGACAATATGGCTGATAGAGAGGAAAATTTGTTGCACAAGAACAAAGACATGAACAAAACTCCCGTAGATAGTGATGATGACCAAGAAGAAGAATTTAACATTAGGGAGGCTGAACAAGACCCCAAGTTTCTTAAAGCCCTTGAAAAGATTCTACAATGTGACAAAGAAAAGTATTTTCTTTTCTTAGCAGATCAAGGAGCTAAATTGCCTAAAGATTTTGATACTGAGAAATTAAAAAGCAAAGAAGAAGAAACATCCCCATCTGATTTAGCTATTTTAAACAAGAGTTTAAAGCACTCCAAGGACAAGTCATAGAATTACGAGGGGGGACCACAACCAAGAAATACACTTTGGATGACATATGTCCTTATCCTTTTGATAGAAGTCTCAACATGATTCCATTTCCTAAACATTGTGAAATTCCTAAATTTGATCGTTATAATGGGAAATCAGATCCAATTGACCACGTTAGAGACTTTCAAAACATGACATTGGAATTTACCCACGAGGATACTTATTTATTGCGATTATTTCCTCGGCGCCTTGGAGTTAACTCTATGGAATGGTTATCTAAGATTACACCTCCTGTTCAATCATTTGAGGAATTGATCAATTTGTTCATAACACAATACGCCTACAACATTCAACACCAAATCACCATGATTGATCTTTGCAAAGTTGCGCAGAAACTTGGAGAGCCTTTCACTACCTTTCTTCAAAGATGGAGAAGAATGTTTGCTAGGTACCCCCGTCATGTTCCCGAAAAGGAAAAAATGGTTACTTTCATCAATAGCCTAAATTTAGAAATGAGCTACTGCTTAAATCTACATTGTCCACCTTCTTTTGAGAAATTGATTGAGGATGCCATCACCATCAAAAGTGCATTGGTTAAAAGAGGGATGATAAAACTTGATAGGGACAACCCTAGCTTGTCTAACCATTACAACAATCAAGACAAGTCTAAATTTTGGACTCACAACAAAAACATTGTAAATGACGGTGTTGTAGATGCAAATCATGTCACATCTAATCCATTTGTTCTGAGTGCTCCCAATATGACTTGACACAATAATTACAACAATGTTAATTCAGTCACGAATCAAGGAAACAATTTTCCTCCTCCAACAAACAACAATCAGGGGACTTTCAACAACCAAAATTATCGTGGGAACAACAACAACAACACTTTAGGGAATACCTCCAACACGAACCCACAACGCTTTTCAATCTTCTCTAATAGAAGAACTTTCACTCTGCTAGGAAAATCCTTGGAATCAGATTTCAAAGAGGTTATGGAAAAGAATGTCCTTATATTACCACCACAACACAATTATGAACCTAGTGTGAAACCTCCATCATGGAATGAGGCCTATTTTGTGACTACCATAAGTGTAGAGGTCATCGTACAAACAACTGTCAAGCTTTGAAACATGCTATGCAAGACCTAATTGACAAAGGCATTATCATAGTAGAAGGACAAAAAAAATCCAACAAAGATCACCAAGCATTTTGCAATCCTCTGCCAAATTATCAAAAAGGAGAGTTTTCTAACAAAAATGTGAACCAGATTGATGACAATGTAATCCGTCACCTCTATACAGACAATGAGAGAGTCAACGTTATAAAAGTCAAGTAGAAAGTAGATAATGGACAAGTGAACGTCACAACAAGAGTGCAAGCTAAAGTTATCTTAAAAGGTACCTCTTCAAAATCCACTGAGACCTTCCCTCAACATCAATATGACTTAGTTAACCAACTTCGAAAAACTCCAGCTCAAATCTCCATTTTAGAACTCTTGAAGATTTCCCCTGCACATAAGGAAATTTTAGACAAAGCCCTTTTTGAAACAACTGTATCCACGGATTTGGATGTGAACTGATTTCAAGCCATGGTAGGACATTTGTCCTCACCCATGTCTTTCATTTTCAGACAAAGATGATGTTTCCATGACTCATCTCCACAATTCATCATTATACTTAGAGGTCATGATCCATAAGTTCCGTGTTAAATGTGTCCTAATAGATGGAGGGGCTGGTTTAAATATATGTACCTTGAAAGTGGTTTAAGCATTAGGATTTACAGAAGACTCCATTGATCCTAGAAGGAAGATTACTATAAAAGCCTATGATGATGAGGAAATGACGTATAAGGGTCTAATCATGTTACCAATTAGAGTGGGACCTGTTATCAAAAATACCTTTTGTCAAGTTTTAGATTGAGATCTTGCATACAACATCTTGTTGGGTCATCCTTGGATCCATGAAATGCAAGCTGTTCCATCCACTTACCATCAATCTCTTAAATTTCCATATGACGAATAGGAAATCACTATACTGGCTGATAATTCAAACACACAAACTTGTGCCAATGTCAAGGCTCATCAGGATACTTTGGTTCTGAATAATCGAGAAGCACTTGCTAATACTTCTCCAAAATATGATGCACACATCAGTCAATTAACCAAAAACTTTGAAAAGAAACTACAGTTCAAGGAAAGTGGAGTTGGGGAATATTCCCTTTGTCTTGCTAATCTACCTACGTCTCCTTGATCACATGGAAAACCTTCTATTTCACAACAGATATCAACAGCATCAACATCAACACAAATACAAATGGAGCCAACTACCAAATTCAATGGACAATTTATCAAAGAAAAGTTTTCCATGGGAGACCTTGAGGACACGGTAATCCTGGATTGGCTCTATAAGGATGAAGAGGAAACAATTCTAAATGTCACCTTACCAACAAATCAATATGGAAAAGGATATTCCATCATGCAAAAGATGGGATATGACAATGGTCCTCTCAGAAAAAGAAAAGAAGGCATAGTTGAGTCTATCCATCTCCTAGGGCTTGCCACATATGATAAAACTGGAATAGGTTATGATGCTACCCCTTCCAAACAATCTCAAGGTAATGTTTTTACACTGCAAGAAGGTTCCAATAAGAAGGAGGCATGTTTGGCATCAATCCTAAATTTCATAGAAAATAACTCTGATACAAATTCTGTTGAATATGAATGGGATACCATCCATGATGATGAATTTTGGAGAGACAAAGAGGTAGATATCATACACAAGTATATGCCCACTTTAATCAAAGGAGAAGGTTCAGGGTCCCAACCACAAGAATCTGAACCACAATGCAACTATGAGTCTAGTGATACTGAGTTAGATTTTAATGAACAATACTATCAGGAGAATAGTATCATCATTGACCTTCCTCATACCTCAGATCCTACCGATAACTCTGTCTTGACCCTAACCATCACTGATTTCACACAACCAAATGACTTGTTACCATTAATCCATCCTGATCTCATTGACTGGGATCTAACCGAACCTATTGATATACCTATTTTTCCAAATGACGAAGCTATCATAAACTTCCTTTCCATAGACGATGCAAATAATTGTTCCACTAGAAATTTTCGATATGAAGTCTTTAATCAGGAGAGTGTCAAGTCTCCTAGCTGCAAAAGTAAAAATAAAGAAAAATGATCTAGTGGTGAAAACCAGAATCTGGCAGTACTAGATCAAACAAAAGATAAAATAAAGAGTGTATCAGATGGTGAAAACCTTTTTAAGGCACTAGCTAATGGGACTCTTGACACTCTCCCGAAGCACTATCATGAGTGATCACCCATCTTGATCAAGCCTACAAAGGAAATTAATATTGTAACTATAGATAATCCAAGGATTCTATAGGTAGTTGAATCAATGACAGATAAAGAAATCCCAGAGTTCATGAACTTTCTCAAAGAAAATCAAGTTAATTTTGCTTGGTCATATGCAGACATGCCAGGTCTTGATCCCAATCTCATAATGCATCACTTGTCTATCAAACCAGGGGCCAAACCAGTAAAATAAAAACTCAGAAAGATGAATCCTTATGTAGCACTACTGGTTAAGGAAGAACTCAAGAAGCTCCTAGATGCAGGTTTTATAAGATCAATTGCCTATGCAGAATGGATCTCCAATATTGTACCAGTAGCAAAACCAGATAAATGCATAAGAGTATGCACTGATTTCAGAGATCTTAACAAAGCTTGCCCAAAGGATGACTTTCCACTTCCAAGTATCGAAACTATAGTTGATTTGACAGCCGGCCATGCCATGTATTCATTAATGGATGGTTTCTCTGGTTACAACCAAATCAAGATTGCACTAGAAGACCAAGATAAAATAGCTTTCACTTGTCCATGGGGAATGTACTGTTGGAATGTCATGTCTTTCGTCTTAAAGAATGCTGGGGCTACTTATCAAAGAGCAATGACTACGATCTTTCATGACATGATGCACACATTCATGGAAGATTATGTAGATGAAATATTGGAAAAATTATACACCAGAGAAGGACACTTGGAGATACTGTCTAAAATATTTACCAGATTGGAAAAATTCAAAGTTCGCCTAAATCCTAAGAAATGTGTTTTTGGGGTCACATCCGGAAAGATGTTAGGATATATTGTTTCAGAAAAGGGAATTGAAGTAGATCTTGCCAAAGTTTAGGCAATCATGAAGATGCCTCCTCCAAAGAACATTAGTCAATTAAGATCATTACAAGGGCGACTTCAGTCCATTAGAAGATTCATTGCGCAATTGGCTGACAAAATTCTACCGTTCACACATCTCCTGCATAAGAATGTTCCCTTTAGATGGGATGAAAAATGTGAAATGGCATTTCAACAAATCAAGCAGTACTTGATGAATCCACCAGTGCTCGTACCACCAAATTTAGACAAGCCATTGATCTTGTATATTGCTGCAACCGAGACATCCTTGGGGGCATTATTAGCACAAGAAGACCATGAAGGGAAAGAATGCACAATCTATTACATTAGCAGAACACTGACAAGTCATGAACTTAACTACACTTTCATTGAGAAGGCTTTTTTAGCAGTAGTCTTTGCTTCACAAAAATTCTGCCATTACATGCTAACTCATACAATCAATCTTGTTTCAAAAATTGATCCACTCAAGTATCTATTAAGTAAAGCATTGCTAATAGGAAGGTTAGCAAAATGGGTCATGATTTTGAGTGAATTTGACATCCACTACGTTGATCGCAAAGCAATCAAAGGACAAGTTATTGTTGATCAATTAGCAGACGCTCCTCTACAAATAGAGCACCCCTTACACATTGAGTTTCCAGATGCTGATGTTTTCACAGCAGACTCTAAGCAGCTATGGTCTTTATACTTTGATGGTTCTATTACTCAACATGGATCAGGGGCAGGCATTCTCTTTGTCACCCCTCAAGGACATACCATTCCTTGGTCATATAGGCTAATGTTTCCATGCACCAATAACATAGCTGAATATGAAGTACTAATCACTGGATTAAAGACATCATTGTAATGGAGAATCACTGAGCTACAAGTTTATGGTGACTCAGCTAGTTATTAATCAAATCAATTATGATTATCAAACTAAAGACGACAAGTTGTTGCCATACAAGAAGATGATTGATGACTTCAAAAAGTACTTTATGAACATTCAGTTCACACAAATTCCAAGGATTGACAACAAAGCAGCTGACGCTATGGCTACGATCGCTTCATTGGTACAACTCCCAGAAAAATAGACTCGCTATGAATTTCTGGTAGAACAATTATTTACACCTGCCTATGACACACCTGAAAGATAAATTATCTATCACTTGGTAGGATCCAATTCACCCTGGTATGGTAAGATTTATGCCTACCTAAAGGATGACACTTTACCGCCTGACTTATCCCGCAACCCAAAACATAACTTTATCCGACAATCCTCTCGATATACCCTTATCGCTGATACCCTTTATCACCATGGTCTTGATAGTACTTTACTTCGATGTCTTGAGCGTGACAAATCTAACAAAGCTTTACAAGAAGTTCATGGGGGAATTTGTGGTACTCATTCGAGTGGACTAACTTTATCCAAGAAATTGATTAGAATGGGTTACTACTGGCCCACAATGGAGAGGGAATCATTCACTTTTGTTAAAACATGCTCAAAATGTCAGATTCATGGGAATCTTATTCATACTCTGGCACAAGAACTTCACTCGTTCACACCCACCTGGCCATTCTCTTAATGGGGGTTAGATCTAGTGGGAAAAATTCATCCTTCTTCTTCAAATGGGCATAAGTTCATTATCACAGCGATAGAATATTTCACTAAGTGGATTGAGGTAGTACCTCTCTCTAAAGTCACTGGAAAACAAATTTCATCCTTCATACTCAACTACATTATTTGTCGATATGGTATTCCTAATGCTATTAGTATAGATAATGGTCGGCCTTTCAAGAATCAGAACATTGATGAACTTTGTGAAAGATTCCATATTCAGCACAGATATTCCACACCTTACTATCCACAAGGGAATGGCCAAGCAGAGGCCTCAAACAAGACTATACTAAAGATTTTGAAGAAGACTGTCAATGACTTAGGGAAGGATTGGCATGTTCAACTCAATCCTGACTTGTGGGCTTACAGAACTAGTGTCCAAACGCCAACAGGAGCAACACCTTTTGCCCTCGTCTATGGAGCAGAAGCCATATTGCCTTTAGAAGTAGAAATACCTTCATTAAGAGTATAATTGAAAGGTCTCATAACAGATGATGAATACAGAGTTTCCCGACTACAAGAGTTAGAACTTTTAGATGAAAAGAGATAGAGAGCAACTGACCATTTGAAAGCATACCAACAAATGATGTCTCACAACTATAATCATAAAGTAAAGCCACGTACCTTTCAGGTGGGTGATCTAGTTCTGAAAGAGAACCCGCGCAATCAACAAGACAGAGAAAAGAAAGGAAAGTTTGAACCAAATTGGCTAGGCCCTTATGTGGTTATTGCAGTCTATGGTTTGGGAGCATACAAGTTATCAACGCCAGAAGGAGACTTATTTGATGAACCCATCAACAGTATACATCTTAAGAAGTATTATGTTTAAGTCAGAAAAAGTCCTGAAGAAATCCAAAAATTGTAGAAAAAGTCCTAAAGAAATCCAAAAACAGCAGAAAAAGTCCTGAAGAAATCCAAAAATAGCAGAAAAAGTCCTAAAGAAATCCAAAAACAGCAGAAAAAGTCCTGAAGAAATCCAAAAATAGTAGAAAATGTCCTGAAGAAATCCAAAAACAGCAGATAAAGTCCTGAAGAAATCCAAAAATAGCAGAAAAAGTCCTGAAGAAATCCAAAAGCAGCAGAAAAAGTCCTAAAGAAATCCAAAAACAGTAGAAAAAGTCTTGAAGAAATCCAAAAACAACAGAAAAAGTCCTGAAGAAATCCAAAAACAGCAGAAAATATCCTAAAGAAATCCAAAAACAGCAGATAAAGTCCTGAAAAAATCCAAAAACAGCAGAAAAAGTCCTGAAGAAATCCAAAAGCAGCAGAAAAAGTCCTGAAGAAATCCAAAAACAGTAGAAAAAGTCCTGAAGAAATCCAAAAATAGCAGAAAAAGTCCTGAAAAAATACAAAAAAATCAAAAAAAGATGTCATAGGGTGAAAACCTGGCAAACAGGTAGTCTATTGACAGAAAAATACAAAAAAATCAAAAAGAACTCAGAAAAATGCAATAAACACAGATAGTGAAAATTTGGCAAACAGACGCTATCTGTACCTCTCCATCTATTAGTTCCTATTTTGCATTTTGCCTTTTTTAGCTTTTCCTTTTTCCGCATCTTTTTTTTCTGCATCTTAGGGTCATAAATTGCACTATCCTGCTGTCATTTGCCTAGAGTGATAAAACATCTTACCATGGCTTGATCATTGCACATATTCCTTTCCGCACGTTGTGTCAATAAACGGGGCAAGCACTTAACTGGGGGCACTTAACTTTCAGAGAATACTAAGACAGCTAGACTATGTCCTAGGAACTAATCATACGAACAAACAATCAACTCACTTGAAACATTATTCGATCATCCAGTCTTCTCATGAAACATTTTTCAGCAGCTACCATATCATTGTCTATTGGATGATCCAAAAATCTGAATAATGTCTGAAATAATAGTATTACATGTTTGACCAAAAAGTTGTTTGATTTTTGATATCATTACTCTAGAGCACACTCAATGATGTACTGAACTAGAGTGGCAAGGAACAAGAATGATTTTTCTTTTGTCTGCTGTCTTAAGGTTAACAATCAATCTGATGCAAAAATGTCACAGGACATGATAACTAAAGCAATATCATCGATGACAGGTCCACATTTGCATCAGAAAGATGGTTAATCTTTGTCTGTTTATGCAAAAAATGCTCAGGTCATCTTGGTTCAATTATACCTCGATGCTTGTGTTCGCTTGCTATATCAAAAATCATGAAAGTTGTACTCTGGTCATCATTGGCGCTAATTTCCCCTCTGATGCTTGTACATACTTCCAACATTTTTTACCGTTCTATGATGATTCAAGAAGGCTTATAACAGGCTCAACAAACTGGTTAGTTTCATGTAGTGGCATTTTATTAGATCATTGCATATATCGGCATATGGGATTCACATCAATGTTTTGAAAGGCTGAATGAGGACATTAACAGTTGTCATATAGTTTTGAGCTTTTTGTGGAGGACATTTGGACACTTCATTCAATGCATCCATTCTTTTTTATCATTTATCATTTATCATTTTATCATTCATTCTCATCTTTATCATCATCATTCTCCTTCATTGCATTCATTCAGTTTTATTACTTCATCATTTCATTCTCATTTATCATTTATCATTTCATTCATTATCATTCATTTTATCATTTATCATTTCATTATCATGTCATCATCCTCATTTTATCATTAACATTCCCATTTTTCAATCATTTCATTCTCATTTATCATTTCTCATTTCATTCATTATCATTCATTTTATCATTTATCATTTCATTATCATTTCATCATCCTCATTTTATCATTAACATTCCCATTTTTCAATCATTTCATTCTCATTTATCATTTCTCATTTCATTCATTATCATTCGTTTTATCATTTATCATTTCATTACCATTTCATCATCCTCATTTTATCATTAACATTCCCATTTTTCAATCATTCCTTTATCATTTCATTCTCATTTATCATTTCTCATTTCATCATTCATTCATTTTTATCATTTATTATTTCATTATCTTTTTCATTATCATCATCCTTCTCATATATCATTATTCTTTTACCATTATTCTATCATTTATAATTTCCTTTCATCATCGTCATTATCATCTTATCATTATCATTATCATTTTTATTATTAGCATCATCATTATCATTATCATTTATCCATTTTATCATTCTCATTACCATATCATGTATTATTCATTATCATTCCATCACTATCATTTATCATTATTGTTATCATTACCATTCTCATTTATCATTTCATCATTTAATCATTTTATCATCATCTCATTATCATCATATTACCATTTTCATTACATAATCATTACAAACACATGTCTTTTATCTTTTCATCATTATTCATATCACATTCATTATCTATCATGTCACGATGCACTTCATACATTGAAAAATTCAAAAAAATTAACATCTCACATATATATACATCATCACAAATCATTGCATTCACATCATATTCACTAAACCATCCTGCATCATAATGATTAGTCCATGAAAACAATAATAAAAAAATATCAAAATCCATCTCATATCATACATGCATATAAATAACATCTATATCATATCACAAATGCATGAACATATCATCATTAAAAACCATCACCGCTGCATATCATCGCTCATCAAAATAATACAAATGTCCAAAGTCCAATGAAACTACAAAGTTCAACACATAGTACATAGGACATGATCAAAACTCAATATACATAATAAATCGGTCCCCAATGGCTAACTGGTGGATGCCCCTGATGGAGCTGGTCCGGAAGGAGGTGGCTTGCCACTTGTACCTGCATCAGGATCCCGTCAAGGCCCTGTAACCTCTCTACCATGTGTCGATGTCCATGATCGGGTCCTGGTCCTGCTATGAGATCTGGGATATGGCTCTCGCCGCTCGGGAGGGCATAACTCCTCATATCGAACTCTATAGTACTCGGCCTCCCGGGCAGCCTCAAACCCCTCTGCAATAGCCTCTCGCAAGGAGGTACTCTCTATGGCACCCATAAGCCTCTGTGCCACACCCTTAGCCTCCAGTGATCACTATCTAAGGGCATCCCTCTCTGCTATCAACTATGCCACCTGAGAATCTATGGCAGGTACCTGTGCCTGTGCCTGTGCCTGTACCTGTGCATGTGCCTGTGCCTGTGCCTGTGTCTGGGCCTGTGCAAGCTGTGACTATAACTGCAATATCATAATCTGAGCCTGCGCTAACTGGCTTTGTAACTGTGCTTTCTTCCCTTGAAAGGTCTGCACCTGACCCTACAAAGTATCTATTTGTGCCTGCTAAGATGAGGATGACACCCAAATCACTGTCTGAGGCCTACAACCAGATCTGGCCCGCCGAAGAATCTGTGCTCTACCCAGACTGTCTAGTCTCTGCTGCCTCTCCTCATCCCCATCATCCCCATCATCTTCGTCGTCTGAGCTATCCTCCTCCTCCCCATCTCCACTCTCCTCACTCTCCTCTCCCTCCTCCTCCTCTCCTCCACCCATAGCCTGCTCTCCATCGGCCACCTCCCCCTGTATCCCTGGCCCTGGCTGTGGTGCTACCCTAATCGCCCGTGCCTCATCTGGCACTGTGAACCATGGAAATGGATGCATATGAAAATACTGTGCATAATCATCTGTCATCCCTGCATCCTATACCTCTGGCCTGTCCGCCCATACCTTAGGCTGTAAAGTGGAGTACTCTGTATATGCTACCTAGTATGGAATGCATGGTCCCCATCCTACATCCCCCTTGCGCCGCCCATAATGAGCAACGCCTTGGGGCATCCCCTAGGTGAATCCAAACTACCTCAGGACCCGTAGTGCCAGAAATATCTCAATAATAAAGGGCGTCTACCCTATCAGATATCGTGGTCAACACACACAAACGACATCTCTAAATGATCTGTCGCCCATGCCTCACAATCTGTGTAAGTTCTCTATGTCACTACATCGACATCATCCAGAACCCATCGCCAGTACTCTACCTTGCCCAGCCTCTGCTGGACAACTGCACCGGAATAGGCATATACATAGGGCCGCCCTGCAAGTCTAGCTCTCGTGCACAGTGGTCTCGTGACTGCTATGTGCTCCCACTCCCAGATCTGTAGCAATGTCACTCCACTCACTAGGTTGGTGGATCCTCTGTAGACAATCCGATGTAGATCGTGATACATGTCTGCTAGGACACAACTCCCCCAGGAAAATCTCTGTGGCTGAGTAATCATCCACTCTAGCATCCTCCCCCAACCCACTACAAATCCCTTCAACCGATGGTCTGGTCCAAGGAAGCCTCTGACAAATGCAGCCAACACCGCAACCAGAGTGGGATACCTGCTAAAATCATCCCAGTCTATCCAGTAACCATATATACCCGGATCACCACATATTCGCTGAAGTGTCGCGGTCCCACCAATCTCCTTGTGGTCATAAACCACAAGGGCACCAACAACCGGAATCCCCAAAATCTGGTACACGTCCTCAGGTGTCACACTCATCTCACCCATCGGCAGGTGGAAGGTGTTATGCTTTGAATGCCATCTCTCAGCCAAGGCAGTCAACAATCCCTTGTTGGCCCGAATGCCTCGTGGCATGGCCAACAACAGTCCCAATCCACAGTCTGCTATCACCTGTAACTCTGTAGGAGTCAGCTCTCCTATCCGCTCCCAACATAGTGGGAACCGCTCTCTGATCTGGAGGCTTTTGAAAGCCTCCTATTTTGTTCAACCATCACAACAAATACATCAATCAGACTCATATCACGTGATCTATCTCACCAACAAAACATATCACTGACCCATATCATGTGCTACATCAATCTATCAGAATGTCAAATCAATCTACTCTATCATCATTTACTATTTGTTTTTCTTTTCAGAAAAGCAAATTTATCAACACACATATCATTTTCTATTTGTATTTCAATCATGAATGCAAATTTGTATCTTTATTTTTACTATTTGTTTTCTATCGCAGAATACAAATTTATCACACATCTACTCTTTGTTTTTCAATCCCAAGAAGCAAAGTTATCAAACTCAAATCACTCAATCAATCAGTTTACTCTTTGTTGTTCGTCACAAAGTTATCAGCTCTCTACTCTTTGTTTTCTATTTTGAAGGCAACGTTATCAGTTCTCTATTAGATTTTCTATCCTATCAGCATGATGGTCCTACAATTTATCTATCTATTGATTAAGGAAGCAATTTTAATCATCATTTTTCATCACACAAGTGTTCTAGGAAAAATTTCCTAAATGCGCAATTCTGTTGCCCAGATGCGCTAAAAACCCCTATGCGCTAAAGTTTTTCTTATATGCACTAAACTATTTCCTCGATGTGCTAAAACTCTGGATGTGCTATTCTATTCGGTGGATGCGCTGCTTTATCTCTCAAATGCACAACTCTATCATTTTTGGACCTAACCCTAGATGTGCAGTTCTGTGCCCTAGATGCGCTAAAGAACCTACCTAGCCGATCTTGCCCTAGATGCGCAACTCTATCTATCGGATGCACTAGAGGATCAGTTTTTACCCTATTCCTAGATGCGCTACGGAATTTCCTAGATGCGCTAAAATATTTATCGAATGTGCTAAAACTATTCCTAGATGCGCTAAAACGTGCGAAAAAATTGCAATCCGATTTAAAAACAATTCAAAATTGATCTAAAATGCAAAATTTGACAACGTAAAAGGTTGGAATCACTCACCGGTGGTTCGTATGCAGCTGTCTCTGGTAATGTCGCGCTCGCTCGAACCTATGCCTGTGGACAGGGATCACCATCTCGCCAAGTCACTCTCAAAACTCAATTTTTACTATAGCAGCAGGGTGAAAATGACACTTCATTTTACCCCTTTTACCTTATAAGGGTCTTTTTAGGATGGGCATTAATGGCATTTTCCATTTTTCATCCTCTTTTTCACTGGGGCATCAGACACATCATCTATCGGGAGCTAAATCACTGTTCCCCTATCACTATCAACTTCTTCTTCCATGATTTATCTCCCGAGGGGGCATCATCGACAATAAAAAATCAGAAACATATTAGGGGCAAAAATTTTTATTTTCTTTGAAGCAATGCGTTTCACACATCACTTCAAAGAGGGGCAAAATGTATACGCATAAAAATGGTCATGTCTATAATCCTGAAAATTAATTAAATATTTATTATTTAATTATTTCTTCTAAAGTCCTCTACATATGATTAAATTTAATTAATTTAATTATATTGTTCATTCATCTTATTCTTCTTCCATAATTAAATAAATTTATTTTATTTAATTATTTTCATATGTCCACTTAATTAATTAAATAAATACATTCTATTTATTTAAATTAATTATCATTGTTTGAATTTAAATTAAATCTTTTGATTTAATTAAGTTTAAATATCTCTCTTCTATTTTAATTATTCTTCTAATTAATTAAATATTTTATTTAATTAATTTCATAAAAGGGATCTAATTAAATAGATCTTATTTAATTAAATATCTTATGCTTTCTTTCTAAATCAAAATTAGGTATTTTACCTGATTGTGAAATCTTCTCATATCATAATTAAAAAATTTATTTAATTATGAGATATTCTGCTTTTTTCAATAAAAACCTGATTAAAGCTCTTTTCTTATCACAAGCTTTCTTCTGCTTTTAAAAGCTTAATTAAATATTTTATTTAATTAAGAAAAGTTGAATGTCATCCACAAATAAATAATTGATTTTTTTAATTAATTATTTATCAACTTTAAATCTTTCTTTTATCTTTTTAAAAGAAAGATGATTTCTTATCTTCTTGTCCTTTTTCCCTCTTTCATAAAAATAGAAAAATCTTGTTTTTAGGTTTCTTCTATTTTCTCTTCAATTTCATCTTTCTTCAGCCGTTCAATCTGCCAAGAATTATCATAACCGTTAATTGAGACAGCCAATCAGAATCATTCGAAAAACTCAATAAATACCGGTGTGAATCCAAGCATTGGTAATAGGCAATCAATTAGAGTTCATGCATTTAGTTCATTTAGCATTTTAATTTTATAGCATCATGTTTATTTCAAGTTTATTATTTCAAATCATTATCATAGCTTAATCTTGCATCTACATCATATCAAAATCTCATTCTTTAGGAAGATAGTTTGTTGAGCCTAGCCTACAATCTGAGAACACAAGGCTGGAATCGACAAAAACACTAAAGATAGAGGACGATAGGACGACAATAGAAGCAGGATACTGAGTTTGCGTCTCTTTACCTTTTATATTCTATTTTTTTATAATGTCCTATTGGTGTGTTTGAATATTTGTTTCAAGTCATTTACGCATCTATATTTTCATACACACAATGATCTATTGGAGCCTATAATGGCATTTGGTATGAATAGATGTATTGAGAATGTTAAAAGTCCTAAGGGTCCTGAAATGACCATAGGACCAAAGAACTTTGTAAATGGACCAATACGGTCCAAGAGGTGTAGGTAGGTTATTAATTTTCTAATTAGGTCACTTATGGTTAGACATTGAAGTTTAGATAGTTTTTTATTCAGTATAAATCAATAAAATGAGAGTTGTAATTTCAAATTTTCAAATTTCAGTTTGGGCAGGAAAGTGAGTTTAGGGGTTTAATTAACCTTAATGTAATGGAAACCAAATTTAATTGGTTGGGATGGTTGGGGAATTGATCTATAACCCTAGGAGAATCACTTGTATGGATGTTGATGAGTTTTTGAAGGATTTGTATGGACTGTTCTCAAGAAAAAGCAATAAATTATAGTTTTTGCATTATTTTGTGATTTTTTGGCAGTCTATTGATTTCCTATTGAAGTTTGATTCAATGTGATGGATTAATCACTGATATTTTCATGTTTTCAAACTATTGAATGCTCTAAAAGATAATAAGAATCAATTCTTGTATTTTTTTTGCTAACTGTCTATAGGAAAAGACAAATTTACATAGTTTTGAGGGTTTTAAATGAATAAATGATCCATTTCATATGGTGTTATGACTGAAAACTTATGAAATGCATCAAATCTAACATGACCAAAAGAAACTAACAACTAAGTGTGCAGGAAAGATGGAAAACTGAAGTGTGCATAGTGTTTTGGCATGAAAAAGGCATGAAGATGGACCCTAGGGTATAGCAGTGAATGATCTGCTTTAACAAGTGATATTTTTTTGAGTTCTAATAGTTGAGCAATGATGAGTTAATTGTGAAAAGTCAAAAATTAAGACCTGGAAGTGTTTGGAAGACCTAGAATCAAAAATCCCTAGTTTTGAGCCAAATTAGGGAGGGTTTTGTAATTGGGCATGTTAAGAGTAACCTAGGAGATTAAAAGCCTAAAAATATTTGGTTTGGGAATGTTTTGGAAGACTGTTGAGAGTCTCAAGGTCAGGGGACAAATTTGAAGAGGGGTTGCTTTGGAAAATAGGGCTAATTAGGCCTAATTTTGAGGAAACACCAGGGTTAGAAGAAAGATTGTCTAAAACAAGTGATGCCAAGGAGTTGATATGTTGTTATCCATCACAAAACACATCTAATACAATCACTAGATTGGAGGTTCAATTGCAAAGTTTGAGGAAAAAGACAAGAATCCTTCGCCAAAGGCCTAATAGGGCTAGAAGGCTAGTTGAGCAGCAAAAGTGAGTTTTGTTCAAAATAGAGGGTTAGGGCTTGAGAACCTTTTGAGTCAAATAAGGTTAAGTATTTTGAGTTCATTCCAATGATTTGGAATCACAAGGGAAGAAAATAAGTCATGAATGTAAAGTTTAGGCTTTATCTTCAAATTGGCATCTAGTTGAAAGGTTGTGAGTGAACCATTGAAAGTCTGATAACTTGGTGTTTCTTTCAAAATACTTGACCCTCTACATTAGAGTGGTATCAGAGTAGTGAGTAGGTCCTTTAGGGGTTGGAGAAATAGCAATGGCACCAAAGAATCAATTGGCAAGAGAGTTGGAAGAGTTGAAGGAGATCTTGGAGAGGGAGAAAAGAGAAAGAAGGGAACAAGAAGCAGCAAGAGCAAGAGAAGAAAGGAAATGGAGAAGAGAGAGAGATACTATGTAGGCAAGGATCAATAACCTTGAGAGGAGTAGGAGGAGAGAAGAACAAGAAGACCAAGAAAATAATGATGAAGATAAAGAGCATGTGAGGGTAAATCAGGAATAGCAAGCAGATGATACAAAGGACCCTGAGGAAAGGAGGTTAGTGAGGTTGTTGAAAGCAGTATAGGGTCATGGAGGGAAGAGTCACATAGACCTGCCTATCTATCAAGGGAAGATGGATAGTGAGGAGGTGTTGAGATGGCTTGATGCCTTAGAAAACTACTTTGAATTTGAGATGGATGAAGAGAGGAAGGTTAAGTTTGCTAAAACCAAGTTGAGAGGCATAGCATTGACATGGTGGACAAGTTTTCAGAATGATAGGTTGGCTAGAGGATTGGCAAAGGTCTCTACATGGGCAAGGATGAAGAGTTTGGTCAAGGAGCAGTTTCTACCATCTGATTATACCATTCATGTGAAAAGGATGAGACAAAATTTAAAGCAAAAGGACTTAGATGTTATGTACTATACTGAGAAATTTCACAAGCTTAGTATCAGAGGAGGTTATGAAGAAGAGGATGAGAAAATAGCCAGGTACATCAATGGCTTGAGGTACAATCTACAAGATGCGATTGGTTTGCAATTGCCAAGGACATTGGGAGAATGTTTTCAATTGGCCATTAGAGTAGAGGAAAAGGTGAAAAGGAAGCAAGAAAGATCAAACAATGGTGGAAGAGAAGGTAGTTCAAATAGGGGCATAGGTAATAGAGAGCAAGGACAAGGTAGTAATGATAAGAGCAGCAATGACAAAGGTAAAGAGGTATTTTCTAATCAAAGAGGTGGATACATTCCTAGAGGAGGAGGCAGATTTGGAAAAGGTAGAGGACCATTCACAGGTAAATGTTTCAATTGCAATGAACCAGGGCATCCTTCCTTCAAGTGTCCTAAATGGGAACAAGTTGATAAAGGCAGAGAAAGGAGAGCTAACTTGGTACAAGAATAAGAAGACAAGAAGGAGGAACATAAAACATTCATGGCAGACCCTGTGACTGATGGCGAGTTTCTCATGATCAAGCAAGGAGAAAGACTTCATCAAGAGCCAAAGGTAACTATTTTCAAAACAAATTGCCTCAGTCATGGTAAGATCTGCAAATTGCTCATAGATTCAAGGTCACATAGCAATTTAGTTTCACTTGATATGATAATTAAGTTAGGGATTGAAACTTTTGATCATCCAAATCCCTACAAGGCCACTTGGGTAACTCAAGGACAGCATGTAGAGATTGGTAAGAGAGATTTTGTTGATTTCTCAATTGGTTCATATCAGGATAGGGTGCTTTGTGATGTCATTCCAATGACGTGTGGTCATATTATCTTGGGGAGGCCATGGCAGTATTTTAGAAGGACATTACATGATGGGTTTCTTAACACTTATTTGGTTCACAAAGGAGATGTTAGATATCAGTTGGTTCCTTTACCTTTGTAGCAGTCTAATGATAGTTTTGTGATTTGTTTTGAGAAGAGTCTATAGGTGAATAAGCAAGGTGAAATAGGGGAAGGCATTGGTAAGCTGAAAAGAGATAAGTTGCAGCAGGGTTATAAGGTGGATAGTCCTTCAAATTAGTCCTTGTGGGATTTGGATAGTATCAGGGTTGGTGGTATTGAATGCCCTATAAATGAGGGTGATAATGGTGAAGTTCTTTCACAAAGGAGGCATTGGAATGAGGGCAGGAGCAGGGAACAAGAACCTATTGTTCTCAAGCAGCAAAGAGGACACACTAGTCCTTATTTTGGTTTGTCAAGAATGCAGATTGGAAGAAGAGAAAGATAGTGACTTTGGGAGACTACCCACCTTCTCATTGGAAGATGAAAACACATGTGAGCAAGAGGTCTTTTGGTGGCACAACATGTGACACTTCTTGGGACAAGAGTTCTTTCTTTCCTGGGGAGAATGGTGGAGGAGCACCCAGGACCTTCAAGGAGCACTTCAAGAACTAGGAGAGTGCAGGGGTTAGGAGGACCTTCCAAACAAGCCAGCATCAATTATGATCTATTGGAGCCTATAATGGCATTTGGTATGGATAGATGTATTGAGAATGTTAAAAGTCCTAAGGGTCCTGAAAGGACCATAGGACCAAAGAAATTTGTAAATGGACCAATAGGGCCCAAGAGGTGTAGGTAGGTTATTAATGTTCTAATTAGGTCAATTATGGTTAGACATTGAATTTTAGATAGTTTTTTAGTCAATATAAATCAATAAAAGGAGAGTTGTAATTTCAAATTTTCAAATTTTAGTTTGGGTGGGAAAGTGAGTTTAAGGGTTTAATTAACCTTAATGTAATGGAAAATGACTTTAATTGGTTGGGAAAGTTGGGGAATTGATCTATAACCCC
Organism: Sequoia sempervirens; assembly: GCA_007258455.2. Classification (NCBI taxonomy): domain Eukaryota; kingdom Viridiplantae; phylum Streptophyta; class Pinopsida; order Cupressales; family Cupressaceae; genus Sequoia; species Sequoia sempervirens. The sequence continues at coordinate 424,241,250 of VDFB02193867.1, forward strand.
AGGAGAATCACTTGTATAGAGATTGGTGAGTTTTTGAAGGATTTGTACAGACTGTTCTCAAGAAAAAGTAGAAAAATTATAGTTTTTGCATTATTTTGTGTTTTTTTAGCAGTCTATTGATTTCCTATTGAAGTTTGATTCAATGTGATGGATTAAGCACTGATATTTGCATGTTTTCAAACTGTTGAATGCTCTGAAAGATGATAAGAATCAATTCTTATACATTTTTTTGCTAACTGTCTATAGGAAAAGACAGATTTACACAGTTATGAGGGTTTTAAATGAATAAATGATCCATTTCATATGGTGTTATGACTGAAAACTTATGAAATGGATCAAATATAACATGTACCAAAAGAAAATAACAACTAAGTGTGTAGGAAAGATGGAAAACTGAAGTGTGCATAGTGTTTTGGCATGAAAAAGGCATGAAGATGGACCCTAGGGTACAACAGTGAATGATCTGCTTTAACAAGTGATATTTTTTTGAGTTCTAATAGTTGAGAAATGATGAATGAATGGTGAAAAGTCAAAAATTAAGACTTGGAAGTGTTTGGAAGACCTAGAATCAAAAAGCCCTAGTTTTGAGCCAAATTAGGGAGGGTTTTGTAATTGGGCATGTTAAGAGTAACCTAAGAGATTAAAAGCCTAAAAATCATTGGTTTGGGAATGTTTTGGAAGACTGTTGAGATTCTCAAGGTTAGGGGACAAATTTGAAGAGGGGTTGCTTTGGAAAATAGGGCTAATTAGGCCTAATTTTGAGGAAACAACAGGGTTAGAAGAAAGATTGTCTGAAACAAGTGATGCCAAGGAGTTGATATGTTGTTATCCATCACAAAACACATCTGATACAATCACTATATTAGAGGTTCAATTGCAAAGTTTGAGGAAAAATACAAGAATCCTTCGCCAAAGGCCTAATAGGGCTAGAAGGCTAATTGAGCAGCAAAAGTGAGTTTTGTTCAAAACAGAGGGTTAGGGCTTGAGAACCTTTTGATTCAAGTAAGGTTAAGTATTTTGAGTTCATTCCAGTGATTTTCAATCACAAGGGAAGCAAATAAGTCATGAATGTAAATTTTAGGCTTTATCTTCAAATTGGTGTCTAGTTGAAAGGTTGTGAGTGAACCATTGAAAGTCTGATAACTTGGTGTTTCTTTCAAAATCCCTGACCCTCTACATCAATCTACTACCATTATTTATGCAATAGGTGGGGTGGAAGCAAGGTGAACTGATATTTCCACTAGGGGTGGAGAAGAAACAAACATTTCTTGAGAAGTAGGTGGAGGAGTGATGGTAGTAGTAGCAATAGTTGCATTGAGGGTAGAGGCAGTAGGTGGTGACTTTGGCTATTCAATTTCTCCTTCCTCTCCCTCATGGAATGGGTCTACTTGAATGGTGGACATCTCTATGAAAACACTAGACTTCTTTGATTTCTTGGAGGGCTCACCTTCTAACACTATCCTTGAATACACCTTGTGCTTGGGCTAGCGTTCAACTACCTCTTTTCTCTTCCTTGACCGAGTAGTTGGAGGAGATTGTGAAGTTTCTCTAGATGGGTCAATAATAGTAGCACTGTCAATCTCACTCTAGGGTTCATCCTCGAGCTCACTTTATGTTAAAGTGGTTCCTTGTAGTTTCAATTGAACAATCTTCCCATCAATCCATTACTTTTTTCTTGCTTCTGTGGGCTTCATTAAAATATCAAGTTCATTGACCTCTTCCTCATTCTAGTCAATCAAGCACAGTGATAGATTGGCAACAACAGCATACCTATGATCAATGACCGTGTTCTCATCCACAACAATTTGGTCTAGCACTGGGAAAAAATTAATTGTTTTGACAAAATATGTCATCATGTGCATGTAGTTCCTCATATGCCCTTCTTTATCATCTCTGCAAATTTCCCAAAAGTCCTCAACTTTATGCAAATGGGAAAATTCTACCCCAACTGCCTTCTTCAATTTTCCATATAGGTCCATTCGTGGTCGAGAAGTGTTGAGCTCTAAGTTGTATTCAATGATCTCTTTCTCTAAATACTCTACACACTGGGATGTGGGAAGTGAGTACATTCCTTCACCCAAGGTAAGGGGATAAGGAATCCTCACCCTATTCTTGTCACTCAAAAGGGTGTGTGCTCACTGCAGCTATCTAAAGAGTTCAAACAATACCAACCAACCATTTGGGTACCGAGTAGTTTATAGGGTCTCTCTAAAAATCCCTCGGCTCATATGTACGTAAACTTGGGAAACTAAATAAATAGAAAGCCAAACCAATGGATGAATGCATTAGAATTGTGTGTCACCCTCCTTTCAAAGTCACCTCCAAGCAATCTGATGATGTGCTTGATGAAGGTGTCATTAACTCTGCAGTAGTCCTTCTTGAACTTCCTATATTGCAGCCATGGGTATTTTTCATATACTTTCATTTCCCTCCCTAGAGTCTGGCTTGGTGCCATACACAAGCCTCTATATTGAACACAGTCAGCTAGCAGGTAGACTAGGTATGAGGTCATATAAAACTATGAGATTTTTTTTACAGCTACAAACTACTCTTAAAAGTAGTTGCTAATCATTCATGCCCAATGGAATTGGGTCTTTCCTTAGATAATCTCCTCTATGAAATACAACATCCATTCTTGGAAGAAAGATGTAGTTGGAAGACCCATAACTCTGCTCAATAAGGTTACCAAGTCATGGTAATCTTTGTAGAAATCACTTCGTAAGAGTTCTTGGGGCACTTTGTTTGCACTATCCCTCTTCTCCTTTAACCATTATTGATTGATGAGTTTCTTACACTTGAGGAGGTTGGCATTCCACATTTTCTCAGCATATTCCTTGGATGTTTCCTCCATTTCATCAAAGGTAAGGATATGAAATGTTTTCCCTATTGATTTGGCAGACAAATTAGTCAGTATGTTGCCATCACTATCTATAATTATTTTAGTGTTCTCTTGATATGCCTTTGTACAAGCCATTACTAATTGAAGAGAAATGAGGGCAAGTGAAAAACCAATGGCCTTGTCCAACCCACTCTTCCTTATGTTCTTGGAATTCTTGATGATCAGGTTGACGATGACCCTCTACGTGAATTCATCAATGTCAATATGCCCCAAGTTAGTATCTAAGATCTTGTCCCAATCTATGGTGACCTTTGACTTGAGGGGTTCTCCCTGGAACTTGTACTTCATTTGATCCTTATATTTCTTCCCTCTTGGTGTCTTGGTAGCTTTCTTATCCTTTTCCTTCTCCATAGATGACTCTGAAGGTCTTGTAGTTGGTTCCATATATCCTTTAAGCAAGGGAGCAGTAAGCACATTCAATTATAAAACATGAGGAACATTAGACAAAATCCTACAAAACAATGATAGATCAAGTAATTCATCATTCAAGGATCCTAACTCTCCTTTCAGATCACATTTAACCTTTTACCAGAGGGAGATATGACAATGCGGGCCCAGGGGTGCAGAATTCCCTAGGCTAGTAGCCGTTTTAAAAGTAGTTGCAAACAGACGACATTCAGGACACAACAACCCACAAGGTTCTACCCACATTGGGATTTTTCCATGAAATGGGGTGCACTAAGAAGGTTAAGTCATTTTAGTATGTGGTTCAAATCCATTGTGAAGTTTTGGAAATGTTAAGCTCACCATTCAAGTAGTGGGCCCAAGGAGTGAAGGAGCAAAGGGTCTCTTAGCTATTTGAGGCTCCATCGTTGAAATAATGCTGACATAGCAGCTTCTTGCAAGTGGCCACCCGCAATGCAGGAACTATGGCCTTATAGGATGATGTGGTTTATCACTATATTTCAAGTGGTTTGGATGAGTGAGGGCTAGAAGATGCTGAAAGGCACTAGCAGTTAGACATTTCGAACGGCAGAGGTGAGATCAAAGTCCACCAAGGGAGGCCTACATCATCAAATTCGCATGAGGCATAAGTATCATTCATTCATTGGAAAACAACTAAAGGGAGGCAATAGTGTCATGTCATGTGTAGCCAGCCAACATGAGTTATTGGCCGTTTTCATGTGACGAAGATGGGATTGTTGTTTGCAAGTGGCTACCCACATGGGGCAGCCCACGAAGTCCTTTACACTTAAGAATTTTCATCTTGGGCTAGGGAAGAGGCATCAAGTGCAAGTTTTGTAGGGCAGAGAGATGGTCACCCGAGGTCGTTTTGGACAATAGACACCCTATAGAAGACCACAGATGGAAGTCTGCTATAGGAAACCTGTCAAAAGGGGCTAACACTTAGATATTTTGTACAGAGGAATCGATGGAAACAGTTTGGGTGGGTTCGAGCTATCAGAAGGGTCTCAAGGATTTACTGTTTAGAATAGTCATGTGGGAAGCGATGAAAGTGTAGCAGAAGTCTGCATTGGATGGTCTGTATTAGATAGGTTAGCTACTTTTTCTTTGAGTTCAGTTGGCAGTGATGAATGTGGGGTCCGCTGGGTGAATGAAAGGGTTACTATGGTCGTTTAGAATGGAAAACCCAGGGTGGAAGCCCACAAATGGAAGTACACAATGATAATTATGCAAGGGACCTAGACTTAGGCATTTTGATGTGATTGATTTTTTATTGAAGACCATTAGGGCGGGGTTTGCCTAGTGGAAGGATGGTATCAGTTAGTTATTTGAATGATGGGGCACAAAGAGAATTCTATAGGTGGAGGCCCATGCTTGTGGACCCGAGAGGGCCAAAGGATCTTTCTTTTTGGCTTATGAATTTTGGGCTAAGTCCAAGACAAATGGCCAGTCAGGGGTGTCTTCCCGAGAGGGGGGCCCAATGAGGATGTCAACCAACTTTTGGAGTTTGGTGTTCAAAGGCTAAATTATTAGTGATGGGTGCCTTACAAGCTGCAATGGAATGATTTCACTGGTTCAAGAATGGTCGTGGGAGGTACAAGTCCCGCAAGCCTCCTGTGGGCAATTTTCAAAGGATTTCAAAGTTTTAAAATATGGGTTTTGTTTGCTAGGGTTTCATCTAATTGGTTTGAAGGCCTTTTGTTCCTAAGACTTTTTCAATTTTGTAGAAATGAAGAAAAAACACATGAACAAGCGGCAATGGAAGACTGAGCCAATAAACTTGATGAAAATGGCTGAGGAAACTACAACAATCAATGCTTGGGCAGTAATGCAATCCTATGGGTGCAAAGGTGGCGATGGTGGGAGGATCTGACAGGATTTCTGAAACTTCTAATAGTGAAAATGACATGTCAAACCTACTATTTATAGAATCTGTAGCATTTAGTTCCCACCATTAATAAGGGTACAGAGGTGACTGAAGTTGGTGAACAAGCATTTCAAAAGACAATGATGGGAATGGCAAGATCTGCAAGGTGGGCGACATCTAAGAGTTGGTTGTTAGGAAGGTCATCGAAGAAAGTTACAAAGGAGGCCATGGGTCCTACAAGGTAGGAGGATGTCTTGAGTCAACCATTTTTAACAATGAAGATGCCACAAAATCCCACACAAGGCAGCTTGTAGGCGCAGACCTTCATGATCCAGAGGATGGTAGTTTTGCAACTTAAGGGAAAACTACCAAGGAGATTTCACAGAGTCCAAAGACTTGCAAATTATAGAAGTGGTGAAACTTGGTAAACTTAAGGTGGTTCTTCTAAGACTCCTTGACCACTTAAAACCCAAAAATAGGGGGCACACAAAATGAGCTAAAAGGAAAAGGAAACCTGACAAAGAGAGAAGACATGGTCCTCATTTTGAATAAGGTAAATTCTCATTCAAAACCCAGGATCTCTAGATTCATAGACCAGGGGCCAGTTTCCAAAAGTGAACTAGGGGACTCAAAGGAGAACAAGATCCTTAACTGAATCAAATCATGAAGTGTCCCAGAAGTGTGTGCATATATTGAATTCATTCCCTTTCCTTAGAAGTTGTGATAAATGGGAGTTATTCAGACCAAGCAAGCTACATGAATCATATAACTCCAAAAGTAACTTGGACATTGCCCCACTTCTAGTTAGGAAACCATAGCCTTGATGGAGTTGTCATTGTGACCTTACAAACATTGATCTACTACCAACCAAGCATCCATAGCCATCGTAGAGTTGTCCTCACACCCACACGGTTGCTTCATTTCAATATTTTCTTTTCATTCCTTTCTTTTGATATTTCTTTTAATACTATTTTCCTTTGCTCAACTGTGTAAGCATTGAAGCTTACTCTGGGTTTGGAGTCACAGTGGTCACTAAAGTAGAATTGATATTTTTTTTACTTTTCAGGCCATCATAATGACAACTATATAGCTCTTTAGAAATAATTAGTACTTTTTTTGTGTGAGACCTGAGATGAATGTAAAAGGATTTAGCTAACGGTTGGGTTCTAAGTCAAGTCAGAGTTCAAATAAGGAGACCTTTCCATAGTAGCAATTAGAGATCAATAGTTGGGAGTGAATATTTATCTAAAGAACACTAAGAGAAAGTAGCAAAGTGAACCACTCATCAAATTGAGCATGACCACCACATCAGAACAAAGGGACACTCATAGCCAAACAAAACTGTTAAGAAACGAACAAGATTAGAAGCAATGCAAAATAGCAAAGTAAGGAAACCAAAAGCAACCTAAACTAACCTATATATAGGCATTTACAAAGATCAAGCTCAAAAGAGCTCAGGCGAGGAAGTAATGCTTGAGGTGTTGCCCATTGACAGGAAATGAGGCATTCTCACTAGTTAAGGTCTTGAGTCAGAAAGCATTGTCTCCCAAGATTTTAGAAATTTCAAAGGGGCCAAGCCAAAGCTTGTTGAATTTTTCATGCCCCCCTTTCTTTTCATGGGCCTTGTCCCAATAGAGGACCAGATCAGTGATTCTAAAGGACTTTACTTTGGCTTGTTGATCAAACCATCTATTGACCACGCCCTAATTTTTGATGAAATTTTCAATGGCTCGGTCATGCACTTCTTCCAAGTGGAGTAACTTAGCTAAGTGGGATTTTTTTCAATCCCTTTCTTTGTAAAAGTTGTTGATGAATTGGAGGGTTGGGATCTTGAGGTGAATAGAGAATACAGGGTCTAAGCCATAAATGAGGTGAAATGGGGAATCACCCAAGGAAGCCTTGTTATGTGTGCGATCTACCCAAAGGGAAAAATGAAGTGAGTGTGCTAGTCCTTAGGATTCCTATCGAGAAATTTTTTGATTATGGCGATGAAGTTCTTGTTTGTAGATTTAGCTAGGCCATTACCCTGGGGATAATAATTGGATGAAAATTTGAGGTCAATTCCATAATCAAAGGCCCAACTCATGAATTTAAGTGAAGAAAAGGTAGGGCTATTATCACATACTAGAGTGTATGGAAACCAAAGTGATTTAAAATGTAACTTTTGAGAAAAATAGTAACTACCTCTATAGTACATTGCCTACATGCAATAGCTTTTGTCGATCTAGTACAATAATCCTATGACCCACAGAGGATGGTGTGCTTACCAGAGCAATGAAGTCGAGAACCCATTGGGAAAATGATCTTACATCCAAAACAGGTTGCAGTGGGGCAACAACATTTCATTCTCTAGTTGTGGCAATCTGGTAAACGTAGCACGTACAGACATGGCTATGATAAATCATAAAGACTGATGGCCAGTAATATCTAGCTCATAGGATTTGATGAGCAGTGGAGTCTCCAGATCCATGACTAGTGCCAAACTTATCATGTAATTCTTTTAGCACCCATGTTGCTTCTTCTTTTTTGAGGCATCTAAGGTATATCCCTTCATGATTCTTCTTATAAAGTATAGACCCTCATAGCATGTAGTTTCTTCTCTTCACTTAGAGAGCACATTTTTGAATTTCCTATAGGTGAGATAGGCACTTCTTGTTCACTAGGTAGTAGAAAATATCATTATACAATTCTTTGGGGGAGGTGTCTTCAAGTTGGTATTGTTGGACTGTAAGTTTGGGTCCTACTTCAACCGCTGCCTTAGCTATTGTTCGGGTGAGAGTATGTCCTCTCACTAGTTTCATTGGCTAAATTCCCATGTTGTATTCTTGTAGTAGGGTGACCCAATTTTCTCTTCTTTCTCCTAATTCATTCTACATTAATAGTGTTTTCACTGCTGGGTTGAGCATGATGGAAAACACCTTGTTTCACAGGATATAGTGTTTGAACTTCTTAACTCCTCTGAACAAAGCATAAGCTTTCTTTTTCATGCTGTGATATCTCAATTCCACATATTTTAATGGAGCACTCATGAAGGAAATTGGGTGCTCACTCCCTTCATCATCCTTTTGAGTTAGAATGCTGGCACATGAATGATTTCAATCAAATGAATAAATATAGAATGGCTTCAAGTAATCAAGAGTAACTAACACATGAGCCTTAGCAATAGCCTTCTTGATTTCCTTGAAGGCCTGCTTTTCCTCTAGAGTCCACTCAATTTCAGCATCTTGCTTCAACATGGCATTGAGGGGCTTGACTATTTTAGCAAAGCCTATAGTAGATTTTCTAACAAAATTTATCTTTCCAAAGAAAGATTTCAATTCTTTCTTGCTGCCTGGCAACTGGATCTTTAAGAGGGACTAGATATGCTCAGGGTCTATTGATATTTCTCACTCTAAAATAATATTCCCGAGCTACTTACCTTTTGTAACTCTGAAGATGCACTTCTTCAGATTAAGGGAAACCCCAGTTTCTCTGCACCTCTAAAAAAATTTGCATAAATTAGAAAAATGGTCACCTCACTTCCTTGAGAACAAGGTAAGATCATCCATGTAGATGATAATACACTATCCAATTAGATCTTTGAATGCTATGTCCATTGCACATTGGAAGGTGGCACATGCGTTGATGATTCTGAATGACATTCTCCTATATGCAAAGGTTCCCCACTTGGTGTGAATGCTATCTTATGCCTATCTTCATATTGCACCATCACTTGGTTATACCCAGAGTACTTGTCTAAGAAGGAAATCATTTGTCAACCATTGATGATCTGTAGCACCTTGTCTAATGAGGGAACTGGATAATTATCTTTTTCTGAAGCTTTGTTCAAGTTACGAAAGCCCACACACAACCTGATTTCTCCATTCTTCTTCCTAACTGGGACCAAATTATCCACCCATGTGGAGTGCCTGACTGGAAATATGATTTGAGGTGAAAGTAATTTTTTCACTTCCTTGTAAATGATGGGCTCCAATAAGGTGTTAATGGGATGTTGTCATTGTCAGCATGGGAAGACATCGAGTTTAAGAGGTATAGTGTTTGTGATGATCGAGGTATCACATGTCTTTAAATCTTCATAAATCCATGCAACTACATCATGATAATTCTGCAAAGCATCAATGATTCACTTCCTTACTTCTGACATGAAGACTTTACCAATGAACACATTTTTGACCTCCTTAGCTATTCTGAGATTATGAGTGTCACACTAGTTGTCAATGGAATCTTTCTTTTCCTATTGGTCCTGGTCTTAGATCTGATCTAGATCAAATATACATTCAAGCTAGACCATACCCCTTATAATAGTGTTAGTTTTGAGATTGATGACCCCTTCTATATCTAATTTGGCCCCATCAGGCCCACCTTTGTCAATTATTTGGGTTGCAAACACATTGAAACTAGTGATAAATTACAAGATGTGCTTATCATCATTGAACACCTAAAAATGGGTGACATTATCAAGCACAAATGGGGTGGAGGTAAGATCAATGGTGAACCTTTTGAGACCTAACAATGAAAATGGTTGAAGGGTACTGGCAGTTTGAGCCAAAGTATCAATAGTATGGTTTTGGGATCAAGGGATCAGCTAAATATTGAAGGCATCTAAGCTCTCCAGAAGATCCCAAACTCTATGCCTATAGTTTGCTAGTCTTTTGTCGTGGTAAGAATACAACTTTCTAACTTGCTTTATCACTAGTTTTGAATCACCAAAGACTTGCAACATTTTAACTTACTTTCTTAGGGCCATTAGGTGGCCATGAAATACTTCCTCATACTCTACTACGTTATTTGTGCAATAGAATTGGAGCCTATGAGCAATAAAGTAAGTATTACCCGTGGGGATGATGAGCTCAAATCCTGCTCTAGCTCCTTGCTTGGACTTGAATCTATTGAAGCACAACGTCCAGAACTTAGAGGGCTCCTTAACCTTAGGACTATTCAAGCATTCATTTCTCCTTGGTTGTGTGCTTGCATCTACAATTTCTAAAGCAGGTACTGGCTCAACATGATTGGAAACAGGTTGTCCTATTGGTAGCTCCCTTTGAGAAGTGAACTATCCTTTGATATGTTCTACTACTGTTTGGTACAAGCAAAACTCAAATTCTAAGTGAGCAGAATTATGCACCTTGCACCAACTAGGCAACAAGAGTTCTCAAATATCCATTTTTCCCCCTAGGTTAAGCTTGTCTTGTATACACTTCTCCATGAAGTCTTGAAATTCGTCTAGTTGTCCCAAATTATTATCATTGTAGGGTTCATCCTCATCTAATTCTACTAGCATTTTGGTGCTCTAGGGTGTATAGGCTAAGTTGGACGGAGGGCTGGATAGTACCAGAAAGACTTCTTCAGCCACCTCTTCTTCCTGGGGCTTGACTCTTCCTGATATGCAATAGGAGAATAATTTCCCAATGCAGTTTTAGCAAACAACATCTCATTGGTGTTCTTGTATTTTTTAATCATAAATTTCATGCGTGGTTCCCGTTCTATTATGAATATGGTTTGTAACCCCTTCCATGGAAACCACATGTTGGAAAGGTCAGCCACGACATACCCATTCAATGCTTGGGTGAAGTCTCGTCCCAATATCATGCAATACATGTCTAGGATGTCTGCAACTTGGATATCGATAACCTGATGCACCATTGGATTAGCAACAATTTGCATGTGTATTCTATTAATTTCCCCAACTGTGTTGATCTTAGTCTTGTCTAGCTGTGTGACCTTTTGTCGGGAAGGGGTTGGGACTATTTCCAAAGCTTGGCATATAGTGAGTGACATGACATTAGCTAATGCTCCAGAATCGATTAAGCAATTGTGCAAGTTTTTCCCAAATATAATTATAGTGGTGAGAAAGGGTGTCATTTCCATCTTGCCTTGAAACAAGCCCATGGGGGTGTCTACCTGAAGCACTTGACCTTTATCTTTCTCATTGGTATTATCCTTATTTGTGTTTGATTATGCTCTTTGGTGGGCTATTTTCTAGTTTGTTGACCTAAAGGGACATCCTTTTTCTTGCCTACAATTTCCTAAATTATAGGCTCATGTTGTGGCTCTTCAAAAGAGAATCTCTTGGTTGGTATTTATTGTGTTGAATTAGAGGAAGGGGTCCCATTGATTACCTTAAAGAAAGTGTGCCTAACTACAGGGACCTTAAGTAACTCAAAAGCAGACAAGTTGATCTTGACCTTCTTGAACTCTTCTGCAACATACTCACCCATCTATTCAATCTCAACTTCAAAGTCTCTACCTAAGGAAGAGTTATTTGACTATTTTTGCATTTGATTTGGCTATTTGTTCTTGTTAAAATACTAGTTGGACATGTGAGGAAAGCCTAGATTATTACTTGCATTCATATCCGATGGGGTGCTAAATTTATTGGGTGGCATAGAAGTAGTGAAAGTACCTCCACCTGCTTGCCTATTTTTTAGGTAATAAGGGGTGACCCATTGTTGCAATGTATGTACTTCATCTTCACGTTGCCCCTCTTCATCTACTAGACCATTATCTACCGAATCAAAAATTTGTGACAAGGGGACTTCATTACTTACCTCTTTTACTTCGTCCTCCTTTGGGGAAACAGTCTCAGTTTCTAGTACATTGCTCTCACTTCATGGGAATGAGGCTTGATTGACCATGAGAACATAAGATTCATAGGGCTCAAATGGGACTAGATCTTGGATACCAACACTATCTACAACATTTTGAACCTCTACTTGAAAGATCTTTTCTATCATGAGGAACTTGCGACAGTCCAACTCAGAGTGCCTATTTGATTTTTGGATCCAACACCATTCAGACAAGGCCACCTCGGTGAGATGCATGCCACTAGTTGTCTTTTCTACACTAGTAGGTTGATCAAGACGAGTAGGGACACCTCCATTGTTTGGCCTTGTATTCCATTTCCTATTTTGTCTTTGTGAGGGCCTTCTTTCAAAGTTCTGATTAGAATTTTTTCCTTGTTCATAGTTTTTCCCAGATGAGGTACCAACGTCATAGTTATCCCTATTCTCTCGATTGAGATTGGCCTAAATGCTGAATTGGGAGGCTTGTAGCTAGTTGTTCTGATTTCTTAAGTGTGTCATTTTTGTAGACATTTTTTTTATCATCTCCATCAGTCCATCTAATTGATCCTTCTCTGCACTACTTGCCTATGGTGTTTGATTTTGGAGAAAGAGGAATTGTGCTGCTAGTTGGTTCTACTGAGCAGGTAGGAATTTAGGCCCTTTTAAATATAATGGCACTTGAGGTGGCTGCAAATAATCCTACTATTGTTGAGGTTGCAAATAATGGGGCACGGGAGGTGCTTGATTCATGGGCATTCTTGGATGAGGAACTATGGGCAATTACAAAACATGGTTCATAAGAGGCATCTAATGTTGTAGAGCTTGAGTGAGTCCTTGAATCTACATGGGATGAGTGACCTATCCCAAGAAAGGTAGCGGATCAGAATTTTTTTCCCCAAGTCAGTGTTGGTTATGATCGCCTCAGCATAAGCATCCACCAACCTGGCAAGTGGCGGATTCATTCTCTTCACCAATGCTATAGTGAGGTTGTCTAGAGTGGCATAGTAGACTGGTAGAAAAAAATCATTAAGCACATATGGATCTTGTAATCTCATGTATGCCTAATGGAATTGATTATTGAAGGAGCTAATTTGTTCATTTACCTCCCTATGCACAGACATGAACTGCTAATATAGCTCTTAAGGGAAGATCAGAATCTTATATTTCCTCAAGAAGGCATTCTTCAAAAGGTCCCAAGTGGTGATGGATCCTATTGGAAAGTTAATGTACCAGTAAAATGCTTCCTCTCCCAAGGAGTAAGGGAAGATTCTACACACCACATCCTCATGATCAATCTACATATCTTTAAGCATTGTTTGGAATATCTTGATATGTTCTTGAGCTATCCTCTATGGATCCCGGGGATTAAATTTCATGCAAAATCCCTTCGGGTTCTTGGGCATATCATGGTAAGTGTTCAATAACAACGGAGAGGGAAGATTCCCAGCCAAGCCATGAAGGGAGGCAAAGGTGGTATTTGTTGTTGAACAGTAACTTGGGGCTGCGTAGGGGCATCAACAATTAAGATTGCACCTTGGACTTGAAGGGTAGGGACCACGGCAGTGCCCTGGCTATGGGAAGTGAGTGGGTAGAAAGCAGTTTGAGATGGTTGAGTGGAGGAAGTGGATGTAGAAAAGGAAGGATGACCATGGTGTGAGAGAGTGGAAGGAAGAGGTGAAGATGGAAGTGAAGTGGATGGAGTGGATGAGGAGGAAGGAGTTCCGTCTCCTCCTTTAGTCTTCCTAGCCCTTGTATAGGGCTGTAACTCTTGGAACTCCTCTTTTTTTGGAGTAGATCATAGAACTCTATGAAACCATTCAGGGGAAATTGAACCTATTCGATCCAGCTTAACTCAAGAAGGCCCTCCTTCTAGCACCATTTTTTTTTATGGGTGTTTTATGCACTTCTCAACATAGGTAATGCATAGGTGCATCACCTTTCTTGAAAAATAATATTCTACAATCAAATCACATAACACTATCCCAAGGTCTCTCGGATGTCAAGTCATGACTTGCTTGGAATATCTCAATGGGTTCAATATGATCTTGTTGGTAATCACAGGGCAACCTTACATAAGTTAAATTGGAGGGGAATTAGCTTTTCAAGTGGAGTTCTTATGGAGTAGAAATTGATGTACAATTGTTTTCAGTTCAAACCAACAGTATAGAACTCTATTACATCATCAGATTTGGCTTTACAATTTGTAATGAACCTTGCTTAAGGTTACTATTTAGAGGAAAATTCAAAAGGGTAGGGAAGAGAGTAAGTTCCTAAAACTGAAACTACTAATGAATAGTGATAATGGAGGACTCTACAGTGGACAATCTTCCCAAAACTAAGTCCCACTTAACCAAATTAACTCACAGTCTCATGAAACTAGAGTAATCTTCTAAGGTATATAGATTTTCAATCATTCATTCACCATAAATCATGAAAAAAAGATAGAATTTTAGTGAAACATTCAATTCATGTCCAAACTAACTTTACACTGTTGTTTATCATCAACAAACAACAAAAAGTATGGACAGGGAAGGGCCTCAACACAACATAATTCTTCAATACCAATGAACAACATTAACCAACCTACTGAAAGCATGTAAATCTCATAGAATAACAATGCAAATCTATTCAAATTCATTAACTATGAGGATAATAATCATGAAATATGAAATTGGAACTCAAGAATCCACCAAATCAATGAATTTCTATTAAAATTCCAGTAGCATGCCTTTACAACAACTCAAATCTCTCTTGAAAATGAGAGGAGACCCCCTATTTATAATGTCCAAAGAGAAAAATGAATGGAAAAGCTTTAACCTCATTGTGTGGCCAAGATTCACTACAAATTAGGGTTTCACCTAACCCAAATATTTTGCAATATAAAATACATTTTTGTCCTCTAGCGTATTTTGTCTTCTAGTGACTAGTATTATAGCTCTTTTGTCTTTAGTTGATTTCCTTTTTGTTGCAACTACTCTATGATGAATTTATCATCTATAATCAGATTTCCTTGATTCTCTTGGGTAATGGCATATTTCACAAATTTTCCAACCAAGATTTGAAGCTTGTTCATTTCAATTATTTCTGATTAATGAATCTAAAAAGTGAATTTCCTAGATCATTTGGTGATCTCCTCCTAGTATTTCATGCACTTCAGAGTGGCCTTGACCAATTGCTTTGATAGAAAAAATTCCTTAGAAATGAAGTGCATAAAGAGTGGTGCTAGATCATCTATCACACCCTCTTCCATTTTCTTGTGAAACTGTTCCTTAAGCTTTTTTGTATCCAGTTATTTAGTAGGAATGTCTTGGTCAGTCAGGAGCTTAAGATAGTTCTTAGTATTAGTTTGGTACTCCTTTTTCCACCGGAGATCAAACCCAATCTCATGTAGCACCTTTTCCAACACTTCATTCCTATGATCTAGGGCTAGTTTCCATGTTTCGACCAACTAGTGGTTGTCCTTACCAATGGAAAACTCCTTATCCCAGGCTTTTTCTAGCATTTTTAAGATAGCCTCAATTTTGGGGTTGGTAACTCGATATTGCTCCATAAAGTGAAGGAAAATTTCCTCCAAGTTTCCCAAGTGTTTGTATACATTCCTAAATTTGTTTATTGTCCTAATATCATAGCCTATGCCTATATCACCAGTGTAGATTACCCATCATAACCATTCTTCGATGGCATTCATCCAATTCTTTCTTCTTTCTAGCTTGTTGATATGATCTTTAGATAGGAGTAGTAATGGGGTTGATGACATTGTTGGTAGTTCCTTAGCAGATGACCATTGTTGAATATAAGTTGTCAAATCCACCACTTGTGCATTTAACTCCTCCTTAGAGGATTTATACTTATTCATTTGATGCATAATGGTGGTGATGGATCCCTGAAGATGGTCAATTTTTTGCTCCCCTATGGCTGTCTCTAGATCAGTGGTCAAGATATTATAGCTAACTCCTCCTTCCACCACCAGATTAGCTATCTACATATTCCTAGGTACTGAGGCATCCATTGTTAGATGTGATCTAACCTTTGGTTTCTCTTCTTTCTTTGTGATTATATGTGCTCAAGCTAGAATGGCCTCCAGTCTTGCCTTTGGATCCATAGGGGTTGGGGTTTTCTTCTGCAGTTGCTTTTCTAGCCACTCATGCATCTAGGACCCTCCCTTTGGTGATTCATGACCACCCTCATCTTCTTGAATATTTTGAATTTCTATTTCTTTGTTTCTCAGAAACTCTTTTTATGTCTTTTCTTCCTCTTCTTCATTTGAATCTTGAATAAATATAGTTTCTTTCTCTGGAGATTCAGTGGTGGCCATGTGTTCTTTGGGGTTATCCCCCTTTTGGATCTCTTCTATTCTTCCTTTTCTTGTTCATGTTCCTTGTGAGACTCAACCTCTTCTTCAGGCTTGTCCTCTTCTTTCTTCTCTTCTTCTTTCTCTTGTTCTTCTCTTGAGGGAGGAATTTCCCCATCATGCTTAGGGCTCTCTTCTTGTTCCTTGGTTGGAGGTTTTGTAGTTATCTCTGCTCCTTCATCTATTTCATTCTTCTCCTTAGAGGGTTTCTTTACAACTTCTTCTCCAACATCCCTGAGTTGTTTGGTGAGTTCCTCCTCAAATTCTTGATCAAAAGTTTCCATGATGTACTTTGCGCTAGAATCTTCTACGTCTTCCTCAGAAGACTATGTTTCTTCTTCCTCATGTAACACTTCATCAATCATCAGGTGTTAATGCTTTGGGTGCTCATGATAATCATTTGGTTCTTCCTCCATTTATTTCATTGCCTCTCTCATTTATCTTTCCAATTCCTTAGAAATTTGTATAGTTGTCTTCATCTTGGGTTGTTCAAGAGGAGGAGGCACTAGGAGACTAGAAACAACTTGTGTTAAGGTATCTTGCACTGTAGGATTCATCAATACCCCAAAAAGCTCTGTTGGTATGTTTTGCATGTGTCGAGCAAGGGTCTCTAGGAGTGAGATGGAAGGTATCATCATTGTAGTATCTAGTGGAAGGGTTGTTGATGGAGACATAGAGGAAGAAGAAAGCGGGGAAGTGGTGGTAGAGGAAGAATCTATTACCATTATTTGTGTAGCAAGTGGGGTGGAAGAAAGGTGAAATGATATGTCCACTATGGGTGAAAAAGAAATAGGCATTGCTTGAGAAGCAAGCGAAGGAGTGATTGCAATGGTATAAATAGTGGCAGCAAGAGAAGAGGTAGTAGGTGGTGACTTTGCCTACTCAATTTCTCCTTCCTCTCCCTCATGGAGTGGGTCTTCTTGAATGGTGGGAATCTCTGTGAAACCACCTGACTTCTTTGATTTCTCAGAGGGATCACCTTCTTACGCTTTCCTTGAATACACCTTGTGCTTGGGCTGGCATTCAACTACCTCTTTTCTCTTCCTTGATCAGGTAGTTGGAGGAGATTGTGAAGTTTTTCTAGATGGGGTAGTAGCAATAGCACTGTTGGTCTCATTCTCAGGCTCATCCTCAAGCTCACTTTATGTTAAAGTGACTCCTTGCAATTTCAATGAGTAATCTTCCCATCAATCCATTGCTTTGTTCTTGCTTCTATGTGCTTCATCAAAATATTAAGGTCATTGACCTCTTCCTCATTCCAGTCTATTATGGGTAGTGGTAGATTGGTAATGACATCATACCTAGGATCAATCATTGTGTTCTCATCCTCGACAATTTGGTTTGACACTAGAAACAAATTCATTGTATTGACAAAATATTCCATCATGTGCATGTAGTGCCTCATACCCACTTATTTATCATCTCTATAATTTTCCCAAAAGTCCTCAACATTAACGAAATGGGGGAATTATACCCTGATCGGCTTCTTTAGTTTTCCATATGGGTCCATTTGAGGTCGGGCAATGTGGAGCTCTAAGTTGTATTCAATGATCTATTTCTCTGAATAATCTACACACTAGGATGTGGGAAGTGAGTACATTCCTTGGCCAAAGGTAAGGTGATAAGGAATCCCTACCCTATGCTTTTCACTCAGAAGGGTGTGTGCTCGCTGCAGCTATCTCGAGAGTTCAAGCAAAACCAATTGGTCATTTGGGTACCAGGGTAGTTTATAGGGTCTCTCTGAGAATCCCTCAGCTTGGTTGTGGGTAAACTTGGGAAACTAAATAAACAAAAAGTTGAATTGGCGGATGAAGGCACTAGCATTGTGTGTGACCCTCCTTTCAAAGTCACCTCCAATCAATCTAATGATGTTCCCAATGAAGGATTCATTAACTCTGTAGTAGTTCTTCTTGAAGTTCCTAAATTGGAGTTGTGGGTATTTGTCATATACTTTCATTTCCATCCCTAAAGTCCAGCTTGGTCACATGAACAAGCCTCTTTATTGAACATGGTCATCTAGTAGGTAGACTAGGTATGAGGTCATAGAAAACTATGAGGATTTCTTTATAGCTACAAACTACTCTTGCAAACAATTGCTAATCATTCCAACCCAGTGGAATTTGGTCTTTCCTTGAATAATTTCCTCTATGAAATATAGCATCCATTCTTGGAAGAAATTTGTAGTCGAAAGGCCCATAACTCTTCTCAATAAGGTTACAAAGTCATGATAATCCTCGTAGAAATTATTTCTAAAAAGTTCTTGGGGCACTTTGTTTGCACTGCCCCTCTTCTCCTTTAACCAGTATTGATTGATGAGTTTCTTGCACTTGAGGGGGTCTACCTTCCATGTGTTCTCAACATATTCCTTGGATGTTTCCTCCATTTCATTGAAGGTAGGGATATGGAAGGTTTTCCCTATTGATTTGGAAGACAAATTAGCTAGTATGTTTCCATCCCTATCTAAAATTCTTTTAGTGTTCTCTTGATATGCCTCTCTATAGGCCATTACTAACTCAGGAGCAATGAAGGCAAATGGGAAACTAACAACCTTGGCCAACCCACTCTTCCTTATATTCTTGGAATTCTCTGTGGTAGGGTTGACGATGACCCTCTACTTTAATTCATCAATGTCAATATGCCCCAAGTTAGTATCTGAGATATCATCCTAGTCTGTGGTGACCTTTGAGTTGAGGGGTTCTCCATGGAACTTGTACTTCATTCAATCCTTATCTTCCTTCCCTCTTGGTGTCTTGGTAGCTTTCTTTCCCTTTTCCTTCTCCATGAATGCCTCTAAAGGTCTTGCAGTTTGTTCCATATATCCTGCAAGCAAGGGAGCAATAAGCACTTTCAAGTATAAAACATGAGGAGCATTAGCCAAAATCTTGCAAAAGAATGATAGATCAAGTAATTCATCATTCAAGGATCCTAATGTTCCTTTTAGATCATCTTTATCCTTTTACTAGAGGGAGATATTACAATGTGGGCCTAGGGGTCCGAACTTCCACAGGCTGCTAGCCATTTTAAAGGCAGTTACAAATAGATGACATTCAGGACACAACATACCACAAGGTTATGCCCGCATTGGGATTTTTCCATGAAATGGGATCCACTAAGAAGGTTAAGTCATTTTAGAATGTGGGTCAAATCCATTGTGAATTTTTGGAAATGTTAAGCTCACCATTTAGGCAAGTGGGCCCAAGGATTGCAGGAGCAGAGGGTCTCTTAGCCATTTGAGGCTCCGCCATTGAAATGACGCTAACATAGTAGCTTCCCACAATTAGCGACCCACAATGTGGGAACTGTGACCTTAGAGGACAATGTCATTTTATCGCTAGATTTGAAGTGGTTCAAAAGAGTGTGGTCCAGAAGATACGAAAAGGCAATGGCGGTTGGTCATTCAGAACAGCGGATGCAAGACAAAAGTTTGCCAAGGGAGGCCCACATCATCAGATCTATGGGAGGCCTAAGTATCATTCATTTGTTGGAAAATAGCTAAAGGAAGACATAGGGTTAGGCCTCGCATAGTGGGCTGATGGGTTCATTAGCTGTTTTGACGTGGCAAAGATAGGATGATCATCCACAAGTGGCTACTCGCATGGGGCAATCCACAGAGTCCTTTACACTTAAGCATTTTTGTCTTGGGCTAGGGCATCAAGTGTGGGTTTTGCAGGGTAGAGAGATTGTCACCCAAGGTATTTTTGGATGATAAACACCCTACAAAAGTTCACGGATGGAAGTCTGTAATGGGAAACCCACCAAAAGGGGCTAACACTTAGATGTTTTTTGTAGACGACCAGATGGAAATCGCTAGGGTGGGGTTCGACTATCAGAAGCATCTCAAGGCTTCGCCATTTTGAAGGGTTGTGTTGGTAGCAGTGAAAGGGTGGCAGAAGTCTACATTGGATGGTCCACATCAAATAGGTTAGCTACTTTTGATTTGAGCTCAATCGACGATGATGAATGCAGGGTCCATTGGGCAGACAGACGGGTTGCTATGGCTGTTCAAAATAGAAAGCTTAGGTCAGAAACCCATAATGATAAGTCTACAAGGGACCTAGACTCAGGCATTTTAGTGCGATTGAGTTTTCATCAGAGACCATTAGGGTGGTGTCTACCTAGCAAAAGGATGGGATGGGTTAGCCACTCGAAATGGCGGGGCACAAAGAGCATTCCACAGGTGGAGGCCCACACTTGTGGACCTAAGAGGGATAAAGGATATTTCTTTTGGGCTTATGAATTTTGGGCTAAGTCCAAGACAGATGGCTGATTAGGGGTGCCTTCCCACGAGGGTGGGCTGAATGAGGGTGTCAGCCAACATTTGGAGTTTGGTGTTTGAAGGCTAAAGTATCGGTGGTGGGCAGCAAGGGCATGATTGCCCTAGTTCAAGAATGACTGCGAGAGGTGCAAGTCTTGCAAGCCTCCTGTTGGAACTATAAATTTTTGAACATTTTCACATGTTTTTCATAACCCTAAGTTTCCATATAGTCCTCATCATAAACACATGCGTTTGTTTTCATTTCATTCTGCTCACATTTTGTCCATATTTGTCTCATTGAATCTATCAGATCATGCATTTTACACATTTTGGTTCCTATCGGTGTGAAAATTTATGGGTCTCCCTAATCCATTTTTCTGGCAAACATCTATGTTGCCTATTGACAAGACATTTTTGTTGTCATGGTGACTAGATTTCACTTACAGGCTTATCGGCAGGAATTTTTCATTTGTTTTGGCGATAGAGGAAAGTTCATATCAAAAAAGATTTCCTTTGGTATATAGTCTTTCTGATTACCTTTTGTCTCCTTGACTGACAACAAAATAGGATTATCAGTGTGAGTTACTCATTTTCAAAGTAATGTCATAACGATTTCATTGGGTCTTGCCGACAAAGGGTTTTATCAACAAGTTCTTGGGAGGAGTCTCACTGAATGACACGTATGAGGATTCACTTCGGCCAAGCTTATTATGTTTGGTGTGTAGTCATAGCAACTTCATTCTGTCTCACCGACTAGCAACTAAAAGATACATCTCGGTAGGAGTTAATGTTATTAGAGTGAGGTCTTGGCGAGTGACCTTCGATCTTACCGATAATATGCAAGGAGGACTCTGTCAATGAGAGAGTTGATTTGTCTCGACAACACACATAAGATAAAGGAATACATCGGCAAGAGTACAAATATGTCATGAAAACATACACAATAGATGAAGACTTATGGTGGAGCATGATGAGGTCTACGTGAGGTCTTTCTAATACTATTAAGTTATAGTGACAGTGTGTGAGACAAAAGAGCACCTCGGTGAGAAACATGTTTATGTCGCAATGAATGTTTAAATACACTATGAAATGCATATCGATAAAATGTTTTGTAGTCTATGAGATGTCTCACCGACATCATAGAGTCAGGCTAATATACAAAGAGCACAGGCTGGCAACGATTGAATTACCTTCGACATACTTGTTAACTTGTCTCAGCGAGTGATTAATAGAGTTCAAATACTATGGGCCGGCATATGAGAATTTCTAAATGTTGTTGAAGGTTGACAGGGAGGTGCCTGATTGTCACGGTTGGTCGATATGGATTTTGGCCTACATTGATTTTGAAATGTTGTATTTTCTAATTCTGGTGTATAAATATGAACTCCCAAATGTAATATCATATCAAATCTTAAATAGAGATAGTAGATTAGAGAAGGATACAGTAGAGTAGAATTCTCTTATTAGAGACTATGATGCATGTTTTCAAATGGAAATTTCAATGAAAGTTAGTTAGTGTGGCAAGTTATTCCTAGTGTCAATTGTATGTTGAGTTCATTGAGAAGTATTGTGAAGCTGTCTCCAAATTGATTCTTTTTGGTTATTTAAATTGAAGTAACAAGCTTATTTTTAGTTTATCAGTGCACATTTGTTGTATTTGTGTGATTAATCTATTGGTTCTTTCAAGCAAAGATTAAATCCTTTTGGTTGATCATAGTAATCAGGAAGCTTCATCTGGATTATTAAAGTAGAGCTTAGTGGTCATAATCTTGCATGTTTATACAAGTTATAAATAGATCATATGCCAACCATTTGAGCTTCTTCCAGAATAAGTTGTCCATTTCTGTTTCATTCGACTCCACATACCCAACAAGGTACTCATCTTTGCACTTCATCATTTTGAATTCATTTAGTTTCTTTATATCTATTAATTGAGAATTTTAGGATTTAGATTAGAAGATTGCTGTTGCTATTTAGACCAAGTTTGATTTCATTTGTTCACTCCGATCTGCTATTGTGGACAAATCATTGCAAGAGAAATAATCATTAGTACATAAATTCTGCTTCATTTAGTTAGGTATACCTACCTAGGTTTAGCAGCACCTGAAGAGTAGAAGGTTGAGTTCTCTTGACCTTGTCTGTTACCCTAAAGCGTATCAAGAGATTGACAGCCTCTTGAGGCATTCTGCCTGTATTTTTGTGAGCTAACAAATTGGCGACTACACTAGGGATTACATTAGAAAATTCAATTGAAGACCATCATATAGAGTCATTGAAGAAAAGTTTGTAATTTGAGAAGTTTCAGAAACATGATTTTGCTAGGGAAAAGATCAGAAATATTGATTTTCCTAACTTTGGAAAAGTAGGTGGCGACTCTGAAAGAAGCGTTACATTTGTTCAAAGATGAATGGAAGAAGATCTCAGTTCAGGGGTGGTCATATCGAAGGCTCTCCTAGTGGCAGTAAGTGGACACACAATGATCTAAAAATGGAGGGTAATCAAAGTGGATTTATTGATCATGATACTCCTCAAGTTGATTATGAGTCTTTAACTTATGAGGAGGTTAAGGCATTGTTTGAATCTCGGAGGATGGAGATAGAAGAGCTAAAAGATGAATTACAAAAGGCCCAAAAGCCACATCATCCTCCTTATATTCCCACACAACATGCATACACACAACCACCTCATGGTCAGCATGATTTCCCACAACATTATGCACAATGGAATAGTCTGCCATACCAATATCAGTACCCACCTATCCCTCCCCATCTATGCAGAACAATGATCAAGCAATTCAACCTGACAAGGTTTGAACCATACACTTACCCTATGGATATGAATTGGAGAAGTGTTGTCCCTAAGTTTATAGGGAGTAACGTAATCAATGTTGAGGATCATTTGAGGAGCTTCAATGCTTTCATTGTAAGCTTGGATATGCCATATGAGGATTTACATATGAGGTTGTTTATGATGCCACTGATTAAAGATGCAAGGGATTGGTTCAACAACCTTCTGGTAGCTTCTATTAAATCTTTCCAAGGATTTCAGGATCAATTTCTCAAGCAATATGGAGATTTTTCTGCACCAAATTGGGCTTCCCATGGGTTATTGGAGATTCAAGAAAATAAGAATTTGCAAGGTATGTATCAGAACCAACAACCTAGAGATGGCGAATATTTCAAAAATCTTTGGGATACCTTTCTTGACATAAGGGGGTATGATGGAGAAGACTTCACTTCTTTGTACAATAGAATGATAAAAAATTGTATGCAATTACCTTCTCATTATAGGCCTATAAGGGCTATGCTTGTTGAGCAGTTCGTAAGAGTAGTAGAGCAAGAATCAGTTTATTGGCTAGATAAGCGACATAATTTTGATGTAGAAAATAAATTTATTAATATCATGGAAAGGTATGAGAACACTATCATTGTTGATTCAAATTATTGTATTCCTGATGAGTATAGAGAAATTGACCAAACAATGCATCCAATAGAAGATGAGATATGTGCAAGTTAGTATGATTCCTGTGATAGCTTGCATAATGAAGATGAAGACACAAGATATTTCTCTTGCATAATAGATTGTGACTAGGAAAGCAGTGTGTGTTATGATGGATCTAGTGGGTATTCAGATTGTGAAGATGCACCTACAGATTTTCATGTGCAATCAAGGGATTCTAGCAGCCCTTTTGGAAATCAAGATGAAACATACTCAAATGAGGAGGAGAGTACATCAACATATGAAGAGAATAGCTATAATTGTCATGTTGATGAATTGAAAAAGGAAATGGAAGGGGATTTTGTATCATATCACAGTGACGAAGAGCTTGAGGAACTTGTGGATTCTAATTTACAACAAGGTGACTCTTGCAGTTCTTGTGGTGATCAAGAGGAAGAAGAAATGGACAATGTGTGTCCATTTGATAGTGAACAAATAGTACCTCTGAATGTAGTTGAAAGCTACGAAGAAACATTTGATGAAAAATAGGTTTATACCTTTGAAAGTGGTTTTCAAAAAATTTTAAGCCCATTGTATGATGAAGAGTTAAAGGAGGATCAGATGATTTTTTGCAAAGGTATGCCCAAGAATGAATTTCAGGTATTTTCGGATCCACTTGATGTTGAGCAAAAGGTATTTTTAGATAAACAAAGTGATGTGTCAAGTTATGGAACAAATGACCATGTTGGTAATGCTTTTGATTTTTCATTCTCTAATTATCCCGGGCCTCTTTTTGATGATGAATAAAGTGAAGAATATGATTGTATTGATGAAAATATTGAGATTTTTTCACTCAGTAGTGAGAAAATTTTAGATTAAATCTAACTCTTGAATATCTAAAATGTGAGCACAAGGATGATCCTAAAGTTTTGTGTCCAACTTACATTTGTTTTGATAGTGACAGATCTTTGTGTGATGATTCTTATTATTCTCAATGCATTTCTTGAATTGATGGTAAAACCTTTGAAGTTGATCAAAATTCTATGTTCATTCAAGATGAGGTATGTGATTTTGAAATTCCTAACTCATAT
Source organism: Sequoia sempervirens (assembly GCA_007258455.2). Lineage (NCBI taxonomy): Eukaryota > Viridiplantae > Streptophyta > Pinopsida > Cupressales > Cupressaceae > Sequoia > Sequoia sempervirens. The sequence goes on from VDFB02193867.1 coordinate 424,266,119, forward strand.
GGAGAAGATATTTGTTTGCATACCAAGAATGGTAGAATTCCAACTTTGATTGGTTCATATATGCTTGATACTGGAGATATGAGTCATAATCATGTGTTGTATGCAAATGGTAGTATCAAAGAAGTGCAAAAGGTTTCAGATTTGTTTGTTTCAGATAGTGTTGACATGCTAGAATTTTTTGTTTTTCAAGAAAGGAACTTTGATGATGAATTTTCAATATAGTTGGGAGAATGTTTCATAATGCATAACAGTGAGAAAGATAATGAGGAATGTTGTATTGAATATGCATGCATTTTTTATGTTGAGGATAACAGAGTTTTTTCTAATGATGGAGAATATAAATTGCTAAATACTGTAGGAAATTTGGGCCAAGTTGAGCATGATGATTTTCTAAAAACTTGCAATAACAGTGATAGTAAAGATTGCATGAATGTCTTCAGGATGAATCTAATGAACTCAAGACAAAACCAGGTATTTGACAGTGGAAAGTATGGTTTGAGTTTCAGATTGTAACAACTTAGAACAGGTGAAGTTAAAACATAAAGGATTAAGGGTTTCCAGTGCATGGACAACTCTTGCTTGTCCTCTTTAAAAAAATTTCCATGCACAATAGTTTAGGGTTTTGGTTTGCCTCCATCTTGCATTCATTCCATCTGCTATTTGTCCATTTCCATTTTGCTCATTTTGTGTCTCGTCTACTCACCCAAAGTTTTGGATCCTTGCAATGATCTTACTATCATTCATCCCCTGATGGAGCCAGTATTGGAACTGTAAATTTCTAAACATTTTCACATGTTTTGTGGTTATGTGCAGGATCATCATGGAAAAAACAGGCCCTTAAGTGGCAAAAAATTCAGAAAAATTAGTGTTGGGAAACTTCACATAAAAATTTGAATAAGTTATCTATATTATTTCAAAAATATGTAAGAATAGAATCTGTAGAAAACTGAATGTAGTTTCTAAACTACTAGGTTCATTCAAAAATAAATAAAATCTATTTGGTGAAAATTTGAAATTTCAATGCAGTAGTACTTAAATTTCAGGGAAAAAATAAGTAGGTGTCTGTCTAACCACCCTAACCATAGTAAAATGATAATATTTTTTATAATATTTTATATATAAGTAGAGGACTCATGTCCAAATGTGATGCATATTTTTATAATTTTTTCCAAGTAAATAATTAATTATGAATTTTTATTACAAATTTTTAAAAATATAAAAACTCGTATGTTTGACCACCTTAACTTGGTCAAAACTTCATGAAATTTATTTTTTATTTTTTAATCATATAGTATGTGAAGCATAGAATGTGATGCATGTTTCGATTCAAAAAATATGGTCTTGTTTGAAATTTATAGATGTTTTTCAATCAGCCTATCAATCAAGACTTTAGTCATAATTCTAATAGAAAATAAATAATAATTATTTATTAAATTCAAATTAAAGCATAATTTATATTGGTGGAAAGTTGAGAATCTCCTCTAAAAACCCTTTTCGTTTCATCAATTTTGGGTAAAAAAAAAGTCGTCAGCCACATACCCTACAAATACCCATAATATTGCCACTTTTTGGCCCATCATGATACTGCACATACCCTTGTATAAACCTAAGTTTCCATATAGTTCTCATCATAAACACATGGGTTTGTTTTCATTTTATTCTACTCTCATTTTTTTCATATTTGTCTCATTAAATCCATCGTATCATGCATTTTGCACATTCTAGTTCCTATCGGAGTGACAATTTCTGGGTCTCCCCAATCCATTTTTTTGGCAAACGTCTATTTTTCCTATTGGCAAGACGTTTCTATTGTCATGGCGATTGGATTTCACTTGTAGGCTTATTGGCAAGACTTTTTCATTTATTTTAGCGATAGAGGAAAGTTTATATCAACAAAATATTTCCTTCAGCATTAAGTTTTTCCGATTACCTTTTGTCTCCCCAACCGACAACAGAATGGGCTTATCGGTGTGAGTTAATCATTTTCGGAGTAATGTCATAATGATTTCATTGGGTCTTGCTGACAAAGAATTTTATCAACAAGTTCTCAGGAGGAGTCACACCGAATGACATGTATGAGGATTCACTTCGGCCAAGCTTATTGTGTTTGGTGTGAAGTCATAGCGACTTCATTCTATCTCATCAACTGGAAACTAAAAGATACATCTCAGTAGGAGTTAATGTTTTTAGAGTGATGTCTCGATGAGTGACCTTCGGTCTAACCGATAATATGCGAGGACTCTATCGGCGAGAGAGTTGATTTTCCTTGGTGACACATATAAGATAAAGGAATACATCGGCAAGAGTACAAATATGTCATGACAACATACACAATAGATGAAGACATACAGTGGAGTATGATGAGGTCTACGTGAGGTCTCTCTAATACTATTAAGTTACAGTGACAGTGAGAGACAAAAGAGCACCTTGGTGAGAAACATGTTTATGTCTCAATGAATGAATATATACACTATGAAATGCATATCAATATAATGTTTTGTATTATGTGAGATGTCTCACCAACATCATAGAGTTAGGCCAATATACAAAGAGCATGGGCTGGCAGCAATTGAATTGCCTTCAGCATACTTGCTGACTTGTCTCAGTGAGTGATTAATAGAGTTCAAATACTGTAGGCTGACATATGAGAATTTCTAAATGTTGTTGAAGGATGATTAGGAGGTGCCCAATTGTAATGGTTGGTCGATATGGATTTTGGCCAACATGGATTTTGAAATGTTGTATTTTCTAATGTTGGTTTATAAATATGCACTCCCAAATGTAATATCATAGTAGATCTTAAATAGAGACAATAGATTAGAGATGGATACAGTATAGTAGAATTCTCCTATCAGAGACTATGATGAATTTTTTCAAATGGAAATTTCAATGAAAGTCAGATAGTGTGGCAGGTTATTCCTAGTGTCAATTGTATGTTGAGTTCATTAAGAAGTATTGCGAAGCTATCTCCAAATTGATTCTTTCTAGTTATTTAAATTGAAGTAAAAAGCTTATTTCAGTTTATCAGTGCACATTTCTTTTATCTATGTGATTAATCTATTGGTTCTTTCAAGTATAGATTAAATCATTTTGGTTGATCATAGTAATTAGGAAGATTCATCTGGATTATTAAAGTAGAGCTTAGTGGTCATGATCTTGCATTTTTATACAAGTTATAAATAGATCATATGCTGACAATTTGAGCTTCTACCAGAATAAGTTGCCCATTTCTATTTCATTTGACTCTGCATACCCAACAAGGCACTGGTCTCTGCACTTCATCATTTTGAATTCATTCAGTTTCTTTATATCTATTAATTGAGCATTTTAGGATTTAGATTAGAAGATTGTTGTTGCTATTTAGACCAAGTTTGATTTCATTTGTTCACTCTGATCTACCATTGTGGACAAATCACTACAAGAGAAATAATCATAAGTACATAAAGTCTACTTCATTCAGTTAGGTATAACCGTCTAGGTTTAGCAGCACCTGAAGAGTAGAAGGTTGAGTTCTCTTGACCTTGTCTATTAACCTAAAGTGTATCAAGAGGTTGGCAGCCTCTTGAGGCATTCCACCTATGTTTTTGAGAGCTAACACATCCTATGGGAAATTTTCAAAGGATTTCAAAATTTTAAAATATGGGTTTTGTTCATCAGGGTTTTATCTAATTGGTTTGAAGGGATTTTGTTCCTAATAATTTATCAATTTTGTAGAAATGAATAAAAAACCCATGAACAAGAGATGGTGAAAGACTGAATTGAGAAACTCAATGAAAATGGTCAAGGAAATTGCAACAATCAACGCTCGGGAAACAATGTGATCTTGTGGGTGGTGATGGGGAGAGGCTTTGATAGGACTTCTGAAACTTCTAACAGTGAAAATGACATGTCGTACCTACTATTTTAATTTAATGCCCACCATTGATGAGGGTATGGAGGTGACTAAAGTTGGTGAGTGGGCATTTCAAAAGATGGTGGTGAGAATGGTGTGATCCGCAAGGTGGGTGACATCTGAGAATCGACCGTTAGGTAGGTCATTGAAGAAAACCATGTAGGAGGCCACAAGTCCCATGAGGTAGGAGGATGTCTTGAGTCAACTGTCTGGAATGACGAAGATGCCATAGAATCCTGCACATGGTAGCCTACAAGGGTGGACTTGCATAACCCACATGACAACAGTTTTAGAACTTAGGGGAAAACTGCCAAGGAGACTCCCCAAAGTCCAGAGACTTGCAAATTCTAGAAGTGGTGAAACTTGGTCAACTTAAGGTGGTTCTTCTAAAAATCCTTGACCACTTAGGACCCAAAATTAGGGGGGACACAAAACGAGGCAGAGGCAAATGTGACCTAACAAAGAGACAAGATACAATCCCTGTTCTGAATGGGGCATGTGTTCTACAGAGACAATATTTTGGATTTGAAATTAATGGTATAAGTGATTAGAAATTTTAATTTAATACCACATATAATTATAATTTGAGAGGTGTTATAAGAATGTTTAAACTGGGATATATTTAAATTCATTGGTATGAGTTATATGAAATATGAAATAAATAACACATATCATTACAAATTTAGAGGTGTTGTTCATAATATATTTTATTGATCTTACGTTATTTTGTAATAGATAATGGTGACCTTGATAAGTATATTTTAGTGATTGTAGGTTTTATGTAGAGTAAATGACAGAGTACTTGGACATGTTGGAAGATGAAGTTGTTCTAGAAGTAAGGCTGATATCTGGAATAAATATTTCTAATCTTATCATCTATGTTTCCAAGCTGGATAAATGTCATGTCAAACAAGGATGAAATGTAAGCTCCATTTGTGCACGCAATCTCACTATTTTAGGAAAAGTGTATATTTAAAATATAAATATCAAGGGGAAATCACCTATATTTGGGAAAGCGAAAAATTATTTGTCAAACATCGATTGGACCTTTATGAAAGTATTAATTTAGTTACTTTTTTTCATCTTATAAAGAATATTTAAAAAAGAAGTTCTCATTTTTTAATCAATAGTTCATTAAGTGGTGGAGTCCAAACAATCAAGTACTATCTCCACAATAGAAACCTGCACCACCATTAACCCTCTCTCCTAAATATTAACAACTAAATTTATTAGAAAATAAAATAAATTGAATATAATAATATATTATTTATTAATAAATAATTATTTTAAATCACTACATCAAAATTAAAACTCAAATTAAATAAAAATTCCTACGAACATATTTAATTTTACCATTATAAAAATAATTAGCTAATAGGCTACATATAGTGAGAGGTTTCATCCTAAAACTTGTCTCATGCCAGAAAACCACACAATTTTACCAAAAAACAAGTAATGTTTTCAATCAACTAAAAGATTTTACAACATAAAAGGAAAAGCTTATTTATGCATTGAATGCATTAGATGGAATAAATTGCTCACACTAAATGCCTAGTATCTTTTTGATAGATTTTTTCCACTATCGGCAATCCAAATGTCACTAATCAAATAACTTATAAGAAATATCTAATATCCTATATAACTGCCATAAATTTTCTCTTATTTCATTAAATGCAGCTGGTAAATGTATTTATGCATTCACATTTTTCCACCTTGGAATTTGACCTAGTTTCATCGCCTAAGACTATCTAAGAAATTTTCTTGTTTTCACTGCCATATCCTATAAATAAGTAGAACACATGATGTGAAGAAAAAATTACCAAAAGTTTGCAGAAAATGCATTAAAGAAGAACATCAATAGTATGTTTAGTATTTTTTTTTTATTTTACTATTTCTTCCATAGCAAATGCATGATTACTATTTAACTTGTGATTTTAAACTTTACACTACATCATTTTCTAGAATATATTCCTTTTCAGATAGATTATAAGACTTTCATATACCTGATTATTATTATTTAATTATACTCTCTAAATGGGTGACAATAACAAAAATTCAAGATTGCACCCTAGCAATGATCAACGATAAGATAAATTTTAAACCTTACTATTCCTGCTTATATGGTGCCTATCTAATCCACAACTAGGGAGTTTTTTCAACTTTTACTAAAAAAGAGAATTGTATGTTGAAAGAAAACTTAGTTAGCTCAAACTTGTCTAATTTATCTTTAATGGTTGCTATATTGAAAGACAAGATCATTTCTTTGCTTGTTGTTTCTTAAGAAAACCATGATACCAACTCATTGATAAAGGCTCATAAAGTTCCTTAGTCGCACCCACTAGATAAGGCTATAGTTATAGAATTTTTTTTACAATCTTATCCAACCAACATTATCAGCTTGATAAAGCCATCGAAAGAGAAAAATTAAGAAGATATCTCAAAGAAATCCATCATTCCTATAGCAGAAAGAAATTTTACACAACATGACACATCAAAATAAAGTAGTTGATATCATTTGTAGAAGTTCTCACCATACATAAAGAGATAATGGAAAATGTTTCTAAATTTCAAAACCAACCATCACTTTTGAAAACCTTTATTTTCTAATAGTATATTCTATATTTTTGGGAAACTTTTTTAAAATAATAGTAGTCAATATACTAATTATAAACTTTTAAATTCTTCCTACTAAATGCATAAAAAAAATGAATAGCTGAGGCTTCAAAAAGAGTACTGAAGCCCCAAAAAAATTCTCAAGCATAAGAAGCTAAATTATGAATACCCAATTGTGTTTTGAAGAACTTACACCTAATCTCCAATGGCTTCAATGAAACAATTATCTTAATCTTCTCAAGCCTACTACCCACCTCTTTGTTGTTTATACATAGAGAATGTGGTACTCTAGAAGCAAAATCTACAAGAAGGTTGCTATATTTCCTCATCCATTTCTGCAAATAAACTGAATGATGATCCACTAAACCAAGAGAGGGAATTCCTACAATCATATGACCATACTTATCGCAATGAAAGTAAGTTTAGGTAAACCCTCAAAATTCATACATTCCAATAAACTCTCCAAGAAAGCGCCCTAATGGAGTGGAGGGTTGGCTTGGATCAATCAATCATTACACTCTTAATATTAAATCTATACTAAATTAATCCAAGATAAATTTATAAAATGTAAAGATAATTATAATAATAAAAAATTAACATTAAAATTATTGTTCTTCTTATCTACAAAAACATCTAAATCCCATACATATGGTTTGGTATAATGGTTGTGGTCAATTGGTATGCTAAGTCCTTATCTATAGAAGCAAGGACAATAAACAATTAAATTTCCACTCTAGGCAATCCCATAGTAGTGCTGTAATATGCATATTTCACTATTATTCTATGTGAATCAAATTAACATAAATAAAAGATTGGAGATCTAAAACTTTATGATTCGACATAAGAGTAGCACACTCAACTATTAGACAAATAAATGTCAACAATGCCATTAGCTATGAAAAATGCAAAGTTTTCCAATAAACCCAAAAGTGTCAAAATATATCATAGTATACTTGATCTTTACAAGAAATTTAAGGAAATCAACCCTAAGTCATGCTCTTGTAACCCACTCTAGGTATTTCTACTCACATCACTAGAATTGAGGAAGCTTTGACATAAAAGTAAGAATGATTGGGAAAAACAACCTAGATCTCTTAAGGATTTAAGATCAAAATCCAACAAGATTGAAATGTAGGGGAAGGGGATTGAGTGAAATACCCTCAAATGGAATATCCAGCTTGTAGGGAGTGCAATTTTTTTTCCATCTATAGTTCCCCCTCATTCAACATGTATGCAAAATGTGGAAACATAGGCAAGGCACACAAAATAGTTTTCTTGTTTGCATGCAAAATGTGGGAGTATAGATAGGGCATGTGAACTCCTATGTACGTTGTCCAAAAGATCTCTAGCCAAATTGGGATTACAATTATCACCTATAAAGAAATGATCCTAATTGAAAAAATAAAAAAATAGAAAAGATAGACATGCCACTAAAATTTGGAAACAAATAGGTTGGTTAAGGGATTTGGGTTTGCCCCATATAGGTCTCGAGGTTGACTCACGCTCCTGGATTAAAAAAGGGTGGATTTGCTTGCGGGCTGTAGTCCCCCCCCAGAGGATTAGTCTGTCTCCGCTCACCTCCTCCTCCCCCAAAAAATGGCAAAAAAGTAAGCTCGGGGCAAGGGTGGTTGATGTTGTTGGGTGGAGTCGTAGAAGGGCTTGAAAATCTCTAGATTGAGGGCTCTGAGATACCTCTGAGTTATAAAAAAAATAAAAACAATTGGAAACCAATATCTAATGACATATTCAAATTGGCATAAAAAAACAAAGATCCATGTGCCCCATTAAAATATCAAAAAAACCGGAATATAATTGGCTGAGATAAATTTTAATTATTTTCTAGATCAGAACTCAAGTTAATATCAGTGATATAAATGTTTCAAGATTAGAGGCATTGAGCCAATGCAACTTCAAATAATTTGTAGGTATATTTTGAATGGTAAAGACTTCAGTCTTGTCAAATTTTTAATTTGTATTTAGGATCGTTACAACAAATGAATAATAAAGACTTTGATTTTGTATGCTAGTTTGAGTATGTCATTAGATATTGGTTTCCAAAATTTAGCTACATGTCTATATTTTTTATTTTTTTATTTTTTCATTTATGATCATTTCTTTATAGGTGATAATTGTAATCCCAATTTTGGCTAGAGCTGTTTTGGACAATGTACATAGTAGTCCATTATTCACAAGAGCTTTGGAAATATTTGTCTGTGTGTGAACCCTTTTCCTAGTACCTGCAAAACAACATGAGTAAACAAGTTAAACAAGGAATTGCAAGCCAAAACAAGGATTCCCCATGAAATCCATTTACAAACTCAAAATAGGAAAGAAAACAATGAAGAACCAAACAAAAAACAATGAAATAGCTTGACTCCTAATTTAAATATGCAAACTCATGATCCCATGAGGGAATTGGTGCCAATTTGATATGAAAATTAGCCCTTTCCCAATTCCTATGATGAAATCTTGATATGTTGAAGATGATATTGATCAACTTTGATGAAAGATGAGAACTCCAAGCCAAATCTGCAAAAAAGCCTAGCTAAGAATTCAATGATGGATGGAAATGGCTAAATATTTTAGCATAATAACTTTTCAATGTTTATGGATGATGAAATCAAGATATGAGCCCTTTATTTATAGAATTTCAAGATGGATGAATGTCCAAATTTGAGCAATGTGGGACTAACATTCATCTAATGATATAATGCCACTTGTCAAGCTATGAATGGATGATGGATGTGCAAGATTTGGGGTTTGTGCCAATAAATGCCAATATTTTGAAATTCAAATTTGTTGAAATGACATGTACGAGGGAAGGGAGAATGTAATAAATGCCACTTGGCTCAAGGAAAAGGACATGTAAGATGAATTTATTACCTTGTTGGATGTACATGTTGACTTGAAATTTTTGAATTCAAATTGAGAGAATATTCCAAAAGATGCCTTATGAGGAAAATAGAGATTTAATAAATGAATTAAATCTATTTTCATGTGCAACTTGCATTATCTAGAAGATGTGACATGAGATGAGATTAAATTAATCAAGGGTTAATTAATTTAATGAGAGAGGTTAGATGATGTGACCTATTTGACTCAAATTAATAGATTTATTTTAAATCAAATAAGAGAGCAATATGACAAGAGATTTAATTAAATAAGGACTTTGATTTATTTAATTAAAAGAGATGGTGCTAGATTAAATCAAATAATGTTTTAATTTATTTAATTTAATGAACAAAATTTAGAGATTTAATCAAATAAATTGATTATTTAATTAAATAGGGATAATTAGATTAGATGGATTGATTTAATTAACAAAAGAGATTGACTTAATTAGATAGAATGATTTATTTAATTAAGAGACAAATATTGATGAATTTAATCAGATAGGGGAATTTGATTAAATGGTTAGACTGAGGGATGATTCAAGAAGAAACTATGTTAGTGAGTCAGGATCAAATTCACGATGTCAATCAATATATTTTATGGGTCTACATTTCTCCCCTCTTTGAAGCAATGCACTCATTGCATTGGTTCAAAAAATAACCGATCTCGATCAAAGCCAAAATATTTTGATATTTAAAAGCTTTCCCCACTACTACATGGCAAGAGAAAACATGTCATTATAATGCCCCATCGAGAGATCAGACAAAAATTTTAATTTTTTGGGTGATCTCGTGAAAAAAAGGTGACAAAGTACCCGATCGGTCTGGAAGGGCTTCGGGAGGCTAAAAACATGTCTAAATGCAATAAATCAATGAAAAAAATCCTCAAATGGACAAAAATAGGTTTGAGGGTCCAAAACCCTAGCAGGATAGCCATTTAGGGTTAAAAAACCCTAATTTTTGGGCTTAAAAGGGGCCCGAGGGGTCACTTTCAAGTCATTTTCACACACCTCCACTAGCAATCTTAAGATTTAAGCTTTGACTCTCCAGTGATATGGCACAACGACAGCTTCCCTTGCACATCACTAATTGAGTTTAGACATACCAGTAGCCAACTAGCATTGGGGCACCAGTATGTGACCCTTACCCAAGCTTTGTTTTTCTTTTAATGCTATAATTAATGCTTTAAAATGGGAGCTCACCTCTAATGTCACTATATAGCACCACTTGGTATTTAAACTACACTGTGTAGTGCCATTTTGTGCCATAGCAGTGTAGTTCAAAGTTTAGAAACTCTAACGTTGGGCTCGGGCTTAGTGGGCCAATTTGACAAAACTACACCACAACGTCATTCATTTCATGCAAACTATGATGCTGGAGGAGAAAGTGTGTCATGGCCGCACCATTTGGTTCTTTTTGGGATTGAGCATCAGAGTTTGAGTAAAATCAAACTGCGACGCCATCACAAATTGTGTCATTGGGGACTTTCTGGATCATTCGACCAAGAAATTTTCAAAATTTTTAACACATTGACGTTCCTTGATGCAGGATGCGGCAAGGGAGCTCTACTCTTGGGAGCACCAGTCATGAGATTTGGCTAGCATCTTATGGGACCTAAGTGACAGGGACCAAGATCAACTGGGAGCTGTGAGATTATGGCACATTGTGTACATGACACCTATGCACACTCACTTATGGATGTTACCAGTGCTGGCCGAGAGATTGCACAATGAGACGTCATCATTTCATCTTCCCACTAGCAAGGCCACCATCACTCTGGAGGACATTTGGCACATTTTACGATTGCATATTCATGGTCAACAGGAAATCTTTGATATGGACGAGGGGCACGAGGCCTGTGTTAGAATCCTCACATGGGACATTGTCTACTATGAGGGACAGATTGAGTTAGAGCGCTAGAGGGTTATTGTACCTCCCTACCGCTGGGTGGTTGCAGCTATTATTTTAGGTCTTGTTCCCCCAGACCAATGAGGGCAATATTTTAGTCCCAACTAGGGTTAATGTTGGGAGCCGATGGTCCGAGACAGGCCTGTTTGTTTCGCATGGGAGCCTGTACTTCTTGCCTCACTCTATAGAGACTTGCACGAGTATGCATACATGGACGATAGAGCACTAGGGGCTGGGGTGACCTTACTTCACATCTAGGCATGGGAGCACATTTTTGTGCTACATCCACATATTGTTCCTATTCTGATGGGGGAAGACAATGGCCTCATGGCACGATACAGAGGTAGTGTGTCCTTTAGACACACTGGTGAGCACGGGATCCCCTACTGGAGGCGGGTCTTGGATGAGATGCTTGTTTTCACTTGGAGACCATACCTTAGTCAGCCTGGATGGGCTGACGATGTTGATCAAATATTTTATTGCCTCAAGGACTGGTACATGCAAGGGCAGGAGCACATGATGATCGAGAGGTACCTGCCCAGGTGTGTACAATGTCAGTTCGAAGAGCCGCAGGATTGGCCAAAGGATGACTATGTAGTCATCTTTGCTCACAGCATGACACAGGTATCATGGGGACATGGTATTCCCACTTCAAAGGTAGTTGACATATTTATGCACTTGGTAGCCTGACTATGGGCTTATGATCAAGGTCTAGTAGATTTCGACACCACTCAAGCCCACAGGGACTAGTTCAAACCTCCACTTCGATTGACCATTCTAGGTGAGGATCTAGATCCACAAAAATTCAGAGGCAGAGGGAGAGGATGGGGGCAAGGAATAATGGTTGAGATTCAATAGGATCCACCAGTTGCACCCCCAGTCCTACCAGGTCACGAGGATGACCAGTAGTAGAATCTGTTAGTCCCACCACCATGAGCTGAGGGTGAGGGTTAGCCTCACGTGTAGCCACAAGTATAGCCAATAGGATAGGAAGACGCATGGGACACCTTGATTTTGGAGCTACAAGCCCAAGGTCAGGTGATGACAGTGGAGAGAGACTAGGTGAGGGATGAGAGAGAGTAGCTTAGGGCCAAGAGAGATTAGGCTGTGTAGCAGAGATAGGCTGCGGAGCTACATGCAGCTACAGAGCTAGGCTGTAGATAGTAGATCAAGAGTATGATAGCCTTCTCCTCCTAGGGTACAGTGCCAGTGTGATCCTACAGGGATGTCATCCGAGAGGTAGAGTACTATCGGCAGGCTTATCATGAGGCCATACCCAGAGTAGAGTGGGCCCCAGAGTATTCAGAGTGGTCCAGCCAGAGACCAGCAAAAGGTCATGGTGATAGGGGCAAGGGTAGCATTTATAGGGATCAAGCTTGATCAAGATGATATATACTTTTTGTGCATATTGGGCTCATTTTTGATAGCTTGATGAGCATTTTTGTACTGATTGACATATATGTACAGTGATTTGATTTATTCTTTGTACTATGAAAATGACATTTTTGATGATATATACAAGTCGATGATGATTTTGATGTGATGCATTGTGTTCCCTTTTATGCATGGATGGTTTATTTCTATATGCTTTGCAATGATGTCCTTTATGGATGCATTTATTTCTGATGATGATACATGCGTTATGATTATGACTAATAGATCTATGTTATGTTAACCTATGATATGAAAATGTGATGGTTTATTTATGATAATGCAAAATGCAAAGGTCCAATATGTGAAATGATATGCAAAATGATATGTAAATTATGCTTATGAAATGATAATGAATGGATGCATATATGAATTTTATACGTCTATGCCTATGTGGAATGATTTACGTAATAAATGCTTTATGATGTTATTTATGAGATGATATGGATAATGAAATATGAAAATGCGATGGTTGTAATATGATGCTAATGAAATGGTGTTAATGCATAATGAGATTGTTTACTGAGATGCTTAGAATAACAAATGTTATTATCCTAAACGTAATTACTGATGATGTATGTGAAGCAATGATATGTTAATGCAAAGTGATATGTTGATGAGTAATGTGAACGTAATGTGATGATATGATGTCATTTATGTTATGCAAGTATGTATGCCTAATGAATTAAATGCTTATATACTTATTGATTATGCAAAAAAGAATTATGAAATGCTTCTGCAGATGTTATGTGATGATTTAGATGATAGATGGTGATATGAAATGGTTATGAAATGAAAATGAATGCTTATTGATATAATACCATGAGATGCAATGTATTGGGTGAAATTCCATGACGTGGATGTATCTATCTATGAAGAATGTTTATGATAACCTATTTATATGATGATAAAAATACAATGCGTATGTTTCCTATATGACATGTTTATGCAAATGTATTTATGATTCCTATGTGAGATGTTTATGTGATATTCTAATGATTTGTGGATGCAGAATTGGTGACAATGATGGCGATGATGAACAACTATCATAGTACCTTGTTAGTGCGGTTAGTAAGAAAAGAAGAAGTCATTTCAACAAGACACTGGATGATGCAAATGATAATGATGATGATGATAATTACTTGCTGATGAATTGGGATTTTCAAAGGGCCAAATTTTTTTATGTTTGATAACACACATGGTATAATGCATCAACGTATAGAAAACCAGGATGGCATTGTACCCAGTGAGATGAAATTTGACTTGACAAGTAGATAGGAGTATTCTTGTTCACACCTGACATACAAAAACCTTGCTAGGATGCACTTCAGAAGTTTTAGACACATCAAACCAAAACACGGAAAGGTAAACCTATCCCTGCAATAGTCAACAAGTTTCCCTAGACCTCTTCCATACATACCTAACAAAGCAAGTATTCGCCGAGGTTATATTACAAGAACGTCCCACAAGCATAGCAAAAAAAAGATAATGATTGTTGCCCCATTCCTATTTCTCTAAATCTTCTATTAAGATATCATTGAGATGTCCTTGGAATAAGTGCAACATAAGATAAGTCAAAAGATAAAGACCAAGTAAACAAAAAAATTGATGCTCTTCAATACTATTAATGGAAAAAGGATGTGTTTTCTAAGGATAAGAACCTAAACTTATTGCCAAAAGATAACGCCCATTATAGGAAGGATTCATCCTAGGACATGTTAGTGGATTGCGGCATGTCATTTCATTTATCTAAAGTGCTCTAAGGGATGATTGATATGGGACTGACTGGATCATAAGTTACCAATACGAAGAGATACCAAATTGCTTACACATTGGCTTAGACTTAAGACTTAATGTTTGGGGTTTTACTTTTAACCAGCTAGACTTGTTTTCAACTGTTTCACCAAAGGTTGATGATGATGATCAGTTTATTATGAGTGGTGTTATTGTGGGTGCAAGCGAGATGAGATGGATAGATTTCTCAAATATTTGGATGTTTTTGATGTTTTGCAATGTTTTGAGGCTATTTTTGGTATTTTTTGAGATTTTGCAAATGTTTTGATTTTTTATTTTTCAATGTTTTTGGGATTTTTTGAGATTTTGACCAAGAGACTAACCTAAAAACCTATCCTAGGGGCTTCAGGGGCTGATCAATAGATTATCCTTACCTACGTTATATAAGCAGAGACCATGTAGTTTGACTGACGACTTGACTGATTTACAAATGAAGATATACATGATGAACTGTTAGTTTATTATGACAGACTCCTAAAGGACTAACCTAAATGTCTCAGGGGATGATCACATATCAACCTTGCCTACATTCAAGCCTAGAGATGGCATAGTTTGACAAGACAACTCTCTTTTTGACTTTTTGGCCAAATTTTTAACATGTTTTTGGATTTTGACATGTTTTGATGTTTTTGGATTTTTTGATGTTTTGATGTTTTTGGATTTTCTGATTTGAGGACTTTAAAATCATACATGAATCCGATCAGATAAGAACATTCCCCCAACGTGATGCAATAGAATACTCCGATAAAGGAAAGACAAACTAACCTTGAGGATGGGTTGAGTAATACTAGGAGGGATCATGATATGAACATAGGACCAAGCTATGATGTGAATGCGAGTGGATGAGTGATGGATGAAGACTTGAATGCAATGGATGATGGAAGAAAAATGGAGGGATGATGCCAAACAAGCTATAAAGATCCTGGTGGATGGAGAGTGCTTATTTATGCAAGGTGCTTGTTTGTGAGGTTTTCACCGAGGTACTTGCCCAAAGTGCCACCAAAGTGGTTTTCACTAGAGGATGATTTTTTTCTCTTTACTATTTTCAATCCTTTTTCTGATTTTTTTTAGATTTTTTTTTTTTGTTGTCACCAAGATGCCTATTTTCCAAGTTTTCACCAAAGTAACCATTTTTTCAAGACATTTTATGATTTTTTGGATTTTTTGGTTTTATACCTTGAAAGATTTAGGCATAAAACTTTTTGAGATGGGAGCTATTCATGGGCTCCTACAGGGGTTCCCCTTCAGGTGTTGATAACTGATATGCCCCTGACTTATAACTTGCTATGATGATGAAAGGTCCTAACCAATTAGGTTCAAACTTTCCTTTGCTACTTGGGTTTGGGAAATTCTTCTAATTTTATTTTAAGACCAGTTCTCTGACTTGGAACGTCTTGCTTATGATTTTCTTATTGTAGCTTCTTTTGAGTCTATTCTAATAGAATTGCAAGTAATTTAGAGCATCAATACATCTCTCATCTAGTAGCTCTAGCTCATTTAGCCTTGATACTCGGTACTCTTCATCCGTGATGATGTTTTGTAGTGATATCCTGAGGGATGGGAGCTCAATCTCAATGGGGAGAACCACTTCTGATCCGTAAACCAAAGAGAATGGGGTGGCGCCAATGGGTGTGCGAATGTTGGTTTGATAAGCCCAGAGGGCGGGATTAAGCTATAGATGCTAGTCACGACCTATGTCATTGATTTTTTTCTTGAGGATTTTGAGGATGGTTTTATTTGTAGCTTTTGTTTGGCCATTGCCTTGGGGATAGTACGGGGTGGAGAAGTGATGCTGGATTTTGAATTTCTCGCACAAGTTGCAAACCTCCTAGTTCTTGAATGGTGTCTCATTATCTAAGAAAATGGCTTGTGGGACACTATAATGATAGATGAGATAGTTTAGGATGAATTTTGAGATCTACTTTCTAGTGATATACATCATGGGTATGGCTTCCACCCACTTTGTGAAGTACTCAGTTGTAGTTATGATGAATTTGTGGCCATTCAATGAGGTGGGTGTGATTTTCCCAATGAGATCTTGTCCCCATTGCGAAAAGGGACATGGTGTGATGATCGAGTGAAGCTCTTGAGTTGGATCATGGATGAGGTCCCCATGCTGCTAACATTGTAGACACCTTCTAGCATGATCATGTGCTTCTCTTTCCATCATGGGCCAATAATACCCCATCCTCAGTAGTTTCTTAGCTATGGTCATTCCACATGAGTGTGAACCACAGATACTATTGTGTACCTCAGGTAGAGCAGTTAATGCCTCCTCAACATTTAAACATCACAGTAAGGTACCTTCTATGATTCTACGGTATAGGGTATCATCTACGATGACAAATCTACATGCCTTTTTAATAAAGGTTTGTTTTAGGTTTGATGGTAGGTCATCCGGTATGATTCCTATGTGAAGATATGTGTAGATGTCATGGTACCAAGGATCACCTAGACCAATGATTTTATACATGAATTTTGATTCCAATACCTCGAATGCGGGAACGAGAAGTTGCTCAATCAAGAATTCATATTTTGGAATGTTGTTGGGGATATTCAACAAGGATCCAATTGTTTCCATGGCATTTGCTACTCTATTGTTGGTTCTAGGAATCTGCTCAAATTTTGTTTCAATGAAAGATTCTCTAAGATTATCCACCAATTTCTTGTATGGAGTGAGCTTATCATCCTTGGTTTGATATTCATTATTGACTTGATTTATGATCAACTGAGAGTCTCCGTAGACTTTGAGAGCTATGATATTCCATTGCACTACTATCCTGAGGCCTATGGTTAAGGCCTCATATTCTGCAATATTATTAGTGCAAGGAAATGCCAATTTGTATGACCTTGGTATCCAATCCCCTTGTGGGGTGATGAAAAATATACCAGCTCCTGATCCATGTTGTGTGTATGAGCCATCGAAGTATAGTTTCTAGTGGTCTACTACTTTGAGGTTAAAATAAAATTCATCTGGAAACTTTTAGACAAGAGGATTGTCATAATAAATAGGTGCTTCTGCTAGTTGATCTGGAATAACTTGACCCTTGATTGCTTTTCTCTCCACATAATCGATGTCATATTCTGATAATATCATTACCCATTTTTCCATTCTTCCTGTAAGCATTGCTTTTGATAAGAGATACTTGAGGGGGTCAATTTTGACGATGAGCTTTATCTTGTGTGCCAACATGTAATGCCTAAATTTTTGGGATGCAAACACTACTACAAGGCATGCTTTCTCCATGAATCAGTAGTTTAGCTCATGACCAACCATTGTCCTATTGATATAGTAGATAGCCCTCTCTGTTCAGTTTTCATCATGTTGAGCAAAGAGAGCCCCAAGGGTTGCTATTGTTACTGACACGTATAAGATCAATGGCTTCTTTGGGATGGGTTGCATTAAGACTAGTGGTGTGAATAGATATTTCTTGATTTTGTTAAATGCCTCTTCGTATTTTGTATCCCATTTCTATGCTACCCTCTTTTGGAGTAGGTGAGAATATGGGTTCTGCTTGTCTGCCAGTTGTGCTATGAATCGTCGGATCGATTGAAGTCTATCTTGGAGACCCCTCAGTTGTTTTAATGTCCTTGGTACTTCCATCTCAAGGATTGCTTTCACTTTTTCTAGATCCACCTCGATACCCCTCATGGACACTATGTATCCTAGCAATTTACTTGATTGTATGTTGAAGATGCACTTCTTGGGATTTAGTCTGACTTTGTATTCCTCTAGTCTATCAAAGATAGCACTTAAGGTTGCTATGTGATCTTTTCTTTTTCTAGGTTTTGCTAAGATTTTGTCAACATATTCTTCGACTGTCTTATGGATCATGTCATGGAATATCAATGTCATGGCCCTTTGATATGTTGCTCCTGCATTCTTTAGGACAAATGGCATCATGTTCCAGTAGTAAGTTCCCCATGGAAAAGTGAAGGTTGTCTTATGTTGATCCTCTTTTGCTATCATGATTTGATTGTATCCTAAAAATATGTCCATTAGTGATAGCATCTCATGCCCTGCTGTCATGTCTACTATCAGGTCAATGTTAGGAAGTGGGAAATCATCCTTGGGAGATTCCTTGTTCAAATCTCTGAAGTCCCTATAGATTCTGATGGCTCCATCAAGTTTTGAAATAGGTACCAAATTTGAAACCCATCCTGGATAATCGATTGGTCAGATAAATCCTACATCTAACAAATTTTTGAGCTCCATTTTGACCAATAAGGCAATTTGAGGATGCATTTTTCGAAGCTTTTGTTTGATCAGTTTTTCTTTTGGATACATTGCTAAGTGATGAACCATAGTCTTTGGATCAAGCCTTGGAATGTCAACATGACTCCATGAAAAGTTTATTTTCCTTTCCCTTAGGAATACTGCTAGCAGTTCTTGCTCTTCTGATAGTAGTGATTTTGCATAGAATGTGATATACAGGGTCTCCTCTATTCCTAGGTTGAATGGATTGCATTTTTCAGCCAAGACTACTAACTTCTCATGATGAATAGCTCTTAAAGGAAGATTCAATCCTTCATCCTTAGGCACCTCAGAGAGGTTTTCACCATTGGATACGTCCTTTATTTTTACTTTTTTCTTGTTAGAGAGTGCCATAGTGTGGTTTTCACTCAAGGACTTAGATATGATTCTTAGTTTCTCACTTTTGTGACTAAAGGATTCAATCATTTCCCCATAAAAGGCATGTGTGTCCAACTCCATTATAAACCCTGCTTTGTGATCCCCTTCTAGAATGTTCTCCCACCATTCCATGAATTCTAAGAGTGCCTCATCATTTTTTAATGTATCAAGAATTAGTGGTCCTCGTTGGTCATAATCGATGAGTTGGGGGTACACTAAATAGATCTCATGATTTTGATTGTCAGTTTCAAAGGAGAGGGTACTAATCATACATAGGGTGGTATCCTCAAATAACCTAGGTAGATTGGTCATGGTATCCTCATCATCGCTACTAATATAGGCCTCAGTTATAAAGTTATGTATGTCTCTACCTGTGGATATTGGTGAGCATACTTCTACTAGTATTGGCTGAGGATAAATATTAACCATTCTAACCAGAGGACTTCAGCCTCATATGGTTATACCTAAAGGGGTACATCCAAGGCCAAGATTTGTTATAGGTCATGTCTCTGGCATGATAGGTATTATGAGCCCCTTGTCATTTTGTCCTAGTCTTTGATTTTTGTCGTAGCCCATTGCAAGCATCATTTGTAGGCCATTGCTTGTCTCATCCATTGGTAATTTAGGTGTCGGTCATTCATCTTGATATAGCATGTGTGATGGATCTGCCTCAATAAACTCCTGGCCAAGGTCTCCCCAGCTTGTGAATTCAGGATAGTCTTTAGGAGACATTTGTGATGTGGAAGCTTGATTTTCTTGTGGACAACCCCATGATCTAGGAGATTGTAGTAACTCTCCTACCACAAAATAATTGTTAGGGAGCTTGTAGCTTCCACAACCATCATCCTAGATGATGAGCTTAATGTCAGAAATGGTGGGAATGGTGGCAGTGGTAGGTGTCTTTGTCACAGAAGTGGATGCGAGGGTGGCAGGATCAATGTATTGTGTGGATGGGCCCTCATCATTTTTTGGTACTTGGGGGATTTTGTAATATTTTTCTTCAAGATTCTTGCAATATGAGAAAGGTTTGGGATATTTTTGGATGGTAACCTCTTGTCCATTATGTGTGAATTTAACACATTGGTGAAAATTTGATACTACGACTTTCATCGCATGGATCCATGGACATCCTAGGAGGATATTATATGGTAAGTCAAGGTCTAAGACCTAACAAGTGGTTTGCATGAGAGTCAACCCTACTTGAATATGGAGTTTAATCATGCCTTAAAACAATATTTCTTGGTCATCATATGCTCTTATCGTGATGACCTTTCCTTTGTCGATGGAATCTTCTAATATTTTCAACTGCTTGATGAGACTTAAGGAACATATGTTCAAACTAGCACCTCCATCCACCAAGACCCTTTTGATTTTTCTCTTGTGTACAATTGCTTCCAAGTGAAGTGCACGGTTGTGAGATGGTTGAGTGGGGAAATCTTGGTCATAGAATGTAAGAAGGTTAGGTGTTATGATATTTCCAACCATAGCTTGGAATTGCTCGACATCGAGATCTGTGGGGACAGTGGATGAGACTAATGCTTCCTCGAGGATCTTTTTATGCACAGATGATATTTTTAATAACTCCATGATGGAGATGTGTGTTGGTGTTCTCTTGAGTTGATCTAGGACATTGTATCCATTAGGAACAGATCTAGATGAAGGGACCCTATTTGGTTGGGATGATCTTGCAATGGTGACTTTTCTGCCTCTTGTGGTGACTCCACAATCTTCGGCATGGGCGCCCTTGATGGTGATGACCATGCAGTCTTCATTTAGGGAGGCAATGACTATTTCATACAAATGATTTACACTGCCCTTCCCTTTATCATTTTTATTGCCTTTGTTGCCATGGTTCGGCATCTGATTCATGTATATTTTAAGATCCTGATTTCTTGTAGGTTGTTCCACGTTTATGATTTTCTTATCAATGAGATCTTGGATGATGATTTTGAATCTCATGCAACTCTTTGTGGTATGGCCTTTGATTTTATGAAATTCACAAATTTGATTCTTGTTATACCAAGGAGGTTTGACATCGGGTTCTTGGTAATTCTCGAATGTAGGAGGCTTGATGAGTTTTTTGTCAATCAACTTTTTCATTATGTCATCAAGGGGTTTCCACAAAATGGTGTATTTTCATTTTGGATAACTTTTGCATTGTGGTGGTCCTCTTTGGTCATTGAGATTATTAATGGTTGGATTGTTGTTGGGTTGGTGTGTTGTGTGATGGTGGTTCTGGTGTTGAATTTGGATTTGTGGTGTGGGTTAATGTTGGCATGGGGCACTAATGACCACCTTTGCATTGACAACACCATCATTAGTAAATTTTTTTTCCCTTGCCCATGTACAAGATTTATCATTGTAATTTGATGGTGGATAGTTGCTTTGTTGTTTGTGGTATGATGTTGATTCTGCGGGTTGAGTCACAAGGGCTCTTTTAATGCTAAGTGCCTTGGGGATCAACTGATCGTATATGGTGATACTCTAAACCTTGAGATGAAATGCCAAGTGTCCTTCAAGGTTGGATATGATGTGAAAAATTGTTGTTCTTCTAGCATGGTCCACTTGTTCCTATTGGCCTTGGATCGCCATCATTGCAAGAATGAGGCAAATGACTCACCCTTTCCTTGTTTTAGAGTGTAGAGTTCTTCGAGACTAACATCCATTATAATGTTGCATGCATAATTTTTTATGAATGCATCCCTAATTTCTTGGAATGTTCTAATGCCTAAAGGTAAGTGAGAGAACCATTCTATAGCATGGTCTGCCAAGCTCCTAGGAAATAGCTGCATCGGATATGTATCATCATATGCAACCTCCATGCAATGAACCTGGAATTCCCTGATGTGATCTTTAGGGTTTCCCATCCCTTGATATTTATCAAATTTGGGGATTACAAATCCCTTGGGG
This sequence comes from Sequoia sempervirens, assembly GCA_007258455.2. NCBI lineage: Eukaryota > Viridiplantae > Streptophyta > Pinopsida > Cupressales > Cupressaceae > Sequoia > Sequoia sempervirens. The sequence continues at coordinate 424,288,191 of VDFB02193867.1, forward strand.
AATGGTTTCACTATCAAGCTCCTATCAAATGGATAGGGATACAAGTTGCTTGGTGTTTTAATTATTCACCCTCATTGAAGGTCGAGCACTTGTTGCAAGAGCAACCTAAGTTGTGTCATCACATCATTTTGGGGTTCAGGGGGTGGGATGAAAGTGTTTTGGGGTGTTTCAACCATGGATTGGATGGGTGGGTCAGTCGGTGCATTGTTTGATGGTATCTGTATGTTTTGGCAAGTGAGGTAAGCTTCTACTTGCTTTTGTATGAACAACGCTCGTTGTTGATCTTGTTGTTATTGTGCTAAGATTTGTGCTTGTTGTTGCGCTTGTTGTTGTTCCAACAATGCCTGTTATTGTGCTTGTTGTTGGGCTACCAATTCTACTGCTTCTTGCTGCTCTTGGTATTGCTTTATGGCTTGCTAATATGCCTGCAATTGCACTACTTGTCTTTGTGCAAGAAGTTGTGCTTGATATTGAGCTTGTTGCACCTGATATTGGGCTTGCGCTCGAGCTTGTACTTGTGTTTTTTGTTCTTGTGCTGCTTGTTGTTGCAATAGAAGTTGTGCTTGAGTGGCCCTTTGTGTAGCTTGATCTGCTTGTTTTTGTTGTTGCAATAATGCTTGGGCTTGTTGCACTTGTAAGAGAACTTGGGTGGCTTGAGCAGCTTGAGTAGCTTACTGAGCAGCTAGTTGTTCATCCTTTTTTTTCTGAACTTGTTGGTATCCTCTTTGGAAAGCATCTTGTAATGCCACATCGTATTGGCTTGATGTGGTGAAAGTTGGAGGTGGTGGAGCTGGTGGTGGATTTGGAATGGTGTTAGTGAAGGTGTTGATGTTTTTCATGATGGATGGTGTTGTTGATGTGATTGGCCCTTGAGAGACCATGTTTTGTGATGTTAAGGGGGTGTTTGATGATGTTACAATTTCTTGTGTGTTTGTCATTTGTTGTTGCGCTATCAACGACAAATTTTGAGTGTTTGGTGTAATGCTTTGATTGATATTTGGGATAACGGTTTGATTGATATTTGGTAGAGGGGGAAGCCCTAAACCAAGGAGTGGTGTGGATTATAATGGGAATGGTGGAAGTGGTGGAAAAGTAAGAGGTGTGAGTTGTTGTGAGAATGTTGTGGTGTCGAATACACCCCATGGTCTAAACATATCTCCCTCTTCTTGTGAATTTGTTAGAAGAGGTGTTTGAGGTGTTACGTGAAAAAATGATGATGAGGGATCGTGATGGAATGTGAGAGGAATATTTTTGTGTAATGGATTTTGAGGTATGTTTTGTTCCAAGGTGGTGTTTGCATCGAAATTTTGATTATTAACAAGGGGGTGTGTTTGAATTGCATTGAGAAATGCACTTCCCTTATTAACGTTGGGTTGGGTTGGAGCAACTAATGTTGTGATGTGCAGAATGTTTTGTGTGATGTTTTGGGATGGGGGTGTAGATGAAATGGGGATGGTGGATGAGATTGGTGGAAAAGATGCTTCTACTATGGTACTCACATCGAAATCCAAAGGTAACTTGGCCCCTTGCTTTGCTAGCTCAAGCATGTATAACGAAGGGTTAAGTCTCATCATAATGTTGATGATTCTATGGTTGTCTGGGTTTTGGAGCATTTCAGTCATTTCCTCATGAGACATTCAAAAATTAAGGTCCTCTCATTCATTTTCTTCTTGTGGATTTTGTAATGATGAGAGGGTCAACATATTACTTGGTTCAGCGAGATTCATTTCTCCATTTGTTTGGCTAAGATCGCTTGAAGTGGGTGTTTCTATTTTGGCTTCCATACTCTTCTTGTATTGAGATCTAGTTAGAACCATAAAGCAAGGATCAATCTTTGAGAATATGGGAAATGAATCTCTTGATTCTTTGGATTGATATTTATTTTATGCCCCAAAGTAAAAAGTTTTAGGATGCCTTGAGGATTGAAGGAGATGATATGATGATGATATTATATATGGATGATATGGATGTCTTTAGCTTTTGATAAATCTTGAATGAGATACTAGGCTTTTAGGACTTGCAGATTTTGATTTTGAACAAAAAGACCCTAAGATGTTGGATGATGATCTAAGGGATAGCTTTGTTCAAAGGATGATGATTTGAGTATGTGTGAGGAGAAGGATGCATCTACCCACACCTATTCAAACAATATAATCATTTCACCAAGTATATGAAGGATTCATCAACATATACTAAGTTAGACAAGATGATTTGGATAACTTTGACTAAGCATATGCAAAAGGATGCATCTACACATACCTAGCAAAAGGTGATTTTGATAATCTTTTCAAGGATTTAGTCTCAATGATTTTGATTTTTCCACAAAGCCTAGTATTAAGGATGACTTCAATATTTTCCAAAACGTGATTTGTGAGATGTTTGTTTTGATGTTTTTTTTTTTGGGGGGATGGATGAAAAAGATTTTGATATGTTTTGATCCTAAGATGAACCTAAAAGGGACACTTTGCTTGCCTATACCTAGGTATTGAAGAGTACGCAAATGCTTCCTAAAGACCTTTGTAACCAAAGAATGATTTCATTTGAACATTCATTTTTGGATTTCCAACCAATGAATTTTTTATTTTGGGGTTATGAGTCTTCAACACACATGAAAGTTCATTTTGCTTAGCTTTGCTTAATGCCTTTATTTTACCAAAAACACTTTCTTTGATTAGGTTTTCAAACTAAGATGTCTAATGTCTAAATTTCTTCAAACCCCACAAGATATGTTATGTGGAAATTCAATGAACTTAAGGCAAGGGTTTTCCTATTGTTTACTTAAGGAGACAAATTGAGATATAATCCAATGTTTAAAAAACTCTAAGGACGTGAATCCCAAGGGAAAGCAATAACATATGGATTGATTCAATGGTATTTTTCTTCAAAAGGGTTTGAAATTTGGATGAGGTTCAAGTGTTTGTTTCCATAATGTTTTTGACCAAGCAATGCATTTTGTAACCCAAGAATAAGTACAATCCTATGGATGTGTAAGACCATATTTGTTTGATTCCTACTTGGACAAGTCCAGCTATGCTTATCTCTAGCGAATGGTTAGATGCTTGACCCCATTGGTGTAAGGAAAGCTAGATGCGAAAACAACTCTTCTAATGCCAAAACCTCAGGAAAGAATGCAGATATACTTTTAAATTTTACAATTATAGTCCAATTAAGATGCACTTGAAACAAATATCAGAAATAGAGAAATATACACACACATAAGAACACCAAATTTACGTGGGATAACCCTTACGGGAGAAAAACTCACCACACCAAGAGAAGTCACTTTGTATTATAGTAATAAAATTACATATAGAGTTATGACTTATCTTTCTGATGTCATATTACAATAGCTTTCACAATGATCAAACTTGAACAAGAACCTTCAAGTTACAATCTTTATAGAATAGAAATCACTCTTATACAATTCAAACTATTCACCCAATTGTTCATCGAATGAATTGAACCATACACAATCTATGATCATAGAGTATAACCATGTCACTCTTGTCTATCGAGCTTCCTCAGAATTTCCACAATGAATTGTCTTCCAATGTTTCCAATTCGACTCCTCCGATTGGTTCAATACCAGCCACGTAGATGGTCATCTCTCAGTCAAAAGAATTCAAACTTTGTTGGCATCTCGGTGAGACACTAATAGTGTATCCCTGATGCCACAAAGTCTTCATATTGATATCAACATAGATTCCATCAGTCGACAAGATGACATAGTGAACACCATGAGTCATACCGAATACACTAACACTCATTTCATCCGTATCAGCAAGAGTTTTCTCAATCACAAGACTCATATCACTATTCACAAGTCACACCGACCTCAACATTTCTATTGGAAAGACTTATTGCTCGCCAAGAGGTTACATTGAGACTTCTAATGTTACACCAAAGCATCCACCAATCGATGAGACTCATCACTTTTACTGAGAGATCATACCAAGTCATCCAAGCTACTCCGAAGCCACCAGTCATACTGAGTGCCAAATAATAGTCGACAAGACCTATTACTTTCACTGAGAGTTCTTATCAAAGTCACATGTGTTACACTGATGAAATTTACTATCAACAAGACTCTGTTCAAGTCATACTGAAACATTGGCTTTTCCATCGGCAAGACCTTCTACTCTTATTGGGACATCTTCCTGAAGCCCTTTGGGTTACCCCAAGTGAAAATGGTCACCAGGAGTCTTACCGAGAATAAACTACATCGGTGAGACATAAACATAACAGTAAGACTTCTTACCGAGCCACCATATGTTACTTCAACGACTCCATGTGAAACAATCTGTCGATGAGACTTTTCTTCATCATTGAAACTTCTTCCCAAACTAAGCCCTTTAGCCAAGGGTCTCCCAAATAAGCAATAGAGTAGCCTATCATCCAAAGATCTCCACGCGGTAAGAGGTCACACCGAATGCTTCTTGTCACAATGATAAGCTCCTTTGGTGAGACAGAAGCAAGGTCATAGCCACCTGAACTATTCAACAAGATTCAAGCTGCTAGTCGGCCAGACACAAAAGATGTCACACTGACTTGCCCCTTTCAGAGGTTTCATCCTGTGATGATTGAGGCACATATTTCCAATAATCTCCCACTTGACGAAGATCACATAGGCACCTCCAAAGCACAACAAAACTTACTAAAAATCATGGGCACTAAGGTGCATTGAACTGGCACACCACCTGAACTTGTTTGTGCTCACTGGCTTTGTCAATGCATCTGCAACATTCTCCAAAGTATCAAAATTTTCCAAACTGACCTTTCCATCCTCCACTATATCTCGTACAAAGTAGTATTGTACATCTATATGTTTTGTCCTGGCATGGAAAGTAGGATTCTTTTCCAAACAAATTGCACTCTGACTATCACAAAAAATAGTTATTTTCCCTGCATCAAAACCAATGTTAGAACACAAAATTTTTAACCAAACTGCTTCTTTACAAGCATGTGTAGCTGCCATGTATTCAACCTCCATAGTGGACAAAGTTACTATAGCCTACCACTTACTCATCCAGCTCACTGCACCACCATTCATCATGAAAATGTATCCACTGGTGGACCTTCTACTATCAATGTCCCCTACCCAATCAAAATCTACATAACTACAAATGTTGAGAGTCTTCTATGATTCAACCAAGTTTCCATGGTAACATAAAGCAAACTCTGAATTCCCCTTCAAATATCTGAAAAATCTTTTCACAGTATCCCAATGTGTCCTTCCAGGATTAGCCATAAATTGACTAACAACTCCCACTACTTGGGCAATGTCTGGCCTTGTATAGACCATTACATATATAAGACATGTAACCACACTAGCATAGGGTACACTGGTCATGTCCTCCATCTCAATAGGAGATTTTGGACAGTCTTCAACATATAGCTTTGTTCCCTGCAAGACTGGAACTAGTTGTGTGCAATCATTCATGCAAAATATCTCTAGAATAGTCTTGATATACTTACTCTGACTGAGCCAAAATTTTATATTATTCCTATCCCTAGTTATCTCCATCCCTAGAATATACCTTGCTGCACCAAGATCTTTCATTTTGAACTTAACAGACAACTGAGACTTAAAATCAGAAATCATTAGCTTACTATTGCTTATGAACAATATATCATCAACATAAAGCTCAATAGTAAGAACTTGATCACTTTCAACTTTGTAATAAACACAATAATCATATTTGATCTTACAAATCCCAAAGACAATACAAAAGTATCAAATTTCTGGTACCACATTCTAGGAGACTGCTTTAACCCATACAAAGATTTCTTTAACTTGCAAACCAGTTTCTCTTTACCTTTCTCAACAAAGTGCTTAGGCTGGGACATATAGATTTCTTCTTCAAGATCACCATGAAGAAATGTTTTCTTCACATTCATCTATTCAACCTCTAAGTCATATGCTGCTGTGAGTGACAAAATAAATCTGATAGATGTCAGCTTAGCAATAGGAGAAAAAATTTCCCCATAATCAATTCCCTCTACCTGTGAATAACCTTTCACAACCAACTTCCCCTTGTACTTTTCTACACTACCATCCAGACCTATCTTGTTCTTAAATACCCATTTGCAGCCCACATCTTTTCTACTTTTAGGCAAGAGCATCAAACTATAAGTTTCATTCTTTTCTAATGATGCCATTTCTTCATTCATGGCTTCCAACCAAGAGTCTGAATCAGACATTTTAAATGCCTCCTTTACAGTCCTAGGCTCATCAATGCTAGAAATTAAAGCATAGGAACAAGCATAATCTATCAAAGAGAACACATACCTATCAGGTTGTTTTATTTCATGAGTTGACCTCCTCACTGGCTAAGGTTGAGGTTGTTCTTCTTCAGAACTTTTAGAACTACTTGATCTCTCCTCAGTTTCAGACACATTTTGAATTTTTGATTCCTCTCTCTCTAGTGTAGGAGGAATTACAACTACATCCTCATTGTTTTCATACTTTGTCTCTTACTACAGATCCAAGGTAGAAGGTTTCAACTTATGAAAGATTACACTTCTACTATATACAACCTTCTTTGTATGGGTATGTGTAGGATCATGATGGGCCAAACAAGCCCTTAAGTGGCAATGAAAATTCAAAAAAATTAGAGTTAGGCAACTTGACATAAAAATTTGAATAAGTTATCTATATTATTTCAAAAACATGTAAGAATAGAATCTGTGAGAAATTGAATGTAGTTTCTAAACTTCTAGGTTTATTTTTTAAAAAATAAAATCTATTTGGTGAAAATTTGAAATTTCAATGCAGTATTACTTAAATTTCAGGAAAAAATAAGTAGGTGTCTGTTTGACCACCCTAACCATAATAAAATGATAATATTTTTTTATGAGATTTTAGATGTAAGTAGAGGACTCATGTCCAAATGTGACACATATTTTTTTATAATTTGTTTCCAAGTAAATAATTAATTATGAATTTTTTATTACAACTTTTTAAAAATATAAAAAATCATACGTTTGACCACCTTAACTTGGTCAAAATTTCATGAAATTCAAATTTTATTTTTTTAATCCTATAGTATACAAAGCATAGAATGTGACGCATGTTTTGGATTCAAAAAATATGATACCGTTTGAAAGTTATAGATGTTTTACAATCAGCCTATCAATTAGGACTTTAGTCATAATTCTAATAGAAAATAAATAATAATAATCTATTAAATCCAAAGTAAAGCATAATTTATATTGGAAAAAAGCTAAGAATCTCCTCTACAAACCCTTTTCATTTTATCAATTTTGGCTAAAAATAAAGTCGTTAGCCACATGGGTAAAGTCTGGAAAAACAAGGTAAGTTGTTAAACACGCTTTTTGTGTTGACTTTTTAGGATTGGCATCTCCTAACCAAATACCAAAGAAAACCTAAGCCTATTCCCTAGGTAATGAATTTTGTGTCAGACATATCAGATATTGGATTTGAATCAGATATTCGATTTGAATCGGATATCTGATTTGAATCAGATATTCGATTTGAATCAGATATTCGATTTGCTTACATAGCATTTTAAAAAATGTCAAGAAATTATAACATATGATTTAACATATGAAATATATCTCATTTGTAGTTTATAGTTTATTTTAATATATTTAGTTTAGAATATATTATTTGGTTTATATATGGTTTTTAAATAGTTTATAGTTTATAGTTTATGTTAATATATCTAGTTTAGAATATACAATATTATTTACAATTTAAGATATAATCTCTTACAAAACTATATAATATATAATATATTATATTATTATGTATAATATGTTTAAATATTATTTCTATATTTTAGTTAATATATATATATATATTACTAATATATAAGATATTTAAATATTATCT